>JBBPCS010000878.1:2259865-2285899 GCA_037974645.1 Hollardia meadi
AACATTTAATAACCGATGCATCTCGATTTCTTTCGAAAATTGCATCGATTCACAGCTGCTCTACCGATGCACTCGCACCTTGCCCGCGCGTGTTCGTGTATCGATACGAATCGGTTAATCTTCCCATCCCTAGTTTACATGGTTCACTATTCTTCAGAACAAAACATTTTAGCACTCTTGATCCGTTTGTGCACTTACCTGTTGATATTTCTCCTTATAAAATATCACGGGCCCTATTTAAATGATCTAAAGCGCATGGTCTAAAGTCTATGGCACAAGTGTATTTAGGACGTGTCCATCTCCATTTTGCTAGTTAAACTGTGCATAATCTGGGTGCAAAGTAGGGCGCAATGTGCAAAGGGGTTGTATGTGTGTTTGGGGCGTAACATAAATTAAACCAATCAGAGTGTCATCTCCCATTCCCTTTAAAAGCCAGGTGCGTCTGCTCAGGGCACATTGCTATTTAAACAGCAGCACTCGACTCGCTAAAAGGACATATGTGGTCTTTGGCTGGTGGATCCTCTGCCTCCGCTGTCTCACAATCCTCTGTTCCAGTAACAACTCCTTTTGACTGCATATCAACAAATGCACTGATCTTTAACTGAGGAGGAGGAGGGCTGCTGTGTGTCTTTGTGTCATACAGAGTGGATTGCAGTCCGTAGATTGGGTCATAATCATTCTGATTAACAGCAGATGGGTGAGGTAATACATCCTTAATGAGGGAAAAATTAATTACCTGCAGTGATCCCACAGAAGCAGAGACGATACGTGTCGCATTAAGAAACTCGTGCGACACGACCCGACACATCGACAGGACGGGTCAGGATCTAGTGTTAACTACTGTTCTGTGTTCTTCTACACATCCAAAAGATCACACACACAGTCCAGGTTCAGTAAACTTATTTGGAATAAAGTTTAAAACACACTGCGCCACTGACTTTAGATCAGGTGTTTGTTGGTCAATGGTGCAACCACATTCTTCTGTCTCAAGATAGTAATGTGCCAACAATGTGCTTGACCACACCTCATTTTAAGACCAGATGAGTGCAAATATATTTGAATATGATATGAATATATTTGAATTGAATGCTCTGTGTTGCAACAAGGAACAACACTGTGACAATATTGAGTTAGGCCCCGATCACACGGATGGATCCCTAGAAACGTGTCGCCAGGAAAACCATTGATTCCTCACTTTAGACTATTATGGGATATAAATGACCACAAATTTTGTATTTTGTACAGTTTGAATAATATGAGAATGGCTTAAAAGTTCAAATGTAATTAGATTCCATCATTCTAATACTGTTCTCTTAGCCCTCATGTGGCCTCTGTGTAAATTATTGTGCTCGATGTGGTTTCGTATAAAGAGAAGATATTTGACAAATCTGGCCTGTGTTCAAATATTTTTATCCTCAAATAAAAAAAAAATAAATATTTTTTTTAAATTGGATTATTGTATTGAAAAATTTATCATTTAAAAGAATCATCACAGCAAAAAATCCATTCACCATCAAATTTTTAAATCATATACACCATGTAAAAAGGAATTCATTAATAAGTAACAAGAATGGTGCTGTACTGAAAAAAAAAAGCCAGCTAATGCAGGTTCCATGCAGTCAACAAGCTCCACGCTGGAGGGAATTTGAATGTCGCCCTTTGTATAGCTGGTCTCTCTGTCTCTTATGTAGTGTACTTTATACTGTATGCGTCTCCTCCACTAACAGTCTTTTTCTGTATTCTGCTCCCGTCAGTTCATCTGGCACATAATGTGTTTGTCAGGCATGGAGGCCCCCGAGCTCGACCAGGCTGAACTCCAGCCATACGTCTTTCTTTCATTACTTTGTCATAGGGATCCAGTGGCCTCCAACACAAGCCATTAATCCTATGCCAAGTCTCCACCTGCACCATTTTGCTTGCAGGTTGAGCCTTGTCTGTCCCTGATATTTCCACAAATGAGGATTTTCATATGGGCATTGAGCCCAATTAATTCTTCCTATGCAATTTTCTCTTGTATTTGCTTATCAACAATGCATTTCTTTTCTCCCTGAAAGACACAGTTTTTTGTTTTTTTCCCAGGCCGCTTTCCTGATATGATTATAGCCTCACCTAATGTAGTTAATACAAACAGGAACTACTGCTCTCAACAATCACGTCTACCTGATTGATCCTGTTGTATGCTTAATTTCTCCAGACATACGTAGCTTCGGGAAAATGCATCACTGGATCAGACATTAGGTAGAAATACTCTGGGGCACTTTTGTTTATTTACTACCTCAGATTTGGGTAAAATCTGCAATCATCGTGCTGCTATGAATTACTTTGCTTCGGATGTTATCACATCACTCATAATCTGACCACAGTCAGCCATCCCAGTGACTCTGATGGTGAGTTTATTATCAAGCTTTTCCGCTCTGTTCAAGAGGAGGACCCAGCTCTAGCACAGAGGTTGATGGCAATTCGCTGGGAGGCTGTGGAAAGGGAGGTCTCCAGTGGCTATACTGCCTCCAAGCCTCAGCCCCAAGTTCCCAGGTATCTGCCCAAGCCACAGCCACCTGCTAGCCTCCAGCCTGCCTCCCTGTCGGCTAGCCTCCAGCCTGCTTCCCAGTTGGCTAGCCTCCTGCCAGCTCCAGTCCCAGAGTCGGCTAGCCACCAGCATGCTAGCCTCCTGCCTGCTCCAGTCCCTGAGTCACCTGTTACCATCTCCAATTCTCTGGATTTTCCTTTCTGGAGAACCCGGCTAGCCTTCAGAACGCCACCCAGAAAGAATTGTGGCTCCCGACGCCAACCTCCTTCACTGCCCAGTGCCTCAGAGCCCGGTCGACTTCAGCTCTTGGTTCCCAGTCGGTGGCCCTGAGGGGTTCCGCCTTTGCTGCCGGCCGCCGGCCTCCAGCCCGGCCCCGGAGGTTTCCTGCTCCGCCTCTTTTCCCCCAAGGAAGCCTGTCTGTGGTCTGGAGGTGTGGTCTCTGGCTCCTCCCCTGTCCAGTCCCTAAAACCCTCCTCCAGACCCCCTCCGTCCACCCAGCTCAGTGTTCCGGTTCTTGGGGGGTGGGGTACTGTCATGGTCTGGGTTTTTTCTGGGTTTAGGTTTTTGTCTGTTTTCTTGTGTTTTCCTGTTCCCTTGTGTTCCTTAGTGCTCCTCTGTCCTCCTGTCTGTTTATTTGTGTGGGCGTGGCCTCTCCTTCACTCTCCTGGTTTTCTGCACACCTGTTCTTCATCAGCCTCGTTAGCCCTGCCCTGTTCCCAGTGTCTCCCCCAGCCAATCAGCTCCTCTCTCGTTGCTTCACCTAATTCTCCTCACCTGCATTTCTCCGCCCCCTTCTCTCCACCTGCACTTCATTCCCTCATCAGTTTAGTTTGTATTTGAGTCCAGTTTTGAGTTGGGTCATCTGTTTGCCTGTTCCTGTGTTGCTAGAGAACTTAAATAAATACTCAAATATTGATCCTGTCTGTCGTCTCCTGCATTTTTGGGTCCATTGGGCCCAAGATCCATTGGGCAGATGCAATGGATCTTGATCTTGTCATCTAACTTAGACATTAAATAAGCACATTTCCTAAAATACCACAGTAACAAAAAAAAAGTTAGAGACTGAATAGCATGGGCTGTGTCTTCGCCTATGTGTCACAATTGTTTTAGCTTATAAATGAAAAAGCAGAAGTAAATGTGTCCACCTTAGAGATCAATCAAGGCACAGTTAAAGTCATTGCAACTTCATTAATGATATTTCAACTTTTATATTCAAAATGTTCAGAGAATTTCAGGGTGATTAATTAACTTGATATCCTGTAAACTGGTGACTAGCAGAAGCTGCTATAAAGATAGAATTCTCCTTGGCCTTAAAATAAAGCTATTTAATCTTTGTCGCTGAAACTTCTTGGAAAGTTTGTTGTTTACTTGTCGTATCCTTATTCATCTATTGAAAATACAAGATAGGGGAGGAGAAGGAGAAGTGGCTTAAAATTCTAATCAATAGAGGGGATTTAATTCCAGGCCCAAGCAAAATAGAGATCGTGGTTTAAAGTTACAAATGCCAGCACCTGGTGAAGTATCCTCAGGTCACTTACTGATGGATAAATCCAATAAGAGCACCAGAATCATGCTTATTGCATCTTTAACGTTACATTAAAATACCACCAAGCAAATCTAGGACATGCCTTAATCCATGAAAGCACTTAGTAGAGTGTGAATCAAACATGAATATTAATATTATTCGTAATATAATTAGGCCTTGCAATAATTATCCAGTGTCATCAATGAGATGAATATCAATTTGCAAATTAAGGATAAACATGTGGATACCATTGGAATCCTTTTTGTATAGATCTGCTTAATCCGGCATAAAACATCATTGAGAACATTAATGTCAGCCACACTTACTCTGTCCTGTGTAATTTGATGGGTGAGCATTAACACTGTCTTAGCCTAATGAATAATTCATGATTTAGCAGCACATATCCATTAAATGCTTGTTGGCTTTACTTGACGCTAATAAATGTACAATATAATCGGTCCAGAATCACAAAACAGAGGGGGGTGATCGGAGGAATAGTGAGACCTCCGCGTGACATAAGTGCTGATGGTGATGTAAAGCGCTTGTTTAATAACATTACCATTCTAATTGCTTTGAGGAAATGATGATTATCCTGGGTAAATTAGACCATAGCTTGTTTTGGCCAGTTGCCAGTCGTTCAGAATTAAAGCGATTTATCAGATTATTTCCTGAAATGTTTTGCAACTAACAGTACAACTTGAATATTTAATACTCTTGATTACATTGCTATAATACAATGAAACATTGACTCAAAGCTTGCTGATTTACTCACTCACTGGGAGTGATTGCCTCTAGAGATCATTTGTACATAAGTGGCAACAAATGTATTCCATCCTCTGAGAGGGAGGTGAGTTGCGTTATTGAGCATTGGGATTATCTTTGTTTACCGCATTCCTACCCTTAATCTCCCTTTATCCGGAATCCCCACCCTGAGTATGACAAGTTTATTTATAATTTGCTTAATTTGTGTTAAGACGTGTGTGTACAAAGCAGCTCGATTTGCTTGAACGCCCTTCACTTTCCTCTCAGCGGCGAAAAACAGCTAGGAACACTCCTCACTCATCTGCTGTTTTCCCATGCATACCAATTGGACTGAATCGATGGCATCTTTTAATTGAAAAAAGATGGAGCCGTTTATATGCAGCCTGATCTGCTGCACCTTTAGCCCGAGCTGTTCCTCTTGTGTTGCGATTCCAGATATATGCTCGACTTAAAATTTTTGTTTAGGGGACAAATCTGCCAGGTGCATTCTTGAGGAGCGTTAATGCTATGAGGAGCTCAGGCTTTAATGTCATTAGTCAAAGATGGAATGTTTAATCATCCCTCTGCTCGGTTATTGATTTGCCATTAGTCGACAACTATTTAAAGAAATCCTTGAATAGAATCTCAAGCTTCAGCCGACGGCGTCTCTTAATCGCCAATGGACGACCTTGGACTTGTTTAGTCGTATCACAACACCACATCACGTATTACAGGTACCTCGCCTCTGCACTTCCCCGGGACGATACATCATTGGGAAATGCCCAGAAGGCTGTCTTGATTGTGCTCCTGAGAGCACATAAGGGATTCATGAGGGAACATAAAAAGGTGAGAGGAGGGAGACGCTACACTACAGCCCAATGAACATGGCGCACTACTACAGCAACATCACTGGGAGTAAACCTTTGTGGAAGTACTGAGGAAATAATTCTGAGGTCAGAAATCATTTTAGGTTTGAATCTAATACCTCACAGATATATAGAGCTTTGATATTTTGTTACATTAGCCTTGTAAATTTATTAGTTTAGATGTATCCTATATATCATTCATACACTTGTTTGTGGCAGAGTCTTAGGTGCAGCTGGAGCCGATCCCAGCAGTCATTGGGCGAGAGGTAGAGTACATGCTACATAGACGGTTATTCACTTAAGGGCAACTAATATATAACTCAGCCTGCATGCCGCTCGACTCTGGGACGAAACCGGAGTGCTACAAACCCATGACCTTCTTGCGTTAAGGCAATGATGAGGCCGCCGTGCTGCCCTTTTTAAATATTTGATTCATTCGAAGGAGTTAACCCTTTTAGCCCCTCACCAAACACATTTGTCCCCTGCTTCTATTTATATGCTAAAAGTCCTTTCGTTATGTTCAAATATAGATCTGTTGCACAAGAATAACTGTTTGAAAATGAAATATTTGATATTGATAGGTGCACTCAAGATTTATGTATGACAGCTTCTGTTTATCTGTGGCATTCAAATTCAATACAAGAAAAAACAACAACTATGCAAACATCTTTTTGTAATTACTCATTTTCAAATGAACATGGTCAATCATGAGATTAAATCCGATCTGCTGTAAGACTATTACCATTGCAATCTCATCTGATGTGCTGTAAGTGTAATTAAGATACACACCTCCCCTGCACACACATGATGTAAAGCGTGCCTGTATGGCATGACAGATAGCTTTAAATCCCTTTGCTGAGCAGATGTTGTGTTTGTCCCACACCATGATACATCGCATGTCAACTGCAATTCTAACCTAGATTTCTCTCCAGATGAGCACTTTCGCCTTGATGTGTGCAGGCCGCGCAAACCGAGGTGCGCTCCCTGTCGGGGTGACGCATTAGGCTTGGCGGTATCAGCCTGAGTGGCATGCATGTGATCGATTAACATCATAGGATCATCACCCGCAGACATGTGAGAGAGGGGTTTAAGGGAACATTGATGAGTTCACATTCAAAATCCTAACAATTCCATGTGAATTTATGTGAAATATCACACCGATGTCATGAGAATGAGCTGTTTTTCCTGATCAGCCACCATGAGGTCAGCAATCGCTTAAACTTGACCGCTTCTTCTCTCTTTTGCTAAAAATAAAGAAATCCAAACATATTTTCTCTTTATCCACCCAGGATTTGTGTGCCAAAGGCATGGAGAGGCTACTGCCAGGAATCGATCCCTGGCACATGCAGGTTTCAGAGTCAGCTGTCTTACAGATTCCAGCACAGCGTGTCTTGTCACCGCCATGCGGAGCACTAATTATTGTTTTTGACATTCTGTACTTCCCTAAGACTCACTACACAGCAGCAAGGCATTGAGGATGGCCACCTCACAGCAAGGTTTGAATCCAACGCAGTCTTTCTGTTTGCTGTTTGCATGTTCTCCCCACGTTTGTATGGATTCCACCCAAATTCAAGGATATAAAACTCTAAACTATAATTATGCCTTGTTTCCACATTGCTCTTTGTACTGTACTGAACCTCTAAACTTTATGGCTGATTTCAGACAAAACGTGAGCCTAAAGTGAAAAGTTTATTGGCATATTAAGCTAACATTGGTGGCTTGTTAGCTGTATAAAATATAGAGTGCCTGTGTGGTGTGTCACTTATTTGTCGACATGCATTTATGGTCCTCTTTTTGTATTGTCCATAAGTCTGGCCAGCAAAAAAACAGACAAAATTAGATTATCTCCCATGTCTGTGATCGCATTTATATCTATCTATCCATCCATCCATAAATAAATGCATTTCCACGTGTTGAATACTAGGGAGCATACTCCACATATGCTTACCGTTTATATAGAAAAACGGACACAAAACAAAACTATATGACGAGGCGTTATAGTGTGTGTTAAGAAACAAAGAAGTAGCTTAAGTATCTTAATATCTTTCATTAACGGCTCTATCACCTATGTTGGTCTTCACTGGATGTTCCCCATTTGCATATACACACCACATACTGTACTAAGGAATGACAGATCCATTGCCTGGTTATGCCTTTGTTTGCACTTGCTTCCTATAACATGTTTTATAATAATAATGTGCTTTGATCAACTATACCAGCTGCAGCTTGTAAAGCCCAGCTGAGGCAGCTGGGAGAAAGCAAAATAGTGGATTTGCCCTCCCCCATCCCATCCTCCAAGCCTCCTCTCTGTGTCTCTCACTCTTTCTGCCTGTCTCGTGGAAATAAACACTTCTTATTATATCAGGAAACAGCCACACAGCTGGTGCACTGTCACACTTTGACTGATTTTCCGAGCCATACAATTCATAATCATTGTGATCAATTACCATCTTGGTCCCAGATGACCATTTCTATTTGTTGTAACCTCTGTGGAATTCCATGCAGTGATGGGAGGCAAAGCCATTTAGGAATAGAATATGACTGATTTTTATGCTATCACAATTAGCATTTTTTCCTGTTACATTTTATAAGTTTGCTTTTTGTGAATATTTCATCCAGTTGTTCTTCACAGTCTGTATATTGTAGTCAGTGTTGGGATGTAACTATGTAAATGTACTACTGTACAAATTCTTTGTACTTGTACTTTACTTTTACAGTAGTTACAGTTTTACAGTAGTTACTAGTTACTTTAAAGATTAAGGTTTTTGCGCACAAAACATATGAAAATGTATAAATCCAGCTAAAATGTTAGAATTTAGAATTTTTCAATTGTTTGTCATTTTTTCTGCTGAAAATCTTATGGCTCTAGCTTAGTTTCTCAAATATGAAGATGATTTTTAGTAATTTATGAATTCATTTATAATAATTTTGAAGTTGTGACTATTTGTTGGCCAAAAAAACAAACAACACCAAAAAAAAAACACGTGAAACTATTTTCAGATTTTTCATACAAGCCAAACAATCAAATGAATAATAATAATAATAATGATAATAATCATTACTTGCAGTAAAATACAATTTTTCTACGTACTTTTACTTTTCATGCTTTTAGGTACAGTTTCTTGATTATGCGTTTACAAAATGACATTTTCAATGGAGGACGTTTACTTGTAATGGAGTATCCCTACAGTGTGGTATTAGTACTTCTACTCCAATAAAGGATCTGAATACTTCTACACCTCTGATAGCAGTCATAATGGACATATCAACATTTTTTTAGCCGCATAGGTGTTGAACCGCTACTGTAAGTGTCTGGGAATGAACTATTGCACAAGAAAACTTTATGCTGAAACTGTAATGTGGTACCAAATCACTGCTCCTCATTCAGCTGGAGATTGTGCAACTGCAGCACTGGCATCTAACTAGAGTACCATCTAAAATGAGCTTTTCCGGTTGATTTATATCAGTGCTAATAACAGCAATGTGGGATTTTTAACTGATGTTGCTAAAATGAGGCTGGACATGTCCATGTTGCAGGGAAGCTGTCAATGAGCATTTCAAGGGTGTCCGTGCTCACTTGCAGTGATTGACGTCCATTGGGATGCTAATGCTGCAGGACTGGATCATTTTCTGCCTCTGTGTGTTCGTGTGTGTGCGTTCACAGTGCACCTCGTGCATGTGGTTGGCCCCGCTATAAGAAAGTCCTCTGCCTGCCAGGGAGTCGTTCAGGGTGAGGCTCCTCATGCAAAAATGTCAACATCACTGAAAATGAAGTTGAGGTAAGTGCGTTAATGGACCCGTTTGGGAACTGCCACTGTGTCAAAAGCAACTTGTTAAAATGAGATAGAGAGAGAGAGAGAGCGCTGATTAATTATTTGCATAAATTAGATTGGCGTCGCTGCTAAGGCTAGAGCAGTGTCTCTTGACATCAAGTTAGCCCACAGACTTTCAGCCAGTCTTCAAACTCATAAGGATCATCACCCATCAGTAATATCCTGTGTTTATTCCTGTGTGTGTCTTGAATAGGCCTATAGCAGTGAAATCAGTAAATATGCTCTGCTTAATTCATTTTAATTCTAATGAGGGCATTTTGACCTGTTTCACTCACCTCAAGAGTCATGTTTGGGGTGCCTTGAGGTAAAGTAATATTGCATTCTGTAAGAACTTTCAACAATATTCTTTGCTCCAATCATGCCTTTTGAAGGAAATTTTGGTGATACATGCAAGGCCTCCACAGAATCTGAATTTTTCCCCTTCTTTTGTTCTGTCTCATTCAATGTGAAACTCCTCTGAGAACGACATGGTGAGGCAAGGTGAGACAGAGTGTCAATTAAACTTTTTTTTTTCTTCTCTTCTTCAAAGGGTGGAGGATACAAAGGGGGCAAAATAATTCATTAAGTTGTCCTGCCGTGAAAAAATGGCAGAAATGCTGGAGTTTCCTGCAGAGAACCTCAGCGAGAGGTCCTTATATTCCTTTTCATACATTTATTTATTTTGATGAAGTCAAAATAATTCAACCAAGGCTGCGAGAATTGTAATTACATTTCACACTGTACCATGGGAGGGATACTTTAATTCAGCTAAAGGGGTTTTTCTTGTCAAACAACCCTCATCCTGACCCCCCTGGAGGATTTTCCTTTACATCCTGCTGTGCTGATGACCATGTACATGCTTTCTTTCCCTCTATTGAATACACAGTAGGACTTTGATGTGATCTATTCAAATTCACCGTGCACGCGATACATATTCCACACTGGAGTACATTTATGTATCTATTCTACCTTTTTTTCTCTCTGTGTGTTATACTTTCATTCAGCAGATGCCTTGTTATGACATTCATGTGAATGAGGGCTGTGAGGCTGAGACAGCCAACGATGCCTCAATGATAGTCTTGCGATAGCTGTCATGTGTGCGGTGAATTCACAACGGGATTAATTAAAGAATTGTCTCTGTCATCTTCATAGATGTGATTCCTTGACTCAATTCCTGCACTTATGACCTCCCTAAAGTCACAGAAAATACTTGAGCACACCAATTTTCCAATTTTGTCCCTTTATGCTGTCCTTACAAAGGGCCATTGCGGAATATTCCCTTAGGTAATTGAAATCTGTGTCTGTTGAGGCAGTACATTTGTAAAGATCTGCATTAGGTGGAACTGTAACAATGGCATAAGTGGCCTCAAGTGCCTTTTATATTCCATTGCCCTTGAGTCTAAATTGAATTATCCATGAAGATTGCATTGCCTCCAGAGAAAAGCAGCTGACAAACCAGAGGGCTCGTCAAAGGAAATGTGGACCAGATGTAAGCTGAATGTTTGTCAGGTGCATAATACAGGAAAATACCTGAAGGTAAATTCCAACAATGGCAATTTTTTTCTGCCGCCGCATCAAACCGGTAATTGATTTAATATAGCTTTAGGAAAGATCCCCCCGCACTCATCACAACAAATTGCTGCAATTTTGCCATGCCATCAATGTCACCAGGCGGATGGGTGCAGCTTCAGCATTAATGCTGCCGTTACCGGACCATTGTGGTGAAGAGGGAAGTGAGGGAATGCACAGCTTTCAATTCACCAGTTGGTCTATGTTCCAACCTTCACCTATGGTCAAGAGGTTTTAACATCAGGGATACAAGTGGCCAAAATGAGTTTCTTCCATAGGGTGGCTGGGCTCAGTCTTAGAGATGAGATTGAGGAGCTCAGACACCTGGAGGGAGCTTGGAGTAGAGCCACTGCTCCTTTGCGTTGAAAGGAGCCAGTTGAGGTGGTCCGGGCCTCTGATCAGGATGCCTCCTTGGTGTCTCCCCTTGGTTTTCCAGACACATCCAACTGATAGGAGACCTGTGGGAAGAACCAAAACACAATGGAGAGATTGTCTGGGCTCGGAATGCCTCAGGATCTGGACTATTAGCCTG
Source organism: Hollardia meadi (assembly GCA_037974645.1). Taxonomy (NCBI): domain Eukaryota; kingdom Metazoa; phylum Chordata; class Actinopteri; order Tetraodontiformes; family Triacanthodidae; genus Hollardia; species Hollardia meadi. The sequence continues at coordinate 2,271,438 of JBBPCS010000878.1, forward strand.
CGCCACCTGGCCCCAGATAAGAGGAAGGAAATGTTTGGATGGATCACTCATCCGAGTTAGGAAATACATGACTATGGTAAGCAACCAAACATGCTCAACTCGTGTGTCTGATTTCCACTTCTAAAGCTGGGAAAAAATGAACTAACCAAACTGCAGTCTTTGCAGTTTGACAACGTATTCTGTTAAATTATGAATTGGAAACAAATCCATGGAAAGCTCTGGAGTCATGTTTAATAAGAAACGGAACCGACATCACCATTAGTCGAATTCCTTTGAAGAAGAAGAAGAAAAAAAAAAGGTGTGGTTAACCTGAATAAAACTGATTCTGGTCCTGCATTTCCACTGATATGCATCTTTGTAATCCATTTCGCAAGCATCCTCTAGGATTAGATATAAAGGGCTAAAGAAGTTCCAATTACACAAGGAGAGAAAATAGAGTGGAGTGTTCTGGTCAACTGATGTGAGGTGTCCATCCCTATATAGAAGAAGCCTATATAGTGGTAATTATATGCCTGATCATTATATGATTTCCAAGATGAGGAAAATTACCTTCTGCTGCTGCTGCCTTTACATTCCTCACTGAAAAATCATTAATAACTGTTTTCATTCAGAAGTCTACAATTGTTATTATTATTATAAAATAGTAATATAGTAATAGTAAAAAAGTATAATATATTGTATAAAATATGTTCCGAGATATTATTGATTCATTTGGGTCCTTGAATGTAAAAGTGGTGCTTGCAAACGTGCACCCATAGTACAAAACAGCATATTTGGCACTAAGTCTGTTGAAATCAGAGCATCCTGTGGAAACATAGTAAAATTGGCATGGAAATTTTTCTATTTCATTGCTGCATTCTGGGTATGACTGATAACCGTTGGAAAGGCAAATAGAAGAACAAATGTCAAAATTGCTAAAACATAGATTGATACATTGTTTCATATGCTGATTCTGAGATATTTCATCTCTAGTTCAATAGTAAAGAGTAAAATAAATGCACAACACACACACAAATAAACATGGTCTTACATTTTTATTATATTTGAACAGTTTTGGGTGCATTTCAATAAAAAGGGAGAAAATGCCAACTCCATCACATGATAAGGATGGTGATATTCTTTATTATTATTATTTTTTTTTTAATTCCAAACAAATCCCATGAAAATACCACAGCCAACAAAGCATTGATCTGTCAAGTATTGCCTGTGAAGCCATAGTCTAATATGCTGTGTGCCATAGAGCTCCATTGTTGTCCGAAAGCTATTAAAACCACACTGGTGAGCCACATTGTTGAACTGGGTGTCGTACGTTCTTTCATTTCCATGGATGTGGGCATTGCCGTACATTATGAGTCGATCCCACACACACCTTCCTGGCGCGATAAATACTTTCACTTTAACATTTTTTTCACAAAAAACAACAACAAATGATTTAGCCTTTCAGCCTTGGAGAGCCAGAATGTCAGCAAAATAAAAAGATGGACTAACACATTGTTGCTTTTGGTGTCGTTGGTTTTGGTGTAGGATGACCCCAATCTTTAAATAGCATTGCGAAGAGGGTCCACAATCAATATCAGCAGCAACTAGTGTTAAATGTAGTGAATCCTCAGCTGTGTATCATCATTGAAACATTAATAAAGTAAAAGGTTTAGCAGATGGGATGACAGAAGGTTGTCTTAAAACTCAAGCTCAATGTCACTAGGTAGTGGCTAACACTACTTCCCCAGTTGGCTTTACTGTTACGATGTTCAAAATTTTGCAAGCTTGCACTCTGACAGCCATTCAGTAGTGTTAAAAATCTACTTGTAATGCTCTTGCACATGCTGTTTTGGAAGCCCTGAGCCATTTTTTAATTTTTCTCTTATTGGAAGTTTTGGCTTATTGAAAGTAAGGATACATTTTCCAGGTGTTTGTTTTTGTAATACTCATTTCTGCCACAAAAAGCTGATGATATTCTGTGTTAGCAAGTTTTGTATACATGCATATGTTGTGTTTAAAATGCAAAAATGGAGAAATTAAAACCCAACTGGAAGAAAACATGAATGTTTTTGATGAAACGAACATTACCCAAACATTTTTTTGACAGATAAAAGAAAACAAACAAACAAACAAAAAAATGCCTCTCGGGGATTCCGCACACTATGGATCTCTGCAATATTGCTAATATTATGCACCATCAACATGGCTCTGAATAAAGCACTCCAGTTAGCATGCGTGACCCTCGAACATTACAGAATATAATTAAAAATTTAAGGTTGTAAGGTTGCAAGATCTATCCACATAGAAGTGTCATGGAGCTGTGGCACTCCACTGATTTAGATTCCCTCTTCTCTGTCTCCACATGGAATGACACAACCAGCTGCTATGATTAATATTTAGGCTTAACAGCAATCCTTCAAGTGGCTAACCTATCTCCGGTATGAACGTATTACACAAAGAGAGGAGTGCAAGGGTCAGAAACATTTACATCACCTCATCTCAAAATTCTGAGTTGTGTAAGATGAATCTGAGTGATCTTGGCACTGCTTGAGGTGGACACTGCAATCATGTTTCAAGGCTAAAGTCTAATGAGGTAGTCTTGGGCTGGCTGAAGGTAAATTAGGTCATTTATGGTCTAAAACTGATACCAATCTGATCTGCCAACTGCTGGTGGTGTTATTAAGTAAAGGAAGCAAACAGTGAGGCCATGCAAGAGATTGCTGGCGTCACTAAACAGAAGCATGGAATGGGATTAGTATTTCTTTGTGCTGCTAGGAAACAATGCACCATTGCCTTGTCTTTTAATCACCACAAATAGGGTACTGGATTTTTGTATTTTATTTCAGTCTTTCTCATAACATCTCACCAATAGAAAAGCTTTAAAAAAAAAAAAAAAAAACATAAGAAAGAATGAACAGCATCCAGAGATTCGCAATCCCTGCCTTTGAGTTGTAATAATGTCACATAAGAGATACAGGTGTATTTGCCTTCCCTATCCGTGACCTGCAGGTAAGAGTCAGGTGGTGGTGGAACATTAGGTCCACCTTCCCCATTCTTTCAGATCTGTTGGCCAAATAAATATGAGTGCATGCTGGGGGTGTGCATATTTGGAAATCTCAAGATTGGATCCCAATTTTTGGTGGCCCAATTCGATTCCAAATCAATTTTCAATTCAAAAAAACTACAATTCAGTGGCAAATATTGTAATTTTTAATTCACTACATAGCCTATATTTGATAAACTTCAGTTACTAGTTACTTTGCACATTTTGTTTCATAATGATATAATATAATAATAAATATAACCAACAAAATGATAAATGATGATGTAATATTATAGATTACGATTTTATTGATCCTCCAGGGGAAATTCAGAAGCTACACTGGGAGATAAACTCTACAAAGTAGTTAATCCACCTTTATAGTGCATCAATAATAATAATTATATATATATATATATATACTGTATATTATTTTGAAAGATGCCATTCTGCATAATGACTACTTTTACTTTTGGTACCTTAAGTACACTTTGACGCTAATACTTTAGTGCATGCATCATGAACCCCATTGGAGAGGTTGCTTTCGGTTGCAAGACAACATCTGAGAAGAGCAGTCTAAGATTATTCTTTATGAAGTTGACATGCTTCTTTTCATACAATATCACTGTATTGCTCATTTCCCTTAAACCCACTTGAGAATGAACTGCTGTGGATGCAGTAATTGATTAAAGTCAATGTTAAGGAATCCAGAATTTAACCCTGGTCCTGATCTTTGGTCTCCCATTTACGCTAAAATGTATAAAAGGGATATTGTATGTACAAAAGCACAATGGGAAGGTCAGTGTAAGTTGCTGGAAAATACCATTTCAAGCATGTTAATGCATTCTAATGTGCAGCAAATTGATTTTTTTGTCACTTCATGAACATTATTTTTCAGCTGAAAATGAAAACACACATACAGGCATTTGTATTTTAAAATGATGCTTTTTATCCGTCCCTGGGAGAAATGAGGATGCATGTTTATGCCTTAGAAAAATGTTGCACAAACTTGTCCCTCATGCCTCCTGACCACTGCGGTTCTGATGGTCATTCACTGACTGAAGGCTTTCACCATTCCATGTCAGCATACATTCTGCATCACAAGGACGCTTGAGAAAGTTATGCTGCCACAACCAGCAACAACCACTTCAAGACTAACTGACTTAGAGCCTGATGATGGTGGTTTCTCTTCCTTGCTCTTTCACAGAAAAGGGTTGGAGAGCTTAACCAGACTGCAAGCACAGCTGGCAGGAATGAGGCTAATACATGGCTTGATATACATTTTTTTAAAAATTAAAAAAAAAAAAAAGGCCAGTAGCAACATTCTCTTGCTATTGGTTTGGATTTGACAATGGGAGTTATGCGAGAAAAAATGCCAAGTTATACTGGCTTGGATTTTTTCATGTTGCTTATGCATTAATAATGAAACTGAAATGCCTTCCGGAGTGTTGTTCTGTTTTGAGCCTGGACCACAATTCACATTACATTGTCCATGCACTGCGTGGATCTGCATGGTGCAGTTAGACTGGTACACTCTTCTTGTTTATCAGCCTGAACTTTATCTGGGTTGCAAATTATGTAATGTTGGGCTAGCTTTGGAGTGGGATGGGGAGAGAAGTAGATTCATGCGGTTTGATTGTGACCTTAAAAAGGTTCAAGCGTGAGAGCAGATTCCTGTAAGTGCACAAGTTCTTGCAACTTATGAGCAAGTTGAATAGAGAGCAGCCAAGTAACAGGCAACCCTGCCAAAATCAGGTTTCCTTAAGTGTTTCCTTTGTTCATTTGTCGCACTACTTTCAAAATTGCAAATGTGGGGGGAAAGTTGGCACAAGCATTTGAGCTCTCTGTAGAAATGCTGCTGGGTTTTTAAAGTTTTACAACATTGATGGTAATTGATAGATACACTTTTCTTACATTTGACACTTGACAGTTATAGCTCCAGTTGTTCAATTAGAGGGGCTTCAGTTTGGTACAGTAACTAAACAATGATTGCAGCTCAGGTTGACATGGCAAGTGTCATTGGTGAAACAGCATCCATTGGGTTTCTAATAATAACAATACAAAAAACTGTTTTGATCAAGAGATTGATCAGGAGTTACTTACTGGTATTGGGCTTGTAGGACAGACAATCAATCTGAAGTACATCACATGAAAAACACTATATTTAATGCAATATAAAATTTTCTAATCTCTAAATGTAGTTTACCAATTATAAAAGCGTGTTTTATTCAGTTTTATTCATATTGTAATAGAGCCTCTGTTCACCCTGTAGAAGGTGAACCTACTTGATTTAGGTGGATTGTTCAATAACACAAAGACAAAGCAATGTAAAAATAATAATAATAATAATAATTCAATTGTTGAACCACAGAGTAAGAGATTTTGTTATCTTGATTTTTGTGAGATTTTGGTCGCGGCAGCACGACCACTTATCAGGCTCGACCCACTGTACCCACGTAGTCCAGTAGATGGCGGAGCCTGTGTGAGATAGATCACAAGGTTATGTTATTGTTACCCTTATTCTAAAAGCACAGGCGGAGCCCTCTACCATTGGACCCTGTGCTCCTGCGCCGCTCACTGAAGAGATGGCAGGATGAAGGCAGCTGAGACACAGCCTTATATTATGCAGACCACGTCTTCATGTAGGCTCGTGCTGATTGGCCGGCTACGTTTATGCAAATTTCAGTGGGCAAATATGTGATTGTGATTGGAGGAGAGTAATACTTATAGAGTCCAGTAGAGGGCTTTGCCTGTGCGTACGGGGTTACAATAACTTAACCTGACTTTATTTCAAGCACAACAGTGAATCATGAAATGATAATCGGTACATGCAAGAATGGATGACAGATGATAGAATAATGACACGGCGTACGTTGTCTTTAAAAACAATTTGCACAACTACTGTTTAACCCTGCAGTCTCCAGGAAACCACTTCTATCCATTCTGTATTGATCTTCAACTTTGTCACCACTGATTAACAGCAGCCTCTAACTGAAACCACCTTAAAAACACAATGTACGGCAACCACAGCTTTTTTATTGAGTCCGCCGCAGGGGTGGGCTCCATGGGCTTCTTAATGCAATCAACCGTGTGCTTCTCTGCAGCACACAAGAACTTTTACCACAAGATAATCCCTTTCTTGTGTGATTTCGTACCTGTCAGTGTGGTGATGGCAATTACAGGCCCTAGGGTGCCAGGCAGGTGGCCTTTGAGTTTTAAATCAGTCAGGCTGTCTATAGGGGCCATTTAACCTAGATTACCTGACTGTGTTGGAATCACTTTGGCAGGGTGTGTGTGTGTGTGGGTGTGTACCCACCCTCACTCAAAATACCTTTCTCTACCATACTGTAACTTTGCCATCTTTCTCTCTAATATTAATATTAAATGTAATGCCCCAAAATGGCTGAAATGTCCTCTCTGTATTTTTGGAAATAATAATAAAAAAAAAATGCATGCAAACACATATGTACATAAGCCAGTTGTGTACAAGTACTATATGACTGGTTAAAATTTCTAGCTATGTTAGCGGCTAAGAAATTAACTGTAAGTGAAGGCGTCCTACATGACAGAAATTCAGTCAATTTCCCATATTTGCATATTTGCACCATTGGAATCTGGCAATAGTTGAATCAAAATGCATAAATAAATAATAATAATAATAATTGATAGGACTTATATAGCGCCTTTCTGAACACTCAAAGACACTTAGATAGATGAATAAATAGATATTTATGTTGGATGTGAAAATCTTAATGCATTGAATTTAGATTTTTGCAGTTAGTAAGACATTTTTAATGTCCCACACATAAATAGGATAAATATAATTTAATAATATGACTGTTGTAAATGTCATTTAAACTTTAATTAAAGAAAAATTTAATGCAAATACAAAGACTTATTTTAGCTTCTAACGTTGTGTACCATAAGGTACAGAGGTAGCGCAGACATAGATCTTAGAACAAAGTGGACTGATCTCAATTTCACCAATTTATTAAGGCCATGTCGCCAAACTTGCTAACGTTTCGACCTTCATCAGAGCATGAAGGAAAATGGACGTCATGTCATTTATATACAGGAGTTGACAAATGATTGGCTTAAAAGGTCACATGGTAATTCAATTCCCGAGGCCCCATATATATCTTTTTTTTTTGGACAATATGTCAATAGCTTAAAACAGGTGAGAGAGTAAATCCCCAAATTCTCGCTGAGGTAACAAATTCTGCAATATATACATATATAAATATATATTCCATATTTTTAAGTACAACATCATCAGAGGAAGCTTTTGAACCTGAAATCATCATTCAGTCCAGCAGGTGTCATTGTGTGAAAAGTTGAAATCCAGTACATCTCTCTCTGAGTGAGCAGTTTTGGCAGATTGCACCCCCTGGCTGGAAGAGTTCCATGCTCAAGTCCAATGAAGTGCAGAGTGGCTGGAGAGCCATGCTTGGCTCCATGTTAGTACTTAGCTATTGCATATTCCATGTTTCCTGTGCGAATGGCTGTTTTATGTTCTGAGATTCGTCATTTGAGTGCTCTCTGTTTTTCCAACATATGCTTGTCCACAATGTGTTGCAGTTTATGAATTGTTTTAATGGGAAACTTCTTACCAGTGTGTGGATGAATGAAAAACTTGACATCAGGGGTATTGTTGCGATGACTGCATTTCCCACATCTATAGTTTCCTTTTAAATGAAGCCAAATATCATTGGGTTTGGTAGGTTGGAAGGTGTGCACAAGGTGGTCTCTGATTGTTGGTGCTCGTCGGAGTGATAGGACAGGTGGATTTTAGGTGATGCCATGCAGTGATTGTTCTGCACTTACAATGTGCCAAGGTTTGTTGAGTATGTCTGAGTTTTTGGTGACAATGATTCAATTCTGTTGTGAAGGTTATTCTTCCTGGTTTTTCGGATATGACTTTAGGTTTCAGCAGGTCAGATCTTGAGGATGTTAATGCATGGTTGTAAGCTCTGTCAATTATGGATGGATGGGCAAGTGCAAGTGGGCAAGTAAATTTCAATGTTTCCTTTTGTGTAAGCTCCTCAAATACCGATGCTTTGGGTTAGTAGTATTCTGTCAGTATTCTGGGAATGAGCCTCAGCAATCAACTATATTACACATTACATCCTTAATATGTTTTCTATATTCTAGCCCCATACAATTAGTGAAAGATGTATCAATATACAGAAAACACCCCCTCAGTAATTTTGGATAATTACATTAAAAGCTTCATTGGACTGCTCACTGAAAATGGTTGTTTGCACGGAGGAGAATTAACCTTATGGTCCTGCAACTATTCTCCCGTCATTGGGTAAACAATCACATGCATTATGTGGATTTAGCCGATCAACTGAAATGAATGAACCGAAATGCTACCTTCTAGTTCTGTGTGCATCATAGTTGCTTTCCCTCAAACTAAACTGTGTGTTTAAGCAGTTGCACCCTGAAGTGGCATCAAAGTAAACAACATGTTTTCTACCTCAGCAGTTCCATATTTGATTTAACATTTTCCCCAGTGCAGCATATCGGCCTCGCATGACCTTTAACATATATCTACACTGCACACTTAGCTTCCCATGTTTTGAAGTGTGTTCAAGTTGAACTGCATAACCAAAGAAAGTGAGTGCAGATCACAGTATTCATCTTTTGTTTGGTTTTTATAAGGTGCATCCTCTTTTAAACTTTCTCGCAGACAGGCTTGGTGTTATTCCTGCCTCTATTTCTGGAGAAACATTTCAAAATAATTGGGCAATATCCACCATACAGCAAGCCCAAAGGTCAGGTAAACTCGCTGGATATACAGTATGTAACTGCTAGAGTCATTTTCAACTTTGTTTTATTAGCCTGCCCAGTCTGGTGTTCATGCTACATTAAAACTTTTTTTTTTTTTTCTTGCTCTGAATATTGCATGATGGGTAACTGTTCTACACACAAATGTATCCATCTAAATTACTACACTTGACCTCATAAAGGCACTTTCAGACTAGATTTACCTGCAGGGCTTATTCGTTTCTGTCCTGTGCTGACTAATTTCGGTCACTGTTGGGTGTTGTTGATTTTCATTAAGCTGACCAACAGCTTATATTCCTTCCCCCAGGATTTTCCTATGAGGACTTGGTGTCTAGAGTATTTTTGTTTTCTTCTGTCATTGCAAAAACTAAATTGCCCCTCTTGTGACCAAGTGTGGATGTGCATGTTTGTCGGCCCTGTGTGTTCTTTCCCTTAAATTTCTCACTCGAAGAGCCAATCTCTCCATTTATGACTCACCAGTAAATGTCTTTTATTTATTTTTTTTTAATGTTTTGTAAAAGTGAGACTTATAGAGGTCTGGATATTATTATATCTTAGTAAAAAATAAGATTTACACTTTGATTATATATGTGCTGTTACTACATACTGTATGTACGTACTGTATATTTTGGTGGCCAGGTTGCATGTGATGCATGTTGATGATTAACTGATTCAGCTAATGTTTGATAGCTCACTGACTGATATACCAGTGATGGTCTATTTAATATTTTGAACCTGGATTGCCATAATTTGTGTCAAAACTCATACCCCTTCTTCTTAAACACATACTGTAACTCATCTCTGCGTTGCTTTGTTTTTTTGTACTTGTGCACCATGAATACATTTTGTGACACCACTTGTTCTCAGTATATGGTCCTTATAGCCCTGAAACACCAACACTCTACTCCATCCATTCATATAGTCACATGCAGACATCTGTTATGTGTTGAAAACCTGTGGACATACAAGCCAAAAAAAAAAAAAAAAATGTCTTCAAATTTGGAGCAAAAGTCTAGTTGAACTCAGAATTCATGTGCTAATTATGACAACAATTTACACAAATGTCAAAGGTCCCCTTCACTGTGACATTATAATGTTCTGCAAAAATGCTTTTTCTGGACATGATTTCACACCATAACACAGGAACAGAAGGTGGTGATTGTTGTGATTTAAAAAAAAATTTTTTTATTATCTATGACTTGTTGGAGTCTTGCATCTTGATGCCTTCTATGATTTATGTAAAGCACTTTGAATTGCCTTGTTGTTGAAATGTGGTATACAAATAAACCTGCCTTGCCTTATAGACTGTAATTATTAATTATTGTGTGACAATAAATATGTGCAGCATTTACAAAAAAAAAAAAAAAGGGCTATTATACAAAGACATGTACCACCCTTACCTATCCCCAGCAGAAATTATGCCCTTGGTGCTCTCCGAGACCTGTAAATAAACTTCCCCCATGCTGTGCCTCTTGTCTTGGGTAAAGCGTTAGATGACTAATCAATGAAACACCATGCTGTGGTATACATGGTAGCCAGCAACAGTATGCTGGTATGACGTATGCATTAATTGCTATTCCTCATCACAGCACTTGACTCCCGCTGCATGCTTATTTCTGCCCCTTCACACCAGGGAGCTCAACATAATACCCAGCTGCCTGACCTAAGCAGCGGTGAATCACTTTGACATGTTGTTAAGGTGTCGCTAGGTAAACATCACTTGTCCTGAACCTTCCAGCTGCAGGTCTTCTTAATACATGGCAATGCAGTGACACAGTGCTCCATTCCCATTAACCTCTGTCTAGAAATATGGCTGTGGCAGTGGAGTGGTGCAGGGGGGAGAGCTGCTTTGCATTTGCAGCGCAGGTTGGGCGACGAGGAGTTTGAGGTAGATTGAGCATGATGAATGTTAATCGATGATACAGTATGTCCCGCACTGCATAATGAGCTTGTCGCTCAACTCGTCCACACCTCTGCAAATAGAGTTTGGCTTCTGCCGTTCCTTCTGTATTCAAGTGTGCATGCGTACGCACCATTAAATCTGCACTTGAATAGCTGAAGGAATAGCACGCTCCTGTTGTTCTGAGTGTTTTTGTCATAAATTTTGAAATCCCACCTTGAAATACTGCCAAGTGCTGTGATGTGCCAGAGAAAAATTACTTTTTTTTTTCTGTTGCTGCAACTCTGATTATCATACCATTCAACTTGCTGTAGCATTTTCAGGGTGTTTTTCACCTGGCTGTCATACAAAACAAGCAATCAAGGTCAAGAGTCTCTTCTCTCTTCACTTTATTTCATGTTTGTGTTGTTTGGAGATTTTCCCTTTGGTTGCTTCTGTCTTTTTTTAAGCTGCTGTAAATTGGGTGAGACTTTCTGGAGTCCTCGTCAAACTTGACGGTTTTTGAAATTTACGAGCAGCAATTTTATAATCATGCATTATTTCGGCTTTTTTCCTTTTAGATTATTTCACCGATTTCCTTTAATTATTTCACAGTCAACACCACGAGTAACTTGATGAAGAGATGGTGCCATCAAAGTGCGGCAAATACAAAAGATTGTTTGAATGAATTCCATTCAGTGAAACTAGTACCCAAACAGTTGGTAAACTTTGGTGCTTACAAACTACTGGTTTCAACTTTAACCGCTGTAGTTGCTATAGCTGCAAACACACAGTTTCCCTGTGGATTAAGGGATTATCATTGTGTCACTTCAAATAGTACAGTTCAGTACAGTATGAATGACTGCAGCAATATGTCAGCCAGGGCTTCACCTACAATGTGTTATTTATTCTTGTCATGTACATACTCTGTAGTTGTGATACTGCCATGTTCTCAGATCTAAGCAAATGGATGATAAAAAATTAATAAAATCTAATTATATTTTTCACGGGCTATGACAATGATAGTGCAGGCAAATTTATAACTATATTGAGAGTAGAGTCGGATCAAATGAAGTTTTTTTTGAAATTCAAGTATCATGCAATGTCTGGTAATAACCAATGTTCTTCTATAAGAAGATAATGTAATCTATTGTATCCCCCTCAACATAGAAACAGTTGAGGGTATCATCTTCCATGCGAGAGAGTTAATACAAATGGACGCAGTGATGAAATAGTGTGAAATGTGTGGGCACCCGGCTGGCTTCATTGCAAAGGCCATGTTCTTCCCCTGTGTTTATCATACTGGGTGAAGTGGTGTACACATAAATGAGATTTGACATATTTGAACAAGGTATAACAGACAAGCTGAGAAAACTGGTCCTATAATCAAGGCCCGGGTCAAACAATGAGGGTGGATGTCTCATTACCTCTTGTTCGAGGTACCTGCGGCACCCGAAGCTTCTAATGATGTATCTGTGGATAGAGGCTTGTGTTTGTAAAGCCTTTTATTTCTTATGAAAACCACTTTGTGAGTTGTCTTGTTAATAAACTTGCCTTGTCTTTCCTTTTTACAGCATCTTCTTCCACCTCTGGAACAATCCTGGAAGCGGATTTACATTTGACAGATTATGGGCAAATCTCATTCACTGGCTCAGTCATTTTCCCCGCAATTTATATTTGAATGGATGTGGAAGAATAAATGCATAAATGTATTTCTGGCAGATGAGATGAATAAGGTATTGACAGAGAATAGAGGGAATTTTGACTGAATGGGAGCAATTGGAATATCACATGGGGCATGCAGGTTTTCCCAGCACTCACTGCAGGGGGGGGTGGTGGTGTGTGTGTGTGTGTGTGTGTGTGTGTGTCGAGGCCATCTTGGACTGCACTCAAACAGCTAGCAGTGACTGATGGGCCCAAGGGAGGTTTACCCCTGCCCAGCAGACTAAACACTTTTTTTTTAAAATAATGTAGTCCTGTACAGCTCTGAGAAATCATGTGGGGGGAGAGCAGGTCCCAGAGCCTTAAATGGTACATCGCAAACTGGCACTTAGCCTTGGAGTGCAAGTCAAATGCATCGATAGCATTTTATGTTGATGTGAATTATTTTATTTTTTTTAATTTCTTTTCGTGGCTTGAAATGTAAAAGAGCCCTTTTGGAAGGTACGATGTTAAAGGACACAATCATTAACGTTCTTTTCCTTGGACTTGAATAGTCCATTTAACATCGCCTGTGTTAGGTCTTGCACTAAATGCTCAAACAATGCACGCTTTAGATCTGAGAAAAGTACAAGCTACAGTGCTTTATCAGTGATTATTATTTTTAAAAAAAAGTGATTGTGTCAATCTTCACTATCCATGCACTGTATCTTTGAGTTGGTTGCCATGGTAAAAAATATAAGCATGTTTACATGACCGAAGCAATAGTAAAATCCCTGCAACAGTGTCCCTTTGAAAACTTAATTCCCCCCAAAAAATAACTTTAGCCCACTTGCAGCTGCTGTCATTGCAGTCCTTACAATGTGTGGCACTTGCCATGATGAGATCTACAGTAGCCGTCAGTGAGAGTTTGAAGAGCATCTCAAAGTCAAAGAGACATAAATAACTGGTGACATATAGCGGCTTAATCTTTTGACCCTGTCATTGTCAGCTGTCTGCTGGAATCAAAGATCAGCTTCTCCTGTGATGGTGCCACCAGTTTCTGCACGAATGAAAACCCTTCTGTGCAATTGCGAAATTGTCCTTTTCCCTGCACCATTTGCAGAACATTTAAAGGGCACTATCTTAAACAAAGCGAGTCATTTCTGCATGCAGTTTAAAGAGCAAAGTAACATCCTATTCTAGCTTGAGCACGTCCCCTTTGCAAAGTCAAAAATATGAATCCTAGGAAAAAGAGAGCACTGGTAACATATTAGGTCTTTGCATGGCATAGGCACCTGGTTCAGGTATTGGAATCAATTTTGAAAGAGAAAATGTTGGATCTCGGCTTGGTGCAAACTAAAGCTTCAGCTTTGTTTTAGTTTTGGATATTCCATAAAATCTACCCTGAGTTTGCTGAAATCGACCCCCGGCACTCAGTGACTCCGCTGGACCGTATCAGAAGCTTTCATGATCATCGCTAATCAATCTTGAAGTTTGACTGAGACGCAGTGTTTGCAGATACACAGCAATTTACCCATCTATAAATCTGCAATTTTGTGTGCTGAGATGAGATTTGATCTGTTTCAAAACCTATTTATGCCTCATATTTATGGCTGTTGTGCATCCATCAATCGGCGTGTGGTTTGGAGTATAGCAAAAAGGTTCGAGATCAGTCGTCTGACTATGAGATGGTTGATAAATGTCATTGGGAACCTCTACAGCCCATGTGACAGTTGACATTTTATGATGGGAGCACTCTTAGTAACCAAAGTAACTGTATCTTGTCTGCTGTGTGAAGTATAGCTTCGGGGGCGCAGTCAGGAAGGCTGCCTGTTGTTTTCATTACACCACACTGAATATCCACAAGGAAGAATATCAAAAGTTAAGCCTGTGGGGGCACTTGTTGCTATTAAGTATACTCATTTCAGAAATATTGCCAATAAGGACAATCATCTCAGACATTATTAAGGGAGGAATAACTATCATAGCATGGCCGCACTCTCATCGGAACAATGGCTTAAGATATTATGAATAATAAAAAAAAGAATGTGTGAGCATGTGCACTGATTCATATAGGAGCAGAATTGGTTATGCTGATTATGCTAAGCTAATTGCATGGATGGAACAATGACT
>JBBPCS010000878.1:2303026-2325288 GCA_037974645.1 Hollardia meadi
GTTCAGGACAGAATCATTCCTATACAAATGCTGTTTAAATTATCTGTTTATAGTAATCAAGTAGTCCGCTTACAGTGCTCATTTTGGGTCTTTTCATACATGAAAACATATGGAAAAAAAAAAACTACTACTAATTTTATTTATTTCTGTTTTTTTGCCTCGCACGGCAGCTCGTCTACTTCCGGTGCTGGCTAGGACCCAAGGCCCAGGATGCGTGCACACTGAAATCATGACGGGAAAAAGAAAGTCGTTTTCTCTCTCTCTCGAAGCTTATGACAAACTGCCAAAAACGAGCCAACGAGATGCAGCAGCGAAACTGAACGCACTGAAACTACCGCAAAGCGGTGGCTGAGTTGCGCATTTGCACTTTACTGACGTTACTGTTTTTGGAAACGCGCGTCTATTGACAAGCGTTTGAAACAGCTGGGTTTTGAAAAGGTCAATACAATTCAGTAAATAGTGAAGGTGTTCTTTTCAATATTTTAGACTGTTTTGATGTAATAAATATGTACAAATGTCAGAGATGGTTATCTAAAAAAGAAAAAAGAAATAAAGCGAAATTTTAAAAAAAAATCGGTTATAGTAATCATCCGCGTATAGTGATCAATTTGACCCCGGACAGACGTGATCACTGCAAGCGGTTTCCACTGTATTATTATGGATTTATAATCAGCTATAATGGGGCGGTCATTTTTGACCGGGAACACAAAAGTAATTAACATGAAACGAACACAACAGGAGGGTTAAATAAAGCACATCACCTGTAGTTGTAGCCCTACAGCATTTACTTTATCTGCTGAAGGTCCATAGATGAAAGCACTAACAGGTTGTCTCAAGACCAGAAAAGTAACATTTCCCTAGCAGCAAAAGTATATTTGCAGCTTCAATTAATTCCAGCAATTCAACAATGGTTAAATTACAGGAGCTGCTTTTAACTAAAGTGTTTTCACGTAGCATCTTTTGAGTTGGGGTTTGCGAGTGAAAAGTTAGTGGGGAAGGCTTTAGGAAGAAGATGGTTAGACGCTGGACGAATCTCCATCGCCTCGGCCTAGGTTCTATTGATTTGACTCCTTCAACAGGGACTAAGGCATGCTAATTATAGCCACCTTGGTGTGAAGCCTGCACAGTGCTCCTGTACTCTAGTGCCTGGATAACACATTATTATAGTGATTGTTTCAGACCTATCTGGCTCACTCTGCAGCCCTCTTCCGAACAGCATAGCAAACACCTCCACTAAAGCATATAGTCTATTAATACATGCACTGTTGACTATTGAAAGAGCTAAGACGACACGGAGGGCTGCCTAAATTACAATTACTGCCTGTAAGCAAATATAATCTTCTTCATTCTTTTATATGCTTCTCAACTATGTGTTCCATTTCCAAGGTTTTCTCCCATGGAAGAAATGTCAGTCAAAAGTTTGCGGTGACATTAGAGCCACCTCCTGTTAATCACAACCCAGTCAATGTGCGAAGGGAAGCGGGATGCTCTCTGTATATTAATGGGGGCTGTTGCTGCCGTGATGATTTTGGCATCATTCCACTGGTAGTATAATCGTCATTGCCGCTGGTAGTCTTTGTCGTTCTTTTACCCGTCTTTTGTTGCTATTGAGCGGCTGTGGCTCAGGAGCTAAAGCCACTAATCCTGTGAGTTTGTGGTTGGATCCCCGGGTCTCCTGTTCACATATCGGGGTATTTTGGGTAAGACACTGAACCTTACGTTGCTTCTCATTGACAGGCCAGCACTTTACATGGCAGCTCCACGTGGGAATCAGAAGCCAATGGTAAAGTGCTTTTGTCTTTTTAACTAATGTAAACATGTCCTTCTTCTTCAGTGACATACAATCTCGACCTTATCATTCTCTAAGTTTCCCTTTTGTCAACTTGCATATTCCCCTTTTATTTAAAGAAGGTGTATCCTACACTCTGGTAGAGTTCTTGCGTTTGCACAAGTCTCTCTGGGTGTCACTGCGGAGCACTGTTATCATGGAGGTTTATCTCAGTCTGTAAGTGACTGGGCTTTCATGTGCAAACACCATATTAATGTCAGCTTTGATTCCAGCAGCTTGTGTCAACATGTGCTTATGAAACGGCAGCAGGTTGCCGGCGCTCACATGCATTTTCTTCAGGAAATGCAACTGTAGTTCCTCTAGTGCCATCCAATGCAATCAGATCACTAGTCAATAGGCCTGCCTGGTTTTAGCAATTAAATATATGTGCCTTTTGGTTTGCTGATACAAATAGCCATTTGGAATCTACCTAAATCATTGCCATTAGAAATATTTACTTTTCTTATTAAAAAAGAAGATAAAATCATCAATTTATTGGTTGGGACAAGTGACCCTCTTCTTTTCACTAACTAAGCCAGAGCCCGTGGGTTTGCCGACAGCAGCGAGATCTCTCTCCCCTCTTGCATTTCAAACAGAATTTGTCCAGTGCACAAAGGCACCGTCCCAAAATCGCAGCCTAATGAGACACAAAGGATTTTAACACAGCAAGTGAGAATACATCAGACTTGTGAAGCAGATGCTTTGAAGATCTTTCACTTCTTTTCCGCCTCCGTTCTAAGCCTGGCTGTCCCTTCTGCCACCTTCCCCACAGCAAGGCCGCACATTCTGCAATATGTTGATTAGGAAAAAGAACAGCAGGGACTCACACTGGCTGACATTGATTCTAAGTGTGATTGATAGCAGCACTGATAAAAAACTTTGCAGAAACACGATCAGAACAACTTTCTGCGTATGTGTGTGTAAACACCGGCTTCTTATTATTGTCTTAGAGGCTATATGTCTAAGCAAATTCATTTGAATGTTCCATTAGTCAAGAATTCCTCAGAAAATTGAGAGCTCTCCTTGAACTGGAAACATTAAATGCCCCTTAAGATATCCTTGCTGTCTAGGTTTCCTTGAAACTACTTGAACAAACAAGTTTTAAAATGGTTCAACTCTTCACCCAGAGGAACAATTTTCACTCTTAAAGATAAAAATTACTGGTTTCTGTAATGAACTTGTTGAATTAATGTTGCACAGACTATGAAATTAAAACGTGGAGAAAGTCATTTTAAATCTACATAAATAAATATGTGGATATCCTCTTCGTAGAGCATTGTTAAGCTGCACAAATCCTTCCACCATATGATCAGTAATAATAACTCAAGCTTTTTTCTCTCCTCCCATTATTGTCTGTGGGAATGATTGCTTTCTGAGAACTATTTTAAAGCAGAAAATCCTCCTGTGAACATTTTTACCAGCGTTTATTGCTTTCAGGGGCATTTACTTCATCACTGTCCCAAAAGGAGAAACTTAATCTCGCAAAGTTTCAGCAAGATCCTAAAGTAAAAGCACCTTACTGGCAAATTTGCCCAGGAAACTGCAGTGACTCTGACCACGCGTCCCACCTGCTGGCAGAGGATCACACGGAATTTGATGAGACACATTCGCAGATTTAAGTAGTGGAGCAGTGCACTTTCTGCGATTATCGCAGACAGGTAGAGCTTTATCATCAAGGGTTTGTGCATTAACTCTCAAAGCACACACCACCAGGGCCCTGACTCTTCTGCATTAGAAGGAAAAGACTGATTGTGTCTGACACCATTCTCAGTTCTGATATTTCAAGAGAACTTAACTCGCTTTTTGTCAGCCCCCTGCTACTCACTCTCATGTCCCTGCTGCTGCCTTGTAGGATAATCAATATTTCCTGTGTTTGCAGCCACAGGCCTTATCGCAGGCATTATAAGCCTTGGTGAAAACGTAACCGGTGCAATGGAACATTTTGACTCCATGTCTCACAAGGAGACAAATCTTTCAGCAAAAGGAGACCGGCTGCTAACTCAGATGAGACAACAGAGGGGCAGGCGATGGGGGTGAAAGGGGGGAGGCAACAGCACCACAAGTTGTCCCTAAGACAAAAGGCTTCCCTTGGTTAAAAACACAGCTGCAATCTTTGTTTCTGGCAGTCATTTCACAAGTCTGATGGAAATTTGCAGCTGAGGCATTCATTCCCGAGTGCATGAGGGGAGAGTAAGTGATTAAATGAGGGAGAGGAGAAGAAAAAGAGAGCGAGCAGGGGAGTGAGGAGGAATGCAGAAAGTGCACCATTATTAATGCAACACAACATGTTGACCCATTTGTTCCAAAGATTTTTGAGAAACCCTGATTATGGTTTTTCGTTCCTAATTGATTATCTCCCTTTGAGATGGAGGAACAGGCTACATGTTTGACTTGATTCAGAGGATTATCTAGCTTAAAATGGAGAGAGGCCTCAAACTCTTTCCTGAAACGACAAAAATCCCCTCATTTCCGATAATCTTCTCCTTTTACAGCCTTTGTAATTAAACAATTGGTATTACTTGGTTCCATCGATTCTGGCAAATTTGTTCACAAAAGAATCCTTTGAATTCATCCAGGGCAAGATCTCAAAAAAAGAAGAAAAAAAAAAAAGTCCACTGTTAATGGCTAATTTCTGTGTTATTGCCTAACAAAGTACAGCAATGTGGCCCTTCTGCCTTTCCCCTTCTGAAGCCAGCTAAACTCGGAATCCGTAATTGGTTCCCTAGCCCTGTTGCACCTCAAAAGGTTTACCATCATTACTGCCAAGCAGAGGAACAAGAAGGAAGAGGGAGCAAGATTCCAGACAATTATCTGTCCCCAGTGAGCAGGGCCTGCAAGAAGAACTAAGGGGAAGGCATGAAGAGGAGAGGCATATCAAAGAGACCTGTGTTTCTTTTTTCGTCATGCAAATGTGCCGTCATTTTGCAGCGGAAGAGGGAGAGCCTCACAGAGACAGGGATTGCTGGGTAGAGAGGGCGGGGGGGGGGGAGGGGGGGGGGATGCATTATTGTATTTTCTTGGAACAAAGATTTTCTTTCATGCAGCGACAAAAAATGTGTTTGTGTATGTTAACGGAGAATAATTTTTTTTTGTTGTTGTCTGGAAGTTTGGGATACAAATGGAGGCATAGTGCTGGTGAAGAGCTGCTACAGTTAGCCTTAATCGCCGCAGTTTAACACAAATACTCTGGATTTCCCAGGCCAAATGCTATGTTAAATTCTCCAGGCTGTTAATGTTTTTATGGTTATGCTTCCAATGTGTGTAAGCAAAGTTCCACGCCAATCACGCAAGATCGTTCAAGCACAGTTGAGGCTAGAGCACGCTTCATGTGTGGTCTGTGGTCCATTGCACCTGGCGGATCATTAGCCCTTATTGTTGTGTACCTGTGATGCATGCGGCCATTGAGATCTGACTTTCATTTCCATAAATCGTTGTGCAAAGTGAGGCGACGGTTCATAAAAATAACAGCATCATGAGTGTCATGATAGAAAAGTTCCACTGCTCGTCACTTAATTCGGTTTTCCATCAGCTAAATGCAGGTTGGCCTACTGAACTATAAAAGATAAACAAATGAGCTAATGCATTACCTGCTATTATCTGGGCATTAATAGCAGGGCCACTCTACTGTAGTTTAAAGAATTCACACCATAGGCCACAGTAATCATGTCAGACCACAACTCATTAACATGTGGACTCAATATATGTTTGCACTGTATTCAATTCAATTCAAACTTTATTATATTTTTCAGACTCAAAAAGCTCCACAGATAAAGGCAAATAAGAAGAAAGAAAGAAAAGCCAGATAGACATCAACAATACAACATTCAATTTAAAAATAGTTCATATGTAGTATATGTCTCTCCAGTGTTTTCTCAGCCTGGATGAGTACCGAGAGCAGCTCTTCCGAGGGCTGTTTAAAACGTCTAAGATGCAATTCTCAGACTCATCCAAACACAGGAAATTGCACACCCGATGTCTTAGAAGTGCCTCACATGTAGGAATACCAAAAAAACAAACAATTATGTGGCACTGGGCCATCTAGGAGCCTGTAGCAGCAACCTCACTGCATCATTATAAGCCACTATGAGCCTCCACATGCTACTTATCCTGTAGCAACCCCAGAGATGAGCTGTATGCAGAGGTGTACAGAAGGCTCTAAATAATGCACATTTTGCATTGACAGAACACATTCTACATTTGCCGACCAGCATATTGACGTGAGAATAAAGTTTACAACACTGTCGATAAATATGTCATCATTCATATGAGAAAATGGCTGAGGTATTTTATTGCCTTGCATGTCTTAAGAGAATCCCACAAGTAAAACAGGGAAAACTCTCTTCTGACAATCATGACGTTACTCTTTTTGGCATTGAATTTAATGTCATAATCAATGCCATGCTGTGAGCTCAGTAATTGCTGCAGATCAGCACTATATGAACTTAAAATTACCAGGTCATCAGTTTCCAATAAGACAACCCGTGTCGCACCCATACAATTGTTTCGATGGGTCATCCATATACACATTGAAGATAGACCTGTCATGGTTTCAGTTTTTAGCGTGTTATTTCTTGTGTTATGGTTTTGAATTTCTAGTTTATTTTCCTGTTTGCTTCCTGTGTTATCGCTTTGAGTTTCTAGTTTATTTTTCTGTTTTATTTTGTAGTCCTTTCCTAGTCTATCTTGTCCTGCTTTGCACTTCCTGTCTTTGTTCTTCTCCCTCCACGGTGATTGTCTGCCCCGCCCTCATTAGTTTCACCTGGTCCTCGTTAACCTGCCCTTCCTTGTGTATAAAAGTCTGTGTGTTTCCCTTTGTCAGTTCGTACTGTCACAAATGTGCCAGAAACACTGGGAACAGGGTTGGGCCCAGATGCAGACACCACAGGCAGAAAGGTTCAGTGCAGTGATATTTATTAAAAAACAAAAACACAAAGGCTTACAGGATGCAGAGACGGGCGAGGGTCAAAACCACATAATCCAAAAGTCACAGTCACAGTTTGGTTGGTTTAGGCACAAAAATATTTGGTTAGGTTTTGGAAAAAATTGTGGTTTGGGTTAAAAATAAGTACGTTAGTTATGTCAGTTATGAGTGTCTATAGGCCTTTGGAGCAATGGCTGCTTGTTTTGTGGTATAACTGTCAGACAAATGGGCTTTTGGTCCAAAGGGACAACTTTTGGCTATTGGGGTTTCGGAACAATGGCATGGTAAAAGTGTTTACTGCTGTATCTGAAAGGACCTGCTTCATTCTCCAGATATGTGAACACAGCAATTGCACTCGGATATGTGACAAACAGAAAAAAATGACAAAAAAACAAACAAAACAGATTGCCATTGTGGTGTCAGCTCGCTTCCATTCGAACCATGGAGCCGTCCTTTGCGGTGTGAAGGCAAATGTACCAACCACAATTGGATTTTACGATGGTATATATGTGATTTTAGAACAATTTCAAAAATTAAAATCAATCTGATTGTCAAATCTGTTTAGGAGGCAATAATTAATCTCTATAAGCCATGCATATATTTATGCAAATCATTTGGTAATCATGGTTACACATTTGCACGCCAGCATGGGTATTTTTTCCTGATTAATAGGTGGAAGGCTATTAAACCTGCCGTGCTTGCATCCTAGTGTTTACTTTGTTCTTTCATTAAGTTCATTAAAGAGTATGCGACAGCGAACAGGCTGTAACAACTCCCAAATCATTACTGTACAAGACACCTCCTTTTTGTCCTGTCTCTCCCCGTTACTCATTATAACATGTCGTCAATTTGTCGTCTCTAATAATACTTATGAAATTAATGTTAATTATTATAATTATTTAATAATTAAAGTGCTGCATGAAGCAGCTCTCAGTCGACAGAGTTTGATTTCTCGATGATGCACTGCTGATGCAGGATAACAGGAGCCAGAACTGTCCAGTTAACGACTTTCCTTTCAGCCTGTATGACTTCATGTTTACTCCTTTTAGTGTGAAAAGAAAAGAGACCAGAACTTAAGTTTAGCAATGTGTAATTTCCCCCCTTGGTCTGGAACAAATGAACCGAACTACAAGTGCGAAAAGACAGATGAGCCAGATTATGTGGAGCTTAAACAGAATGAAACAAAAGTCCACCCGTAATGTTGGTCATAAAAGCAAAACCAGTCTCTCTGTAAATTGTGATGGATGTTAACAACAATTATAGCATAGTAATTAAAGAATTTAACTTAGTTTACTCTTTCAAGCAAGTTGTTTAACACCTAGCTAATCATCTGACAGCTCTTGGTTCTTTCACTGTCAGACATCTTTCTAACGTGGTGTCTCCATGTTTCCAGATATCAGCAATTAACCTAGTGTTTATGCCGTTATAATTAGAGAATGACAAGGATGATATATAAGACCAAACTTTATCTTATCTCTGAACATATAGCATAAGCCTGTCTGTTTCACAAATCAAAATAAACAAAACTGTGTTTCATGTTAAGCAATTTAGAGTTGGTGGAATGTTAAATGGTGCTGTAAGTGTGCATCTCATTAATATAAAAGCAGACATAAGAGGGCTCAGCCTGGTGCAGGCAGCTGGGACAACTGCACACACTTCGCCCTGACAATTAGAGGTTTTGTGGAGATTTAGTGGGGGATCACTTCCACTGTGGACTATCCACTCTGCAGGATGTCACAGAGCGTTGTTGGCAGCAGCTGTCACGCTGTGACGGGAAACCATTACATTTGTGTTCTGGATCTCTTTAGCTGTGGCGAAGTGTTCGATGTACACTCTAGCAAAAAAAAAAAAAAAAAATGGAAGGGTTTCTATTAAAGCGGTTTTGAGCCCTAAGAGGCTTTTTTCACACAAACGTGTGGATGAGAGAGAGGACAGAGAGGGTCTAAACACCATTATGGGAGAGTCAGCACCTCTGGTGCTTTAGAGGCTTGATACTTTGTAAAAGGAATCTCAGCTTTGGCAGGTTCAACTTGACACAGAGTCTTTAGACACTTAATATGTGCAATTATCCATCTGTATCTCTCTCATCCTCACCTCGTTCCCACCACTCTTCTCCTCTGGCTTCCCTTCATCATCCATTCCGGCGGGCAGAGGAAAGTAGGACACAACTTTAAACTGCTAGAACTTTACCGCTTAATAAAGTGGAAAGCATGCACGGTTGCCTGCTTATCCCCAAATTAATTAGCAGAAAAATACCTGTCGTGCGTATTATAATTAGCGGTCACTCACTCTGGCAGAGGCCGCCTCCGGCATGCACTGTTGACTGCAAGATGACTGGAGGATGGGAAGCTAGCTGATGATGCTTTGGTGACACATAGGTTCATTGTTTTCTGCCTTGTTGCTTTTATTTCTTTCTTTCTTTTTTTTAGAAATGGAAAATACATATCATCATTAATTGTGTCAACAAGGAGGTTGCCACGCTCTTTACCCTGCATCCCAACAGGCTTCCTTTCTCCCTTGGGATCCCACCACCAAACAATCAGTGACAGACTTGAAAAAAATAAAACTGTATTGCTACTGTATGTCTCAGTAAACATGCTGTAACACTAAACTCTAATATTGATATACTGTATTTAACATGATGTATGGGCGGCTTGTTTGGGAAAAGGTTTTTGAATGCAGCAAAACAATTTATTTTGGGTTGAGACGGTCTCAAGACCACTTAGAGGGCCTTGTCTCGTAATTGCCTCCTGACAGGACAAGGAGTATCATTTACAAAACAGTGCGTAGGATTCATACTAAAAGTGTCATAGCACAGTCATAGCTCTGCTCTGTTGTTCTTTAATGCTATTTGATGTTATCTTGGATTCCTACACTGGCTGATGATGATTTCAGTTAATTTCCATACAGTCCGGCCCTCTCCCCTGCGCTCCGGGGGTGGGGAATGTGATTGTGAGACAGCGCTGATGAAATATTACAACTTTGATTTAAGATTTCTTTGGGCTTATCTCTTTTCAAACTGAAATGTGCTCATGGAAAAATGATGGCTCCCAAAGCGAGAGTAAAAAAACAAAAAAACACTGCCGGTTTGAATGTTTATTATAACAATGAATGTTTAATATTAAGTGAAAGAAAGCATGTGAGAGGCATCATTATACACTCTCGCTCTTCCCGTCTCCAAAATGTCCGTATCTGTCCGTGATCTCGCCCTGCCGTGGTTTTGGCCTTGGACTTGGTCTCAATCCCTCAGAGTCTGTGTCTTGTCTTGGTCTTGATACACTCTGGATTTGGTCATTACTTGGTCGAGGTGGTTTTGACTTCAACTCTCCGTCAAACTCATGATTGGCATAATGAGTGCACTTGAAAAGTATTGCATTTTTTTCACCTTAAAAGTAATTTTGTTTTTCATTGCATTGCGGTTCAAGAAGCAGCAATTTATGGTATAAATAAAGTAATGCACCATTAAATTTCTTCTTAGCCCTGCAATTATGGGCACTAATAAATCTGATCTAAGATGTTATCCATCTTATCACCTTTAATCAACAGATACATGATGTGTTTATCAGTTCAGCCCTGTAACTCGCATGCATCCATTCCGCATTGCGCTTGTGTGCACACGCATATATATATATATATATATATATATACACACACACACACACACACACACACGTTTTAATCGCCACTGTTCTCCCAAGCACATTCTTCTGGTGTGCAGGGGCTGGTTAAATAGTGTGACACTGATCTGGAATGATTAAAACAGAAGCGACCCCCTCGCCTCCTCCCTCTACCCCTCTCCTCCTCCCGCCCATGCTTCTCATCTCATCTATGCTCCAGCAGTCACATATTCTTTGAAGGAGAGAATTAATTGGATCTCCTCAGAAGGTGCTGTCAGATTAACCAAGCAGAAAAACAGAGTTTGGCTGGTCATGCTTCTATCTGGGGCCTCAGATTGTTTCCGACAGACAGTGATCCCAATAATCCCGCTGCAACATGATAAAGGGGCAGAGATATTGGATCAAAAGCATATATGCATTTTGACTAGGCTTTGAAGGCACAAGTGGTGAGGCAATGATGAGATAAGTTCATGTTAATTATGTGTGGCCTTGACATGAAATGTGAAATTGAAAAGAATGTGGTGGTTAGAGACTTTTCAAGATTCCATTTATTTATTGTCATACAACACAGGATTGTACAAAGAAATGGAAGTTTCAGTACCTTTATGCTACACAAAAAACACTTATATAAATGGATGATTAAATAAGTTCAATAAAAACTAGTTTCTTGTGGTATTTCAGCCCATTCTAATGGCCAGCTCATCAGCGAGAATGCACCAAAACGGGTGGCGGTCGGGGTTGAGTGGAGGGTCACACACCTGACTTTCACCCAGGAGACTGGAGTTTGCACCCTGTTTATAACCAAATGTCACTGGCCTTTTCCTAAACCTAAACTAACCTAAGTGTCACCAGTTATTTCCCGAACCTAACCAAGTAGGTTTTGTGCATCACCCATCTTTTCCTAAACCAAAAGTCACCAATGTTTTGTGCCTAAACTTAACCAAAGTAACGTAGACCTTGTGGGGCAGGATGTGACGCACATGGCGCGGGCCTTTACGCGTCGGCTCGAGATGAGCATTGGGACGCCAAAGGGTACCTTGTGCGTCTGGATAAGACGCGAAGGTGTCATGACAAAATGTCGTCGACAATCTGGGATGAGAACAGGTTGGGTAATTTGTACCTTGTACTGCTAACGGATGATGAATGAGGAGTTTTAAAAACATACTGAAAAACCATTATCTCCACAGAACTCCACAGGACAAAGATAAATGTACACTGTACGTTTGGGAAGTGAATGAGTGAAATAAAATGCACCAACCAAGCGTTCTGTTATTCAGGAAAACATATCCGTCTTGACGTTCTCATCATCATTTTTTTTTCATTTCCATTAGATTTATACTTCCCTCTAAGAGATTACCATTTTATTTCTGACTCCTCTTTATGTTTATCCCTAGAAAACGGCCTGTTGCCATTGACAAAGTGTCGAGGCATTGTATGCCCAGTAGAAAACGCAATATTGGAGCCACCATCCATATGAGCACCAGATTGGCATTCGCTGTAGAAACAATGCCACTCCACTAACAGCTTGTTTGCAATTATTTCTTTATTTATTGGGAATGAAGACAGCCCCATTTCCTTTCAAATTGAGGAGCTAAACTCATATTAAATAAAAGGATTAAATGTGGCAGCAAACCTAAATTCACAGATTTTGTAAACAGTGAAGTACTCTTTTTAGAGGTGGAATGTGAGAAAATCACATTCCGCTTGTACTGTTCAGAATTATGTGTGAATGACTTCTAAATTCTAAATTCTGCTTAATTTTAATGCAATTAGAATATTCATTCCACAAAGTCACTGCTCTTTCTCATGTGCGCTAGAACAGAACTGGGACGCAAAACACAAAGGTTAGATATGCTTACTGTTGGCAACAGGGCCGTCAAAATGCAAGGTGGTCGAGAACAGGCACACGCAGTGGAGGAACTGCTGAAAAAAAAGAAAACCCAGCCTGGGCTCCAGTTGAAATGACATGGTCTAAAAGTCATTTCCACAAGTCTTGTCATCAGCTGAGTACCAGTAAATACCAGTTCACCACATGATGGACAACTGGCAAACAATGTAACAGGTGAATCCATGTAATTTGTTATGATGAACAACATATTAATGTACCACAGCAAACAGTGGAGCTTATGCTTAGGTGTCCAGTGACGCAGTGGCTTCTCTTTAGGTGTATATCCAGATCCAGGAAGTATGTTAGCCAAGAGCTGAGCTATAGGCTACAATAGCTGTGTTTACATTTTGTCAAATTGACAGCATACACCAGCATGCTGAATTGGCTGGTGTAACCATGGATGTATGGTAACTATCACGGCTTAAAAACATGATTGGTTTCTAAGGCAGGTTCAGGATGAGCAACTTTCTATTATAAATATTATGAAATAATAATTCTAGTTAGAATTTCTAAGCTGATTTATGGCTGTTTGACTGTGGTGCCGCAGTCAGAATAGTAAGTATTGTGTCATGGTTCTGGCCGTGACTCCCTCTGTGTTTCCCTCCTCCCCTGTGTGTCTGGCATGGGCGTGTACCCTCCTATCACTGGAGCACCTGGGCAGTCTCCACACCTGCACCTAATCATCTCATCTGCTGCTGCAATATAAGCCCTGGCTCTTCCACCAGTCCTTGCCAGATTGTTCTGCCAGATTGAGGTGGTTTTAGTCAAACAATTGCTGTTTTTTATGCCACATATTTTCCCGAAGCCTTTGAGCTATCCCCTGAACTAACTGGAACTTAAATGGGGCTAGATAGGTTACGTACTTAATGAAAGAACACATCATTATCAACACATTTTTCAATGTGAATTACCATTTCTGACATTGTCACTGACCAAATCAGTATCATTTAGCAGAGGCGTTCCTCACTGGTGACTTGGGAGTGCATCGTTGTCAACTCAGCTGTGTTCCACACGTTCATTATTAAAAGCCTGTTAAATGACCGCGATGAGTTGTAAATCATCGGCTGCTGAGCTATCAGCCACACGTGCAGTGCTTGTATAGGCTAGTTTTGTGCTGAACTGAACATGAGAGTTTGGACTAGTAACAGACTGAAAGTGCAACTGAAGAAAAGTCTGAAACAGAACATGGGGGCCTGGTGTGAAAGAAAACCAACTACAGGATTGTATTATCGCAAATATGTGAGTTTTGCATGATTTCGAAAGCTACAGTAATAAATCCATCTGCCGATCATGAACTTAGGCTAATTTATCTGTGTATAATACTGTATTATTATGCCATTACTGTACAAGATGCCTCCTTTTCGTTCAGTCTCTACCTGTTAATCATTATTCATAACAAGCAGTCAGATTGCAGTCTAATGCTTATAATCAGTTACCATTTTTCTTAATGAGCTCTTTATGACACCAAGGAGCATAAATATCCACTTCTGAAGTATTAAAGAGCTGAATAAACTTCTGTCAGTCACAGGAGTTTGATTTCCACCCGTGAGTGCGAATGATGCAGGATGACAATCGCCGGAACTGTTAATCAACAATCTATGAGTTTCCTTGTCAGTCCATATGACTTAATGTTTACTCCTCTTGGTTCATTAGTAAAAAGTCAGTGCGAAACTGAACCTGACGAGGACTAAAATGCCACAATGTGTCATTTATTTTTCCCCCCTGGTCCGCACCAAATGAACTGGACTGCAGGCGTGAAAACACCCTTAGACTGCATGTTTTAGCTAGGTGTACCTAATGACTGGCTGCGAGGGTCGAGATATAGAGCTAATCAGAGCGTCTCCATGATGGTAAACAAACATGGCATCTGGTGAAGAATGCGCACTACTGAACAGAAGAAAGAAAAGAAGAAATAGAGGAGAGGAGAGCTAAAAATGTTTCATAAATATGCCGATGTATGGAATCGGACATGTTTAGCTATAGCTTTTTTTTTCTTTTTCTGTTTTGAATGGAAGTTAACCCAGCTGGAGGGGTTAGGATTTTCAGGTGATACACTCCAGAATGCAACAACGCGTGAAACTGATTTTGCGTGAATTGAAAGATCTGCGATTATGTACTTGCACGGACCATATTTATGCCATAACAACATGACCACCCTACCATGTAGTAATATGAATTTGAAGAATCCCCTCTGTCAGACCACAAGGCAAATTATTTCATTCAGTTGTGCTTATAGACTATAGTACATTTTGAATTTGAACAGGCCATCAACAGGTCAATTATTTCAACAATAATTATGTATGGTCTAAGGATAGCAAAGCTTTCATTCCATGTATCATCCAACACTTTTGTTTTCGGTTGTGTGATGAGCATTTCCTCCTCCATAGGGATGTTTGCATGGCTATAGATTCGTTTTCTTTTTTTTCTGGCCTTCTTTTTTTATCCTTCCTAATAAAAGCACTGATGTTGGTAGCAGTGACGGGCCCCATTAACACATTCACCTTAGGGTGCCCTTAAGGGCAGGGTCAGCGCTGCATAGCACTCCAAACAAGGCTGCTGTTTTCTTGCTATTTTGCATTATGACCTCGAGTCGGTGCGGCCTTGAATGATCATGACAGCTCTGCCAGGGGCTGTGGAGTATCATTGCAGTATTGGTTGGCCACTCTAGATCAAAGTCTTGGTTTGTTTCTTTGTCCAGCCTGTCCCCAGTTAACACTTATGATATAATTTGTTTAAATACTTTGTTTTGATAAAAACTGTTTTCCTCATACTTGCATACTAATCTTGCACCTGTTTGTGTGTTCGCTCATGGTTTTATTATGCTTAAGGGTTGTTTGATATGAATAATACATGACAATGATTCCCCCTCAGGATGTTATGTTAATTTTAATCAGGGAAACGTATGAGTAGCATGATAAATATTTGTATCCTCCTTGTCTCCACTTGTTGTAAGTGTGGGTTATAATGTGATCATGATCGGGAACGAGGCTATAGATTACCAATGTGGTACACAAACGTCTGTTGACAACGATATCTCACCTCACTGCTGTGATTAAGCAGTCCCCTTCTGGCATAGATTACAAACTGCCTACATAATTGCGATTCAAACAATTATGTATAGTTTACATCCTGGTTTTCTAAACTGTGCGTTGTGACCAAACAATGGGACGGATAGCTTCTTCTGCAGGATACCCACATCTTAGGGATAACAATACTGAAGGAATGGGTTTGTCACATAGTCTGTCACAGTGACTAATCAAATCGGCCCTCGCGAAACCAAACGATTGATTGTGTGTGTCAGCTGGCACACCATGTCGTGAGACACTCAATGCTTTAAAGCTGCGTCCAGCAACTTGGCTCATTGATGCTCCCACATGGCAGTGAGAGGTCATATTATGCAATATGACATCAGATTGCACACAGCATGCTTACTTTTACGAACCCAGCTGATCTGTAATCCCTCCGGACCAAAAAACGGTTGATCCACTTGCATGTTTGATAACATGAATAATAATAAGCCGCATGCCAAAATTAGTAGCACATTTAAATTCAGTGGGAATACAGTGTCAGATTTTTTGTTTGTGGTTTTCTTCAGTTCTTTCCTCAAAAGGAAAAGGTAATTTATGCCAAACTATGAAGAAAGCAGTACAACTCCTCACATATTTCGTATAGACACACTGGATGTCTGTGTGTACGAGAGCGAGTTCATGTGAGAACATTGTGTCAAAGAAAAGCCTCGACAGAACATACAGGATCTTTACACTTAACTAACAATGAGGACTTCGCCTTATACCACAGCACTGTACGTGTGAATGTGTCATGGGCTACATGGGGGGGATTGTGTACATTGTGTTAGCGTGGAGACACTGAGAGCCGCACAAAACCTGGACACTAATGGAGAATGTGTGTTTTCTGCTCCGGCATATGCAGTGAATGCAATGGTGCTGTTATTTCTAACACTCCAAATGTGGTAATGCATAGGGCTATTTCAATTTAATATTTCAAGATAAGATGGGGTGGTGCAGCTGTGTGTGTGCAATCAGAGGTGAAAAAAAGTGTTTCTTGTTCTGATAATCTAATGAAAGGCAAATGAGTATTTTTAAATTAATTCCTGTATTGTGTGTGTGTATATATATATATATATATATATATATATTTATACCTGTAATGTCAAGGTTTTGACTTAAGTGCGTTATGGGTTTGAGTTTCTAGTTTGTTATATCCTGATTTATTTGGAATGTTTTTTCCTCTTGTGTCTTATCCGGCTTCACTCTTCCTGGCTTTGTTCTTTTCCCTCCTCTATGATTGGCTGCCCCGCCCTGATTAGTTTCACCTGTTCCTTGTTAACCTTCCCTTCCTTGTGTATTTAAGTCTGGGTGTTCGGCATGTTTGGTAGTGTGCCTTGGTTCGAGCATCTCATGTGTTATTTTTGCCTTAGCTTTTTCACATTTTTTTGAAATTGTCCAACGCCTGTGTCGGACAATTCTTGGTTTTGACCCTCACCTGCCAAACCACCAATGAGTTTTTAATTCTGTTTAATAAAACATTACACTGAGACTGCTCTGCCTGTGATGTCTGCTTTGGGGTCCAAAACCCCTGTTTCCTAGTGTTTCTGGCACAAACCTTGACATTTAACATAGATACACCTCATAATTTAGGTATCTGTTGAAAGGCTCTAGAGGTCAATTGCTTTGTTTAGCATTGGCAAATGGATTTCTGCCTGGACAGTCAATGGTTTAACCTCATTCTGCATGGGTAAAGACTTAGAATTCCATTTAGCCTTGAAAAACTGTACATAGAAAGTGGCATCGTGAATAGATATGCGATTGTTGAAGTGCACAGTGTTTCAGTTTAACTGTAAAATTCAGTCTCGATTGGATAAACTTGTACAAAACAGTAGAATTGATCATGTTCTGGATAAGATTCACAGCCATGCAGATCTTCTGAGGCAGCCTATATGTTGCTGTGAGATATGGTGAAAAATGCATTACTGTTCATAAAATTAAACCAAATAACCCAACACTACTGGTTGCAGCATACTGCAGTAAAACAAATCTTGAGTAGAGCCCATTACAGTATTTATCATAGCTTTCAATCACCCACATAATAGCATACTAATTAACCTTTTCACTGGTGAAGATGTACGGCCAATTACCCAACTGGATTGGCACAGACCGTTGATCACCAAAGATGTAAAATGGGGAAAAGTGATAACCGCGGCTGGCTGTACTGATGGGTTTGATGCTGCCTCCTGGTGCTCATCAATGAAAAACATCAGCCCTCACTTGTGCTATAGTCTTATCACACTGCAACATGTTAGGCACAGACATACAGTTCATCTGTATGAACTGCAGAAAAATGACTGAACCCAGTTAACCAGTGGTACATTATGTATAGGGTCCATGTGGAGCATGATAAAACCCCCGTGTTGAAAATAACTTTTGATAAAGGTCATATGGTTAAAGACTATGCTGCTCACATATTTAATGTTCTGCTGGCTGCTGCTGCAGTGCTTAACTTTCAGTGTACAGTGTCAGCTGGTGGATAGTTAAAAGAACCTGGAATTGCTCATACATTAATATACCGAAATGCACTGTCATCCTTTATTGATTCTTTTAAGTATATATTAACTTCACACAAAGAATAGGCATTCAAAATGCACTACGTGGCCAAAAGCATGGAACATGTTGCTATAACAGCCTCCACTCTTCTGGAAGTGCAGGTATTTGCTCCCAGGAACAGGAACATTAGTGAGGTTGGGTGCTGATAATGGTCCAGGGTCACAGTTGGCTATCAAATTTGTTCCAAAGGTGCTGGACGGGGCCAAGGCCAGGGCTCTGTGCAGGCCACTTAAGGATTTTCCACACCAAACTGCGCCAAGAATTTCTCAATGTCAAGTTGAAAGAGAACAGGGCCATCACCAAAGTTTTGCAACACAGTTGGAAGCACACCACTGTTCAAAATATCATTGTATGCTGAGTTTCATGAGGAGTTTGACAATAACAATTCAATTTATTAACTTAAAAAAAATAGAATTAAAATCTGCCTGTCGAAATGAATTGCCTTGTTATGATTTTAGCTTCTAATTATTAAAATCACTGTGTTGAACTAACAAGAAAGTAATTACATATCTAGTCCTATGTGTTTCAACAAATTTTTTAACTTTTGTGGCTATTTGAGTATAGATTTCTGAGTTGACAAGGTGTACCTGAATGCACCATGCAGTCCCTGGCCTTGTGTGTGTGTGTGTGAGACAGCAGAGAAGAGAGAAGCAGTGCCCACATAAATGATACCAAACCACGGTAGTGACTGAGTATTTTTTGGTACACTGGTACATCAGTGTGACAGCCCAATTTAACCCCTGGTGGAGATACAACATATACTTTCAACAATATTTTGTTATAACATCACTTGTACTTCAAGGTCATGGACCCAAATCATGTGAAAAATTGGGCTTTGGAACTATTTATGACTTCAAAAAGTATGGATCGTTCTACACAGATCCCCCCCGCTGGGACCAGCGTCTGGGATAGCAGCCCCAGCTTCCCTCTGCCCAGATGACCCCCCTCTGTATTAACAGTCTGCAGTGTGAAAGCAGGCCAACTCTGAAACGCATGCATGCATCTCCTCCCTGTGGACTGGCTGATACTCTGTACTTTGATGTTTGTGGCCATTTCTTGTGTCTACAACGAGCGAAAAACGCCCCAGAAGGGCGGACTATCCCTCTGTCATTTGAAAGAAGGGAAAGGCAGACGTGTCCTTTAATGCTTCGCAGTGGGTGTGGGCAATTCATCTTCGCCTGTGTCTTGTTTCCTAATCAGCTCACCAAGTTGCAATGCGCTGCGCCATTTGTGAATGGCGCTGACAACAGAGGCTGCTTGGCTGATCGTCCACTCCATCTGCCGTGATCGACGCCGCCAGATTGGAGACGCTTCCTGGGTCTTCTCCACATGTCCATGCTCTCTCTAGATGACTGGTTCCACACCAAATTACATGACACTTTGATATCAGAGCAAACATTAGTCCCATGTTATATTTTAGAAGTATCAGAAGATCTCATGTAAGTAATACCATTATACATAGCCACAGGATACCAGATTGTGACACATTATACATTCTGGATCATACGCCATGTGTGTGATTAATTCCATGTTTCCTCAGCTTTTTAATCACACTTAAGACTCGGCACTAAGGAGGTATTACATAAGAGTGTGATTTATAACACTGTGTCCAAGAACAAAGACATACTGCACTATAATGGGGTTTGTGTTTTATTGGAGCTGAATGTGAGCTTTGAAGTTCACACTTCTATATGTATGTAAATAGTGCTTGTTAGAACTACACACATGATATGGAAATAATTTAAGTCTACATTGTTTACATTATATTGAATAGTAAGTGACTTTCAGAGCTTGTGTAGGAGTAAGTAGGCCTATAATGAAAATAAACGTTTGTATTTGATTGGATTGAAAATTCAAGAGAATAAACTATATGAAGGGAACAAAAAGGAAGCTTTGAAATCCAGCACTGAGCTTGATCTTCACTGCTACTTCAATTTTTTTTTTAGAAAAGTGGTAAGGGGCAGTAAGACATTTGGTTTGGGCGCCATCACACATGGCTTTCATCAAAAGAAGCATCTTTGCAGGCTGGGAGTCACAAAGTTTCACACAAAGTAAAAATTGTCAAGTCTGTTTAAAGCCATGACTGTAATGGAACTCGACTGGTTAGAACATATTAAAGTCTAGTTAAGAGGGGGGCAGAAACATTTTTGATTTTGAGCTACATCCCATGTGGAATAAAAAGAGAGCTTTGAATGCTGGGATCACAGTTCTGGGACGCCGAGCTCAAACACGTTGCATAATGGACATAACCAAACATCAATGTAACCTTAAAGGGGTTAGATTTGTTTGCCACTCTTTCAGTAAGAACAGAAAACGTTTCCGAGTGCCAACATTTTCAATTTGCATTTTAACATAACATAATGGTTGATCAACAAGTGCAGAGGTGTCTTTCTGCTGAGGTTATTTTAGCTTTTCTCTGAAGCAAAACTCTCACCAACCTTGTGATCTGATTCTATATTTGATCAATAAAGAACTGTCAGGCTTCATACACACCTGGAATGTTTGGTTCACTTCCTCGGATCCCTAGAGCATTTAAAGATCTTGGAGAGAAAGATTCCTTATGTAATAACCCCCAAAAAAGTCTTGGTGCTGATGTGTTTTTCACTGGCACACACGTCTTCTTCAAGTCTGACCTGAGGTTGTCCATGCTTGCGCGACAGAAGCAGCACGTTGCCGTGCATTACATTGCAACAGAACCGCATCTGACTAATTCATGCATGGCTTAAATGAGGAATTTATCATTTAATTAAATCAAAACTGGCATTGCTATTGGCTTTTAGGTGAATGCTCAGGGGAATGCCATGATTTTACACATCAAATTAGGTTTAGTTGTCAAGAAAGAAGAAACCTTGGGCACTGGCATTCATGTTGATGTTCTTTGACATGTAACAACCACCAAAACACCACTGCAGACCATGTACACCCCCTCATGGCCCCCATATTACATGTAACAACAGTTTTAGCTCCCATTCCATGTCAGTGTTAGTGTTTCATTCCACGTGTTTCGATTTGGATATTCGTCCTCAAGGAGTTTCAGCCTCTCTCTCCTTTCAGGTGTTTGTTTCCTTCCTCCTAACTTTATGAATGGCGTGGTCCAAATCAAGTCTAAAAGATAGAGGTTGTCGTGTGCTGTACAGATTGTAAAGTCTCCTTGAGGCAAACTTGGAGTTTTTGATATTGGGCTACATAAATAATATTGGCTTAAATAAAACATTTTGCCAGTGGGCAGGTGTTCTCTAGTAATAAATAACAGGTTTACAGTGCACAAGGCTGAATTAACTTTGAGAGGAGATGATTTTGACAGTGAAGGAAGAACAAAAAAATTGTCTAAGCTCTTTGTCAATTTACCCTTCTCTGATGGTGATCATATTACACTAGTTATTAACTGAAGCTGAAAACTGGTTAACATTGTACCTTGTCAACTAATTAGTCAATCGTCACCCCACTATTTATTTATTTTGTGGACATTCGAACTGCACCCCATTTTCCTTAAGAGACCCAAGGTTCAGGCAGTCTTAGTGGGGCTGTTTGGTGTGCTCCCAAATTTGAATGGCTTTGTTTAACCAAGTGAACCAAATGAAAGGCGTTGCTCCACAGTCTGGGTAAACTGATGCAGATTTGCTTGGAATGATGCCCCCTAAGGCAGATTCCAGCAATGCTGACAGCTGTTTGCGACTGACTCCTCTTAAAATTACCTTTATTCACGATAACCTGACGGATACCTGCAGAGTTAATGGGTAATTCCCACCTTGGTTAATGAGTTTACCATATGTTGGATGTCATATGGTGATGACAAATAAGAAGCAGAGAGATTTCATCATGTTATGAACAATAGTTTTCTAAAGAGCAGGCAGGAAGATAAGGCAAGATTTAAAGTATTTAAACATGGAATCACCTGTGGAGTTAATTGGAATTATAGGCAAAAGTAATTATTGCTGATGCTTGTTGATAACTGGTAGCTCAGCTCTGCTTTACTTCTGTGTTCAGTGTGTGTGGATAAGCTTGAAAAAAAAAGTGGTCCCACCTAGAATGAGCTAACCCAGTAGGTATATGGGAAATAGATAGTGCAACATGTTATTTATGTTCAGTATTCATGTGAATATATACATTTGAGAATTACAAGACTAATATCAGATGGCAGGGGTGTAGTGGTGCATATACTCAGGTTTATAGCAAATGCCTATTTCTGGTTTGGTGGATTTCTGTATATCAACATACCAGAGATACACATCAATGTCCGTCTTACAGAGAAAGGCTACAGCCATTATAGTCTCATCTATTTGTATTAGGTACTGTGCACAGGAGATACTTGTGCACAGGAGATAACTAGCAGTTAGCATTCCAGGCCATTCGTGTATCATAGCACCGTAAAGACTTGGAAAAAATG
>JBBPCS010000878.1:2327813-2342638 GCA_037974645.1 Hollardia meadi
AGTTCCAAAGAAAGGCAGGACTACAAGTTGACTTTGCTTCTGATAATCAACCCCTCATAAAACGACTTCAAATTTGAAAAGTGGCCAGGTTTCAGGGTACAATATGTTTATTTAATGAGATACCAGAACTGGAAAAGAAACCTTGCATATTATAGAGCATGTTTGTTGACAGGAAACCCATCACACAAGTGTCTGATATCGAGAGGCTGTGGGTGTGTTGCGCTTTAAAACGGAGTGGGTCCACAAAGACACTTTGATGTCCTCTGGTTTGCCCCGAGTTACAACATTTTGAAAGCGCGGAAGGAAAGCTTATGTGATAGATATATCTGTATTTTAAACATTTCATATAGGGGTCAAAATGGTACATGGCTTCACTGAGTGAAATGTTCAACACACGGGCAGTTCTTTGACCAGCTGTCACAGTAAAGTGAGCCGCTGTTAAGGGTCAAATTCAACACTTGACCCCATCCGCGAGTATCAAAGTGGGTATTTATGGTATTTTAATAGTTAAATTGTATGGTTGCATGGGAGTTAGCCATGCTCACATTTTATTACAGTCCTAATTTGCATGTATGACTATGCATTACAAAACAGTTCATTTATATGTGCACAAAATATGCAGGCTTCATTACTTCCACTTGATTTTACACCTGCACAAGGAAGCACTCGGTTGCAGTCCTGTACTTAAATCACCTCACAATGAAATTATTTTCTGATAAAGGCTTTAAGTAGCTTCATTTATTGAAGTGTCTGCTTTTGGTACAGCAGTCAAGTCAGTCGCGTCTTCGAAAACAGGCAAAGGAACCAAGACAAGCTTGAAATGGGACAGTAGCACTTATTCATTCGGCTTCTTACTTTCACTCTCTCCCTCTGTCACCCCGCCAAGAGATTCCCCACTTTTCTCTGACAAACAGCTCAATAGTTGAATGAGACTAGGCAGAAGACTTCCGTTATTCCCCTTCCCTCACAATTTTAGAGGCGCTGATTAAGTTGAAGCTGACCAGCTGGTTATCAGCGCTTCCATAGAACCCGTATCCCATCAGTTCAATTCTATTAAATACCTTTATCAGAAGTCTTCATGCCCCTTTCACAGCCTGTCAGTCATTTTAGTTTATCTGGCACTCTGTCTGTAAATCACTTTGATTTTTCTGTCACTATGTCTGTCTGCCGCCTTCTAGTCAGTCAGTAAGCCTGTCTCTTAGTTTCTTCCTGTATGTTGCTGTCTACGTGCATTATGTTTGTGAGCAAAAGCCATGATAAAAATAACAATAAAAATATTGTGTAACCTTAATGCAAGTTTGCGTGCATACAATCTGCGTCCATTTAGGAAGCAGATGTGAGTTTCCTAAGCCTCAGATGTAATAATCATCAGTAGTGCCCTCTAGGGATGTGTGCTCTGCCCGCTGCTCTCTTCCTCTTTACGCAAATGATTTCACCTCTGAAGGCTGATCTATTTGTAGATCAGGACACTGGTGAGTCTTGCTTGTGTCCCAATTCAGGCCTGGATCCTCCAAGGATTGCATTTCTAGAACAAATGCATCAAAACACATTAAGGAGTCTGTCCCAGTTGCTTAAAGAAATGCAGCCATCTACTTTCCAAATTCGGACGATGCGTGCAGTGAACCTTTTGCAGCCCCCAGTCTCCCCTAATCAATTAGACACTGGCCAGTTAATTAATGAAGCGATGACGCAATACCCTTTAACTCTCAAAGTTGGGAAATATGTGAATGGGTGCTGTTTACCAGGCATTTGCACTCTATCATTGGTTTTACATTACTGGAACCAGACCAATGAAAAAGCCACTGCGAGCTGTGAATAATGGATGTGATAAACTCCACAGTTTTGTTCTTGTTAGCAGTGTTGAAATGTTGTTAATCACAAAGCATGACAGGGAACAGAAGTTATAGATATATCTACTAGTCCATCATGTGTCTAAGTGAAATGCCATATTGTACAACTCTTACTGTAAACTCAGGTTGCATGCACTAATGTCACAGCAGCACATCTGCCCTTTTGGCAATTTCCTCATAAACATTTACGTATTTGACATTGAGTTGATGAGGGCCACTGGAATGTATCATTGGTTTCAGTTTGTCAGGCCAGTTTTTTTAGGCCTGTTTTTTTAGGGGGGGTCAAGGATTTATAAAGGGCCCACCTCTGTGAGTCACGTCCTTCGGAGGATCCAGCCCATGATTTCAGACAGCTTCTGTGTACAGATGTGAAACAGTCTGGCAGTCTTATGGAGGTATTTGGCCCCTCGGCTACAGTGGCTAGGAACCAGTCGGTGGCGTTTGATAAATGGTATACGTAGCCATAACATAAATCACAAGATGTAAAATGTATGAGGTATTTTATGACAGCTAGCTAATAAGGCCACACTTGGCCAGAAAATAATTTGCTGAGCAAGTTTTGTATTGTACTTGTATTGTACTCATTTAACAAAAGTCCACAGCAAGCTCCTGTTATGCATTTAACTGAAATATTGGCCAATTTCAAAGTGAGCCATATTTTCCAATTTATTTATTTTTTTGCCATCATGACTATTGATTGTGTTTAGGATTTGATTATTCACTTCTGCACTTCTTATACATCTACAGAAACAAGGTTCTCTAGTACACAAGGCCCCCAAATTTCACACATCATTCAGGAGTAAGATGAGCCCGCTTAACACACATCATAAATCAACATTAAAAAACAACTTTAGTGCACGCCCATGACTATTTTGTCAGGGTCCTTTGTGATCATGTAATTACGCAGCGTCCAGTGCATCAACTTTTAAGAATGATTTACAGTACAGGGTTCATCTGGCCACATTAATCATTCTCATGTTAATAGGTTCCACCGTTACATGTCTCTTCCGGGGCCCAGGGTGAACCGCGAAAAATACCAAAGTGCTCAAAATTGATGTTGAGCCATCGCATGTCATTACTCAACGAAGAGTGTGTTGTCAACGCGGTTGTTGATTGTGAGCAGAATGAAATTGGGTACTAGATGTGAAGGCTGTCACGTTGCTTGCTGCATTCATATGCAGTGTGCTGAACACAAATGGGCAAAACAACAGAAACACCACCATTAAGATTCCCCTCAGCTTTGTCTGTTGTTTTCATCTGGTGTTGTTTTGGCCCAGTCATTTACTAAAGGAAAAGGTCACCGCCATTTATTACTAACATACAGTAATGACTGTGACGGCATAAGGGCAGCCCATTTTATTCTACTGAAAAGCTGTGTCTCAAAGGTTATTTTACAATCCTGCTGGGTCTTGATACAATAAAAAATAAGGCTTCTTGCAAAATATCTCTGAACACATACTATTTTTTATAATAAAAGTTTTAAAATGGGCCTCAAGGTCATGCAGGTTTCACCACCTTGTAAAGGACCATTCTCATTTTAGCTCAGACAATGAAACACTCGGCAGGTATTTGAATCACAACTACAGAAGACCTCAGTGAAGGTTTTGGTCCCACAACTTGGACAGGTTGTGTCAGGATGAATTTAATAATCCTATTTTTGATTCCTCACTGTAATACCGAGCTATACAGTGGTGGCAGGAAGTATAAGAGCTGAGAGATGATCAGTTCTGGCTTACATCTAAATCCCAGCTTGCTTTATATAATGAGCACAACTGAGAGACTGACAAAATCCAACATTATTCTTTTAGGAATCAGTGGATCTTATGATGTCCCGGTGGCTAGCAGGACTAATGCTTGGTTGAATAATAGATGTAGTCTTTGTATAAAGATTTCTTCTTTTTTTTTTTTTAGTGAGTGTGTAAATGAAGAGACACCAGCATGTCATTTCTAGTTAATGAGACCCCACGGATTTCCCCTATTTGCTGAAATGAATTTCTTTTGTTGGGTAGTGTATTGACATTGTCTATCCAAATGGAGTTAATAATTAGCAATTAAAACTTTAAAAGCAGAGTTAAATAAACTGCTTTCTTAACAACAAGAAGTCCACAGACCACATCATCAATATTAGACATTTTACATCTCATTATTTTGGTATATCTAGCAGTGACACATATCTATCAATATATGCTTTTATACTGAGTGAACACTCAATCCTGATTGACTTCAAGGTGTCCATTAATTCCTGATAATTGACACCTACTTAGTAGTTC
Organism: Hollardia meadi; assembly: GCA_037974645.1. NCBI lineage: Eukaryota > Metazoa > Chordata > Actinopteri > Tetraodontiformes > Triacanthodidae > Hollardia > Hollardia meadi. The sequence goes on from JBBPCS010000878.1 coordinate 2,331,934, forward strand.
CAGTCAAACTGTCTTTTCACCCTTCTAATTAATATGCTGAGTGTGGACACATGTGATCCTCACTACAACATGGCAACTGTAAACACAGCTTGAAAGGAGCCCACACTGCCCCTCTGACCTTACTGATGCTCTGTAGCCAGCCCGTTCTCATGCCCATCTCGTCAGATATCGACGCTTTGTCACGGCCCTTCGCGTCCTATCCAGACGCAGAAGGTACCCTTTGGCGTCAGGCAAGGACGCACAAGGGTTTAACGTACCAGCAATGTAAAGCCATCCGCGTCAGTATCAGAAGACTTCAACAGATGACGTAGCGCAACGTACTGTAGTTTCAAATACGAGAAGGGCGCATGACAAAATCGATATGTGACGAGCTGGGATGAGAACGCGTCGCAGCAGTAATGATCTGATCCCACATCCCAACAGTACGCAGGGTCTCTCATTTGTTCATGACAATCTGAATGTTGATTTGCGGACAATGATATGGATAGCTAGAAAGTCTTGTACCGTCAAATTATATTTACTGTTGTCAAATGTACGCAATGTTATTGACTTTGAATCTTGCTAGCGTTAGCTTTCTGACTCATAGCTGAGCCAAAGAGTTCTATGAGTGGAGCAGACGAGAAATATCTCCTGTTGCCACGGCGTGTCTAAGGTACAATTGTACAATTTACTGGAGTATTGAGCAACCTTTACCATCCATCAGGTTCCTTTGCAATGGAAATGGTTGCTACAGGTATTAGTCAAACTCTCCGGTGTTACCAGGGAAACAGAGTTATGGTTTTAAAACTTTTTTTTTTTTGTTTTAATTGCAAAACACATGAAAACATAAATTAATGGTTTCCATGGAGGCCAGAACCATCCAATGCACAGCAGACTCCATTAATTACTGATAATAGACACCTCACCAGGCATCATTCCTTACACATACACATGGGCAGAGCTTTGTTCATTAGGGAGACAGCTATGAGGAAGAAGCTGTTCTTGTTGTCTTAGTGTTGGCAGTTCTATAAGACCCTCGCAGATTGAGGAGCATAGTCAAGTGCCTCCTAATCCTGGTGCTCTACAGGTCCTGGAGGGAGGGCAATTCGCTGCCAATGATTTCTTTAGCTGACTGAATGATGGGATTTTTCTTAATTCTATCATGCTGTGCATTTCCACTCTGCAATCACTGTGTCCTCCTGAGACATCCATCCAATCTGCTGAGCTTTTGTCAGGAGAGAGCTCATGTAACTCGCCCATCTTTTATCTTGAAGAGCTCGAACTGGGCAACAACTCTCACAGTAGAATCGGTGATGCTGATGGGAGCTAAAGAAGTATTGCCTCTGTCTGACTTCCACCCTCATCTTTACAGCTTTTGCTGCACGTAGTCCCAGATTGTTTCAGCTGAACCAGACAGCCAGCTGTTCATGTCTGCACGCTGACTCGTCTCCATCATGAATAAGGCGATGTGAATGGCTGAACTTTCCAAGCTGCACTTGCTGTGTCTTACCAGTTGGAAAGCTGATGATCTCCCAACAGATGGCATCAGTCACAGTGAGCTGGGAGCACTCTGGGATGGGATTTCCTCCACTGACCTGTTGGCTCTGTAGGCAGACGGCAGTGGAGCTAACAGGGGCCAGTGAAGATATAGGACAAGCAGTGCAGGGGTGTGGTGGACTTCTGGAAGAAGGCAGGCAAGAAGCAATGTTTTAATAACTTACTGAAGATTCTAATAGCAACATGAATGAAAAAACAAATATAAGTACAAGTAAATACAAATATAAGTAAATACAAGTATGAACATTCATTCTGTGATAAATTTAGCTTTTGTTACTTTTAAAATTTAGAGACAAGATGCATTTTTGCATCTTGATAGAGTTTTTCATTGAAACATTTTGTAATAAATTTGAATCTACTGCATGTACAAGTGTAAACCAGGATAGATCATCACACTGCTCATGATTGATCAGAAATCAGTGGAGCTTTGTGCATCTTACCATTGGCCTCCAGCTTGTCCCATTTTACTAGTATATAGTGGGGAAAGCTAAAAAGAAGGGTGGAATTTAGAGCCATAAACATCTAAAGGGCATTTCAATCAGGGTGCTTGGATATTGTATTTGTAAGCCAGCAAGATCTCAGTGGGGGATGTTATGTAATTCTAACAGCAACAGACATGGCTGATGAAAGCAGGTAATATGGTTGACCTAGTAAGAAAGTATCAGCTTTTGAGAAATGTATGGCATACCTTGAATTATATAATCGTGAGAGAATAAAAATGGTAAGGCCACCTCAATCCTTCTTATGTCTTTATTTGCCTCAGTTTTCTCACAGGGAAAGCTCCCAGTAGAGTCCAGTGCAGGAGCTCGAGCTAAAGCCAAATCATAGTGAACATTAGAGTCCCACTAGCCTATGTCCAGGCCAATGCAGTGAACTCATCCATCTTGTTAGTAACCACTCCCACATTCTCTATGACACAAGATGGAAGTATGTTTTTTTCTCTTAATTTGTTTTTTCTCTCTATACAGTCTTTTATCTCTCACTTCAGCCCCCACCATACCTTTCATAAACCAGCAGCTCAGTCAGTCTATTGTTTGGAATGCAGGTGGATGATGGCCCCAGGGTTCAGCTCCGGAGCACGTCCCAGGCGTAATTCATTTTCAAACTATTACAGCAGCGTAGAACTGTGGTACAAATGCACTGCGAAGAAATAACTGAAAAATAGAGGAATTAAAAAGAAATGGAGAGCCACTGCAGTGGTCTTCAATTAGTTTGGCACCATCATCAAAAGATACATAAAATGTTAAGTGTTTCTTGGAGAGATTTTGTTTTCTAGCTCTTGGAGGCAGAATGGGGAATGCCTTTTCCTACAAACAAGTCTGCTCCAACTGTCACCATTTGCAAGTCTGGAGGAAGTAAAATCAAGGCTACGTGGGAAAATCTCCATGTTTTTATATAGTAAGCAGAGCTAAGCATTTGGTATTATGAGGGCAATGGGTGGTGTGGAGGGCTTGATGAAAGTATGGAGACGTTCTTTTTATAGAGTTGTAAACTGACTGAATCTGATGAAAGACGGCACACTTTTTTGCAAGGAATTGGGGTCTTTTTTTAGCTGTTGAATTATAGTAGCTGTAATACATCTGAGTCCCTCTTGGTTGGAGCTAGAGACAAGAGATGATCAGAGATCTGACAAGGCGATCCGTGTTCCTGGTAAGCGAAGGTTGTGGTTTGACCAGTGTTTTCGAGCACAAATCCGCAGGAAGGTTTTGTGGCTGCGATGAGGGCCTCGTATGACAATTTGCTACTGGGGATCACACCAAGATGCTTAGTGGTCTTGGCAGGATTCACTGTGTTGTTGTCACCGGTGATACGCTTAAAGCAGGGGGCAGACATCCACCTTGATATGTCAACTAGTCAAGCAGAGAAGCAGACCTGTGTGTCTGAGGAAGAAAGGATGATGGAAATGTAGACTTTAGTCGGTGCTGTAAGGACGAGAGAAATTGTGGAATTTGTGACAAAGTAGCCTATAGAAGTCGACTGGATCAGACGGAGAAGCATAAAGCTACAGGAAGACACCCTGGGGAATTAGTCTAGAAGTTGAAAAGTAAAAGCTCAGACTCTCTACAAATTTTTGAGACTCAGATATTTAGTCAGCAAGAGGAATCTGCTGTATCATGGTTTTGAAGGTGCACTAAAAGTCCTATAAGGCCATGGGGGAAGCAGCTCTCGCAGAGCAAAGTAACTCATTGGCTTCTAAGTGGCCTTTCCTCAGACTGCATGCTGTTAGTCTTTGAAATGCAACCGATTCAGTGAAGGATTAGACAGCTGATCGATTCATTTGAAGCAGCGCATTCAAGCTTTTTTTTTTTTTTTTTTACAAAGAAGTGAAAGACAAACACCCACCCACGCACAAACACTCACACCACCAAGGCACAGATGCTACATCTGCAGCACTTGCCAAATATAAAACAGTAGCATGTGGTGACAGGAGTTTTTGTCTGACTTTAAATATGATTTCTTATGTTATGCAGTTACATGATAGTATTAAACCAGAGTCCATTGTGCTGCACATAGCATGTGTACAGTAACTGTTGTTCAAAAGCTCTCTTTTAAATCAAATCAAAATCATTTTTGATTTCACGTTTCCTGTTAGAGAAAAATCAAATCCAAACATGCACTGCATGCACATTCAAATGGCTGGATCATACTGTATCTCTGACAGGTAGAGGAATAAAATGTTGCAAAGTTGTAAGGTATTTGAAACTGTAGTACTCTTTTGGGACAGTTCAGCAGGTTTGGCCGACTTCCCAAGGCTGCCTCCAAAATTGATTGACAGGCCTTTCATTGGGCAGACTTCCATTTGATAACATTTAAGTCCCAAGTTATGTCTTTTTTGCTGATGTTAAAGGTTTGTGTTTTTCATTTGATAAATGTCTTTAACGGAAACAGTATGTTTCACGCTCCTCAGTGAGTACACTGCATTGACATCGTCACAAATTGGGTCTTTAGCATAGGATGTACTTGGACAGTTGTCACATCATCTTCTACCCAGGATGTTCCCTGAATAATGATTAGAAATGAAATACATTAAATATAGCCAAAGGCAACCTTAGTCATCTCGTCTTTTCCTTGTGTGCCATTGCTCCTTTATAGTGTGCCTGACCTGTGCGAGGACATTTGGATTAAATCATGTATATTTAAAAGCTGCATTACAATATATTTTTTGACAGCAGTTCAAGATACAAGTTTGCCATGCATTATTAAATTATGCTGCAGTGATGCAACAACGTCTTCACTGTAAACAGCATCATTTTATATATATATATATATATATATATATATATATATATATATATATATATGACAGTGCCATGTCATATCAGTAATTGAATTGTACGGTATGACTGGCTTTGCTGGACAGATCAATGTGGTCTCATAGGGTGACGTCTGAATAGCACGCTACTTTTAAGGATTACACACGTTAAGCTTTTTACGTGTCATTTCACACCATCTGCATTTTATGAGTTTTAGACATGCAGCATATGACGGGTTAATTCTCTAGTGACAAACTTTGGACAGGTACAGGTCAGTATAGTCCAGGTCTGACATTTTAGGGTACATAAACATAAGACAGACATTTTTAATCGAGGGGATCTTTAACATATAGGGTAGATTTAATAATGGATCCAGATTTGCTAGAACGGCTGTCAAATCCCAAACTCAGATTAATCGCACATTTGGAACATGATTTCATGACCTCTTGCAAGCTTTTTACCAGAACACTGACCACATGCAGTTCCACTAGTGAGAAAATTATTGCTGCCGTGTGAGGCTCTTGCAAACGTTATGTTTTTGCCAACACCCAAAAAAAAAAAAAAAAAAAAATCTCTTGTTTTCCCTGAGCATCCCCATGATAAATATAATATGGCATTATATGCTGGCTGCGGCATGCTGATTCAGTGGTTAGTCCTCTCTGAGCTCAGCAAGGAGCCATCAAAGCTGCACAATGCAGCCCCCATTACATTCCTCCTAATTACCTTTGTCTGGAGTGGACTGCAAACTGATGATGCCGCAGCACCATGTTTAAAACACCCTGGAAAAAAGGCCACAATATGAGCAAGCACTTTAGTTTCCCATAAAAATCAAAGCCAGGGCTGAGAGCTGGTGATCAGGTGGATGGCTGTTATGTTTCAAGGTTAACTAAATGAAAGTTTAGACTTCTTTTACATCTGTGCTTTCACCTCTGACCCGCAAATGAAGGTAACCTATGGCAATATCACACGTGTCCATGTGTACTTTTGCTTTCATATGGTGCCAGGTTTGAAGCCACAAAAAAATGGCATAAATTCCTTTTCCTGCGATAAATTGGAGCCACAGTAAGTGTTTGAAATGTACTGGTTATTAGTGAAGGCACTAACAAAGCCTACAGGGGAAAAAAAATAAATGAAAAAAATCACATCAAAGCCAGCTGGTGCATTGTTCTTTCACTTTTGTTTTTAACCTCAGTCGATCTCACAGATTGAGTGACGCAAATTAGCAAAGACTGAAACAATTATAGAATCGCTACAAAGTTCAAACCTGTACCTGTCACGATTACATTGTGCTTTAGAAATGTCAGATCATGTCATATCCTTTTGTATAGGAGGAGAAGACTTACAGCAGTCAAATATGACAGTCTTAATTGATCCGCTGAACATGGCAGCAGTTTTCTTCCCACACTCTCTCTGGCTCTCTCTTTGTTATTCAGTGTTTGACTTTCGTTTTTTTTTAAACAAGAAAAAAAAATAAGTTTGTCAGGCTCCTGTGAATCCAGGCTCTCTCTGCTCCCGCTGCTCTGAGGCCGACTATGGAAATAATCGAAACCGTGTCACCGGAGCTGGAAAGGTTAATCTTCGCAGACAGAGAGTGGGCAGTGCAGCTGAAGAGATAGACTTTGGAGTTTACTGCCCTGCTATTTGTCATACTAAGCCTTTGCTTTAGACAAGGCAACTGGACACCTTGATCCGCTTAAATTAACTGTCAACATAAATGCAGCGCTGGGGAAAAAATAAATAGGAATAACACCCCCACTCTCCTGTAACCCACAATGTCCCATAACAGAAGTGGTCTTGGATGGAAAGGTCGAAAATGTGTTGAGTGCGGGAGTTAAGACAGCTCACAGAGATGAGTTTGAAGTCCATAACAAGCCCTTAAGGGCTTGAAACGTGCAGAACTTGACCTGAGCCCTCACAGACTGTCCTCCACTGTACATAATTGGGAAAAAAAAACAAAAAACACATCTATGCCTGCCAGACCACCAACAGAGAGCAGTTAATTCTACAAGAACAAGAATAGGAGTAGGCTTAAGGGGCAGATTGCTTCTGAATGTGTAAAACAGATGAGAACTTATGGCCGACGATCCATATTTTCATGAGAGATACAGTGTTGGGCAACTGAAGAGTAGGAATGCTGTAACGGGCCACAGCAGGTGGTGTCTTCATCAATCATTTTAAAACAAGGCTATTAACTGAGCCCAAAACAATAAAATCTAGAGCACATATAGTATGCTAACAGTTTTCACTGAGATAAAAAAAGAAGAAGATGGTACTGCCCAAAGCAAACCATATTGCAATGCAAGGATATTCAGAAAATTCTTTATTTTTTCAAGAGAAGCAAACCGTGCAATGCTGCAGGAGGGAAGTGCAATGCTTACATAAGATGCATTTGGTCATAAAGCATTAAAGATATAAGCCATCTCACAGTGACTACGTTTTGTTGCCACTGTTATCCCAATGGACTTCAATATTTTCCAATTCACAAATAAAAACTCTCAAAGCTTTGAGAATCACAATCCAAATAGGTCATCGTGTGCATACATCCTCTAAGCTAAAGCATCTTTTAACCACATATCCAGAATATTTTTCTTTGCGCTAACAAAAGTCCCCATAGGCCCTGTATTATTTCCAGCTCCCATGGCCGTGTTGAAAATTCACTGTGAGTTTTGTAAAATGGATATATTATATGTTTTTTGGGGGGCCGTGGCAGTGTAATCAGGCAGTTACGGGTCCAACCACAGCAAATCAGAACTTATCCCTCTTTGTTGTCCGAACCTCTGCGTCTGGTAATCAAGGAGAATAAAAAACATTCAAGATGTACTCAGCCATCCTCAGACCTTTGACCATGCTCTCCTCTTCCACATAAATGCACGGAATACCTCGGTTGTGATGTGTAGATTTTTTTGGACTTCTGTTCAGTTCCCTTTAGGCGTTTTGTGCAAGCCTCCTGAACTCCCATGCTGTCAAGAGGTTTGAGTTCCAAGAGAGACTCCCCTCCATCTGCCCGACACTCTCCAGGTGGATTGTTCTGACATTTTGTTCAGTCACTGGCAAATAATGGCAGACAGGGAGAGAGAAAAAATGTGCGGACATGTTTTACCATATCACATTGTGGAATTATTTTATATAACGGTTGCCTTGTTTGAACTCTACCTTGCATTTTTCCTTACGTTTCCACTCTACCTCGTGGAGTTTTTAACTCCAGTTGGGGACTAAGATATTGACATTTTTGTGTAATAGTCTTTTCCAGTCTGTATGAGAACCTCCCCCCCCCCCTTGCACTTTACTGAACTAAGTGGCTATGTCTCAATTTCAACTAGCATGAGGTAATCCATCACAATGAACATGTCTGCGTTTACTTTTGTCAAAATTATATTATTGTTGCATGGTAATGCGTTTCTGTATTCCCCAAACAATCTGACTGAACTGAGCTATGTGGCAATAAATAAAACTGAGGAAATAAAACTGATTTACTGCAGTGTTTTCCATACAGAAATAAATAGAATACAGCATATTTGCATCCAGTAATGTGTAGAATGCATGATCTGTGGTAATGGGAAATTTTTTTTTTTTTTTTCCCCTTTTTGGTCTTTGACACAGAGATTATAATTTAAATATATATGACAAATGTACTGAAATGGAATTTTCATTTTGACCTCCGGGCATAGGACGTATACGCTCATAAAAATATCACATTTCTACACTTCAACTGCATCCCATGGTGTGAAAAATCCTCAAAAACCTAGTTAGGAGACCTTTGAGTTCATATTAGTTGGTTAGTCAGATATAGAAATGTACATATTGAGCAACATAGTCTGTCCTACAAAGTATATAAATGTGGGACTCCAGTGTTAGCATAGGGGGGGGAAGTCGAAACAATTTTAAACATTTTACAGATATGTGAAATATTTAAATATTAAAGGGTACTCCAGAAATTTTGCATCGCATTTCTAGTAGACGATGAGATATTCTAACTTTAGTCCCTTACATGGGTGAGGCAGAAAATCCTTTTTTTCCCAAACCCCAAACAAACTTGCAACCGAGTGTTGTACAAAGACAAATGGATATCCTTGATTTAAAAGCAACGCAGTGTAGCCTTTTGCAGCCAGAGCTGGTCTGGGTGGTTGGAAGGTCTTTCTTCCCAGCAGAGCAGGGTTCAAGTCCTGTGTTTGATCAAATGTCAAGGTTGACTTGTTTACTTAACCTCATTTAAGTTTTTAACTTAAGTGGCATGACTGAACTCATGTAATGAACTTATTCGATCTATTCCTAAACCCAACTATGTAGTTGTTGTGCCTAAACCTAACCAAAGTGTGTCCAAAAGCCATAATGTCATAAGATAAAACGTTTTTTCAGCAAGCTTTATTTTGAAAGTCTTAACTGCACGTTGCATATTTATTATAACTAGACGGCAGAGCCCTGCACTGACTGAGCATTAAAGATTGAATGACAAAGCTGCTGTATTTGATGAGTTGGGAGTGTTGTTATTTGACCCATCCTATAAGTTAAATGCCCACGGATTTTTAATCTACACACCCCAAGTTTGTAGGCTGTCTCCATGCCCAAACTGAGATCACCTTGATGACATCATAGAGGTTAATTTGTTTGAATTGACAAAGCTCGTCCAGAGCCTCAGACGACATCATGCAACTGGTTTCCCAGGCTGGTTTTTACTATTAATGATTTTACCATGATTAGATTATTGGTTTTTACCATAGGGAAATATGTTCTCTACATTTAATCCATCCTAAGTAGGAGCAGCCACTGTGCAGCTCCTGGGAAACAAGTCCAGTTCTAAGCCAGTGAGACAAGATATATGTTTTTTTAAATGCAGGGGAAAACTGGAGCATCCAGAGGAAACCCATGCCAACACGGGGAGAACCGAGGACCTTCTTGCTGTGAGGCGACAACATAAGCTACTAAGCTGCCCATTTAAAAGTACAAAAGACATTTGGCTATAAATACATGTATTTTGTAGGAGGACGTTGTTGATTTAAAAGTTTTAGTGACGGGGCAAAATTAATGACTTTCACTTCTTTTTAATTGCATATTTCTGTGAACTGGTGCAGGCACATTTTATACATTTTGATTTATCTCTTCAATTAAATTCATATAGCAACTTATCAAGAGTGGGGCAAGTGCAGGCTTGTAGGAGTCTGTATGAAAATGTTCAAAGTGATTTCCTCAGTTAAGACTCTTTCTGCATGAGCTGAACTTTGGCTGGCTGTGTCCGACTTCTTGTCTTGGAGCAGTCTGCGCGAGGTCAGCCAGGCCCGGCTAACCTAATCAAAACACATTTGGAAAAAAAGGAAAGCCTCCTGCTTTTTACCCTTTCAAACTTCAGGAATAACTGTCAACATGGCGCAACTGAGCTCAATTTTTGGTGAAGCATAAGCCAAGAAAAAATATGTATGACCAAAATTTAAGTGCTACGTAATGCTGAATAGCTGTTGCCATGCCATACTGTGTTATTTTTATTTATTTATTTGATTTGCTTTATTTCTCAAATCACTATTTGAAAAACAAATTGCTGAAGTGAAAGTTATTTTTACATATTCTTGCACTTCTTTGCACAGTTCTGTATGTGTGTAGGCTATTTCAAAGAACTGTTAAACATAAGGCTTTGTATTTGCTTTTTGTTAAGGGAAGACATTATTTTCTTCATGAAAACAAGCAATTATATGTGCTTACCATTAGAGCTAATGCTAATGAACTGAAAAATCTCAATCAGTCAACTCATAACTAGTCAAGCAAATACAAGGCAGCTTGCCTGAAGGTAGTCTTGTTTACACCTTAGGAGAAGAGCCACACACACACGACCACAGCTGCGGCAGTCCAAAGGAACCAAAGACAAAAGCTCTGGCTTCAAACCTGCGCATTGTGTTTGTTCTCATAGTTTTTATCTCTGTCTTTGT
>JBBPCS010000878.1:2342738-2356752 GCA_037974645.1 Hollardia meadi
GTGTGTGTGTGTGTGTGTGTGTGTGTGTGTGTGTGTGTGTGTGTGTGTGTGTGTGTGTGTGTGTGTGTGTATTAAGTACAAAGCTCATAGGAAGCATTTGGAGAATTTAGGAGTACACCTTGAACACAAACGGAGCTCCTCAAAGAAATAAGACAGCTGGGGAATTATAAAGTATGAAACATTTCAAGAGAAACGGTTAAACTTTACAAAAATCCTTGATGCACATATCAAAGGTCTTTGCTAATACAAAAGCCCAATTGACGAAATCATTGAATTAAAAACTAATTGAAGGAGTAACACGAATCAACCGGCCAGCGCAGGTTGAAACTTGGTGTTAAAACATTAATTGCTTGCTGATTTCGTTTGGCACTATCTCGACAGTCATTTCAGCCAAATTGTGAATGTTTTAAATTAAATCTAAAGTTGTGAAACGATTAAAAGTTGTGACTGTCCCAGAGCTTTGGAGAGGGCACATATCTCCTGCCTCTTTCTCAATCACTCGCTCTCCCTTAATGCCGTTCCCGAGCTGTGTTGCTATTCACGGCATGTGAGTCTCAGACACTAAGGTCTCTGATCAATTAAACATGCCTCTGAAGATAACTACATTAATTACACTGCTGTTTGCATGAGTCCCATTGCATCGCAGCACACTTGAGACTTCAGACTGAATGGAAGGCCAGATGGGAAGCATTTTCCCGTCGGGCTAAGATTCTTGGATTGTTATGCATTCTTTTGGTGCAGCTTTGAGATCAATTCAGCTCCGATAAGATTTTAAAAAAACATAACGAATACAAATACTTAAATACTTAACTTTTGACGTTAGCAGTCACCAAATTCTTTTATTTTTGAGCAGCGATGAGGTCACATTTTGACTAAAATTTTCCAAGTTAGGGAAAATGCTGCAGATTTTTCTCCCGACAGTATGTAATATTTTGTGCTGAGAGAGAAAGTTAAAGAGGACGGGAGTTGAAGGGGGAAATTTTGTTCGCATGTAGAATAGGAAAATCCAAAGGAGGGGTCTCTCTGAACTGCACACAGCCTCCGCCAAAACTGCTGAGTAATGCACCACTGCAGGTCCCTGCAGACGCACACTCACACACTCATGCATGCACACAAACATTTGAGTCAGCGCTGCCCCGCAGTCTGCATCAAAAAGCCCCTCAAGTGATAAGCTTTGGCGAGAAGAACGAGGATTCCAATGCTAATCTCCTAAACATGATTTTTCATACAGCTTTGCACAACATGCCTCTGGATTAAAGGCATTCTATTAAAGAGAAGGGGCTTAACATATGGAAGGGGAAGAAAAGCCAGTTGTACTTGTTTGGGTTTAGCTGTCTGAGCTATAGTTCAATAGTTCCTTGTGCATTTTCTCTACAGTACGTACTGTGGGATGATCCCTCCTAGTTATAACACAGTGGGGTAAAAAAAACGGAATTAAAGCTTTACCAAGTTTTGGTCATTATTTCCAAGGATATCTAGGTGTCACAACACTCTTGTGCATTTTAGCCAATGTGTATTTTTTTTTTTTTTTTAATGAAAAGCTGTTTTTATGCTCTTAAACCACACAAATGAAAAACATCCAAGTTAAAACGGTGTTCAAGGGTGGTGAGTGAAATGATTTGTTGCCTGTGTAGAACATTTTTAGCAACTGTTATTTTAATTTGTGTTTATTGTTTCTTTTATAATAAATTTTTGATTTGCTAAAAACAAATTGTTCATCCTGACAGTGTACCTCGAGGAAAAGAAAAAAAAAAGGGATCAAGGGATGCTTTGTGGTTATTGTGTTCCCTTCTCAGGTCAGCACAAGCTGATCTATTTTTCCTTTGATGCAACCAAATGTTACATGGGCTGCAATCATCATCATCCATTAGAAGGAGGGAGTGTGCATTGGGTAGTGTTATGTTTTTATTCCTTATTGAGCATAATTTTGATATCCTTCAGCAGATGGAAGATGTGTATTGGCATGCCTGTGTGCAGCATGTGGCATATGGATGATGTTAAGTTTGGTATATATTTGATAACACCAATGGGCCTTGTTAATGTTAATTAGGAGTATAAATCATAAAGTTTCATTATGATACAAAATTTTATTGGTCCTTTGGACAACAATGCAATATTTGCTGATATTACAAAGTCTGCCAAGATATGATTTGGATTCAGTGCAGGTTCCTTCTGTTGATGTGAGACAATATCATGTGCCCATTTATACCAGCTGTCTTGATAGTCACAAATATGAGCTGTCGGTAACAGGTTTTAGATGGCAATAGTCAGGAAGAGGAGGGGGAGACATAAGACTTAAAGGGGAATTCTGGTATTTTTAAACCTGGGCCTTATGTTTATATATTTGGATGTGTAAATGATTCATACTTACCAAATGTTTTGGAATCGGTCCAGTAAATAGTCTCAGCCAATAGCCGTGGCACACCTGCAATGTAATCCTTTGGGGCAACTCAGAGCGTCAAAGTTACGGCCACTGAAAGAGTTTTTTCTTGCCTCTCACAGTCTGAGATTGTTACTCCGACAGTTAGAGTGAAGTCCTCATTGTTAGAGTAAAATCCTCTTTGTTTAACCGGAAGCACAAAATCTCGTGAGATGTGAGTTCTTGCGGGAAGACAATTGTAGAGATGTGAGTGAGAGTTGGAGAGAGGAGTTTGGAGTTTACCGAGAGGGACTGTCATGGCACACAGCCACATGCAGCCACACAAGTCATGGCTGAATATTTAGTTGATTTTAACAGTCCAGATGAGCAACAACTGCAACAACTCACCTCGCGGGAGATTTCAGAGTCTCCTCAGACGAGACTTGTGTGCTGCTTAACGACTCCGACCGACGTCCACAAGAGAAAACTCTCATCAGTAAAGAGTTGGTGCAGGTTACGCTGTCTAATATTATGTTACATGTCCGTACTGAAGTATGAAGCCCACGCTTTGATCTGCTCCATTTGCCCTGCTAAATTTACTGCTTTCAACGTAAATAAAAAACACTTCCTGTGTCAGTTTCAAATTAAAAGCGTTTTTAGCATTTCAATGGACAAAAACCCTTCATTTCTTAACTAGGCTTTTACTGGAACACGTAGGAAACTCATTGACTTGCACGGTTTCCATATGCACTCGAAATGTAGCGACTGCCACTTATATTGCATGTCCTGTAATTATTATTAGTATATCTCTTTATTGGTTTTAGTTTTAAAAGTAATTTAGAATTTCCCTAAGTGCTGCCATTGACAGAAAAATTAATATTTGGTTTGTTATTTACATCTAAATGAAATAATGGGAACAAAAATACAGACTTATTTGAGTTTCACAGAACTCTGAATCCATCGAGAGGAGACAGAGTGCAAACTGAGAGACAATGTGTTAGTTAAAATAAAGTAATAAGACCATCATTGCACAAGCTTGAATCTCACTGACTGTACACTATGACAGTGTAGGTAGGAGTGGTAAAAGGGGCTCTCAGGAGTATCAGATTATCTACCTGCATCTATCTATCTGCAGGCACAGATACGTGACAGTGTGCAATAAATGTGCCTTACACTATATAAGCTGCTGCTGCCCAGTACACACACATTTCGTTGAGGCAGAGTTTCATGGGAGGTAGTAATATTCTCTTGGCTGTTAAACCTAAATGTGCAGAGCTACAAAAGCACAGTTGGTCAGTATGAACGAGAGTTAACTGCCAAGCTGAACAACAAATGGTCAAAATAGATTTCTTTTTTATGTAGTAAAAGCTTCTTTGTAAGCTGGGGAGATGTTTATTGAATTTTATAAATTCTCTGCCATTATCTATTCACATAGCACACGAACTGTATATGCTTTGTCCTTTTTCCATTTCCAAGTAGTGTTCATTGTAAGTGACTTGTTTATATACATACTATATCTTTATTGGTTTACATATTTATGTAAAGCAAAAAGCATTGAAACCCAAATTAAACATTTTTAATCACTTGGTCAATATGTCTACTTAACTATAACTGAACATATGCTCTATTTGCACAATAAATACATACTGACACATATATAGTGTCAGTATTGGCATGACACAAAGTTTAATATAAACTAGCATCTTTTCAAAATTAAACTAACTAACTTTAACAGCATTAAAGTATAAATATATGATAATTATTAGAATCCCGTGTCCCAGGCTCACACTAAATCAATTGTGTGGTCACTAATATAGAAAACAATGGGTGCTGCATTACTCTGGGAGGGTAGTACTTTCATGGCAGTAAACTTCAACTCAAATTCCCCACTCTGCATCAGATAATGGCACAGTTTTGGTAATGTTTTGACCCATTACTATAGTGAAATACATGGAAGAAATAATGAGACGGGGAGAAACACATCTATGGTTTCAAATTGTTGACCACGGTAAAAAAAAGGTGCGTTGGTGTGTGGCATGTGTTAATCTCATGCGAGGGACCAGAATTCGCGTCTTGTTACAGTCGAATGGTTAATATTGGCTTTCGATAAGACAGAGCACTTTTCTAAACCATCGTTACAAAGAACTTCACACAAAGCAACAAGTTCATAACAAGCAGATCATAAAAACTATTTCTGAAAGAGCAGTTGGCAAATAAACCAGCAAGAGGACAGTCAATAGAATGAGCGCTTATAAAACAATTAAAATCATCACTCACTAAAATAAGATGTTACTGATTCTGCTGACCTGATTTCCTCAGGAAGGTCCTTCCATAGCTTTGGGGCTCGGACTGCGAATGCTCTGACATCTCTAGTTTTTCAACCACGCTTTAGGAACAGATAAAAAGGCTACGTACTGGCTAAAATGCAACTAAGAGGTCAGATTTAAAGCAAGGAGAGAGGCTATGAAAGGCATTACAAGTGTACAGTGAAATTTTAAAATCTTTAAAGACTGGTAGCAGATCCGAACCCCAAAACACAACACAGGAACAAACGGATGCAAGGAAGTTCAGTTTTACTTCGGAATCAGGCAGGGGCGAAAAACCAGAAAATCAGTCCAACTTGCAAACTTATCCAACAGGGAGCAAGCAGGGAATCAAAGTCTGGTTGATCAGGATCCAAGGTCCAAACAGTCAGTCAGAAAAGCAAAATATAAATAACGCTGGAGAGCTATGTGAACACATTAGACAATCTGGCAGAGAATGAATGAAACTGGCCTGGAAATAAGGGAACGGGCAGCAGGTGAGGAGATTGGCAGGGAAAACCAGGTGAAGGGGATGAGATGATAGGAGGAGTGGCATGATCTGACATGACAGGAGAGTTAGTGATATGGCATGAAGACAGAAGCTGGGCATGCACCCTGCGATTTGAGCCCGTTTCTGACCCATTTTTTGAGATGCACGACTCGGGGGGCGCGAGGAGCGATCATTGCCTGACCAACTGCTCCCGATCGGCCGTCGACCAGTTGGATGAATTTTTTGTCATGTCAGAAATTTCAGTCGGCTGTCGTCAGGCTTTCACACAGTTGAAGCAGAGCCAGGAGTTGATTCTCCAAGATAAGTTAATTTTTTGCATCTGCGTGAAAGGGGCAAGCACAGTGTTTGAAAGTGCCATGGAGACATGTTGTGTCATGTGGATGGAAAATATGTAGGCCAGGTTGACGAGCTGTGGTAACAGCATTCACGCCTCCTCCTTCTATCACGGCCGATGTGAACAAGAGAAATGTTGGCAAGAAAGAGCTGCTGATCTTTAGCTGCATGGTCATATTTTTTGTTCTCTGCTTGTTACTTTGTTGGTGCTGCTGATTTGTGTGTGTGAGAGCGAGGGAATCAAAACCTGGACTGGCCCATTTTGAGGGCGCCTGTGTGTGTGTGTGTGTGTGTGTGAGGGACGGAGAGAGATTATAAGAGCCTTGCAAATGAGACGAGAAATTCAGGACCATACAGTTAAATTTGACATTGAGAAAAATTAGGGCTGTTTTATTTTTCTATTTTACACGTACGGTGTGAGCACTCAGGTTGCGTCTAGACGATCTAAACGTTCAGTATGAGCACATAAAATGTGAGCTTTCACATCGCAGACGATTTATTGGGACAGCAAAAAATATTAAATCGTACAGTGTATGCCCAGTTTAAGAGCTAACTGGGGACAAAATCAATTCTAAAACTTAGTGAGAGCCAGCACAAGGTTGCTAAAACAGGTGTAATGTGGTCCCTTATTGTAGATAGAAGGATAACATAATACTGAACAGATGGCGAAGGTGGGATTTATGACTTGTTGTTTGATTACGGAGTTGGTGGTGTGGGGATTAAAATGTGCATTTACAATATAATATGTGTAAAATATGACTTTAATAACATCAAACAAAAAGACTTTGATGTGAGGCATCCATATCTGCTCGATTCTCAGGCACTTTCAAGTCTGATCTATTGTCTGTTATCCTGTCTCAAATACAACTTGGAAGTTGGTGTGAACAAGTTGGAAAGTCATAATAACGATAGCCCAGATATGAAATGAACGGTGAAATAATGGTTTTCAATCCCCATGCCTAGCCATAATCACCCGTTGTTTCTCTGTTTCCAAGACACTTAAACAGAAGCTGGCCATGAGAGCAATGATGATTGCCTCTGAGATTTTGTTGTCCGGAACCTTAACGAGAAAACTTTTGATGGGGAATATATCTTGTAGTTTATACCACCATGAGGACATGGGGGAATAGTGTATGAAATTGTCACTGCCAACACAAAGTGGCAAAGACTGACCCCTGAATCTACAACTCTTACTGTGGTCGTAAAAGCCTCACATCAATGACATGGACAAAAGTATACTCGAAGTGAGAGGTAAAACTTGTCTATTGTATTTTATTCTAGCTATACTCAATGATCAGTTTTGACTCCAATGTGAACATTATGCCTGGTGGTGATGCTCCTCTTGCTTCAAGTGATGAGTCAACCTGCATGCCTATTTCTACACTGTCCTACTTTAGCTTTTTTCCCCCCAACGTGGCACTGAATGACATTGCATGAACCAGGTGTACGTACATGCTGAAAACAATGGCACCGGTAAGCCAACATTAAACAGGAGAGGTTGCACCGTAAGCAGCGCATTTACAGGAGGGACATAAGAACATCTCTGCAGAGCATGTGTGATTGTCAGAAGGGGGCTAACATTAGAGCGAGGGTTGATTCTCCACTATGAATCGATCGCGAATGCCGTTCTCTCAGACGGATAAAAATATATATATATATATATATATATATAAATAAAATGTTAAATATACCTGGGCGGCCTGCCAAAGTAACTTCTATGTGTGGGAAGCACATGATGTGTTTGTGTGAGTGACAGGTGGGCACGTGTGCACACTCTGCTCAGGGGTAACTGTTGACATCCCCAATATGTATGTGTATGTTCACAGACATATGAATGCCACACCATCACAGCTCATTTTTGCATGCTGTCGTCTACTTGCAGTTTCCATAGCTCAGTGCTACGCCACATGTTTCGTCGCTCTAATTAGCCGTAGGTCTACCCAGTTGTGCCAGAGGCATTTTGGTCCGCACTCACTGAAAACGCCTCTTGGAGATCGAAAATGAACTGATATTCCCGACTTATTTGCCCTTCTCGAGTGATAAGTAGGGCCATATAGATTTCTATACAATCAGACCCTTTTTGCAACCAGTGGAGTTTCCTGTTTCTGGCCAGGAAGAATGCAGGTTTAAAGTGTCGCACCCGGAGGCTATGGCCAGTTCTTTTATACAGTCTATGGTTACTACAAAGTCTGAAAATCAGGATGTGGTTATACAATTTAGCATGTACACTATAATAAAGTGTCATTATTGAGGTACAGGAATTTCAAATGAGTAGTCTGACAGGTTAATACAGTCAGAGGGAATGTTCGTGGGGTATTAGGAGTCACCTTTTAACAAATTTCTTAAGTATTTACTAGCTGTTAATTAAGGCACCCCTCAAAAGCCTT
Organism: Hollardia meadi; assembly: GCA_037974645.1. Lineage (NCBI taxonomy): Eukaryota > Metazoa > Chordata > Actinopteri > Tetraodontiformes > Triacanthodidae > Hollardia > Hollardia meadi. The sequence goes on from JBBPCS010000878.1 coordinate 2,350,632, forward strand.
TTAGTGCATTTGATTGGCAGCAACCTAGGCCAATTTCCTTTCCATGACTGCTGGAAAACAATTGTGTGCAGGCTTTCACCCTGATTGGCATCTGCACGGCCCACCAGAGAGAGGGAGTGGATAATTGCCAGGACAAATTATGCAGGTCGCCTCTTACCTATATGACAAGCAATTAAAGATATGGTGGTCTGATTTTGAATTACCTTTTGCTAAACATGCATAATAGGAATTTTGTGTCAACCTGGTTTATTTTAATTGGGATGTTGCCCCTATTCAAAGTGCAATGTAATTATTTTTCCTTCCACCTATTTGTGGTAGCTCGATAGATTCCACAAAACGTTGAAATTGCTCCAATTAACTTTATCAGGCTTATTTCCTTCTTTGTACCCAAAAGGAACTTATTAACTCTTTTAATTATAATTTTTTTTTTTTTTGGCACACACTGTGTATTGCCTCAAGTTACCAGTGAATTCGATCTTTTCAGTATACTATCCCTGTAACCTTTGACAATGTAGTTTAGAACCAAAGAGAAAAAATGTGTAAGACATCTGAGATAACTACATTTAATTTCATTAACAATATACAGACCTTCTTTGAAAATTAACACATAAATGAGCACAACGAATGGGCTATCACATCTCCTCCTTAACCCTATCATAACTGTAAAAGAAATGCAGTAAATCTTTACATTTAAGAGGCTGGAACCAGCAAATGTTTGACATTGTCAAAATTATTGGCAACCAACTTTCGTTCTGTCGACTAATCAATTAATTGCCTAATCGTTGGAGCTCCCAAGCTGCAGGATCCAGTCATTTATCTTTGGCTTTAATTTGGAAACATTCTGCACACATAATGTCTTCTCACACAGCTGTTTAGTTTGGATCTTTCGCACTCAGTGAGTCATATTTTGTTTTGTGAAGGATGTCTATAAAGTGTTGGCCAATTGCTGTCAGCCAGCTGCCTGGCTGCTGCCTCACGTCGGGGAACATGCACTATATTGTGAACCTTGTGTTGAGAAATACTTCCAGATCAGTTCCACAGGCATCCTCTTTGGCATGTTGAGTTTGGAGAGGTGAGAATTGGGTAAGGGCAAAGCGACATATGAGCATGCTGGGGCTGAGTGGTTGCTGTAGCAACAGACAGAGGGGTCTGATGATGGACCTGCTGTTGCCGGAGGAGTTTCCCTTGTGAAGATGCAACTGTTGTTTGTCAGCTTTATTGGGTTTTTGCGGCTGCAAATATACAATCGTGCTGATTTTCGCCCACATCCTGTCTTACTATTTACTGATGTTTTTAAAAGCTCGGGATTTCCTTTCCTTTCCTGGTCACAGTAAAACTATTATCCAATCAGCAATACTCATTAGAGCAGAAGGCTCTTTGTATAGATTTAACTAGTTTAATGATTCTGTCAGTGTTTACAGTAAGGATTTTGATATGAAGGTTCATGGTAAATGTGAAGGTGACATTGGAAAAAACAGCACAAAAAGATTAGGAGCGCCACTGATAAAAATCTGCTAAATGGTCAGTTCAGTTGCGTCTTGTAGAAGCTGGGCATGGACAGAAGTGAAGTGGCATTTCTGGAATCATAAGAGTGACCAATTGTGCTGTGCAATCGGAGGGAATGTGGAAAATGTCTTTGCACTTCTGCAGCAGATGGTGCAGCTTTTTACTCATCAGTCAGCCAGAAGACAGACAGACAAAGTGTGTGAACTATGCATCATCAAATGGCAAGATGCCGTAGCAGAGCTCCTTGGTCATTCCGCCCACCCGTGTGAAGTCAGTGAACTCACTGGCCTTAGACCACATGACCACCCTGGCTGGGTCAGCTGCGTGGGACACTGCTCTGGGGAGCCACAGTGGTGTGGGCAAGCACTGTGGAAATATTCTTTTTTGTTCTTGTGTTGCATGGATGCAAAAGAGTCTGGGTAGCTCCATCAGATGTGAAATCTTCTGGTCTGGGTGAGAGTGAAGGTCAGCCTTGTCTTATTTGATATGGGGAAAAAAAAAACATAAATAAAATGCTTTTCTTCACTGCAGACTACCACCAGCTCCATAGAGGGAGAATTTCAGTGAAGTCTGGATGGGACAGACTCTTCAGTCGAATGAACAAAATATTTGATATTTCAACCAGCAGCAGCAGTTTAGACCTGTGGTTCACCTGCAAAATGCCACAACCTTGTTTCATTCCCAAAGCAGCTCTGCTTGCATTGCTTTTTGACTCTCACTGTCATCATTTATTTTGTGGCTCTACATGTCTTTAGGCCACATTGTTGTACAACTAATGAAATGGAGCTGTCATTCCTGGAGCAGAGACAGCTTTTATATAACTGAACATAAAAATTGAGTTATTTAAATGTGCATACATTTTCAGACAAAAGCAACATCGATGATATCTGACTACATTGGCTCTATTGAATACAATACAATCCTGTAAAACGACGTGGATAGATACTAGGGCTGCAACAACAAAAGTTCATTATGGATTAATCCTGGTTATTGTAATGATTAATCAAATAATGGTCTATAAACATGTCAAAAAATGTATGAAATACTCATCACAACACCCTAGAACTCAAAGTGACGTCTTCAAATTGCTTCTTTTATCCAAGCACAAGCAAATCCTTACATTTTAGAAGCTGGAATTGGCAAATGTTTGACACTTTTGCTTCAAATATGACTAAAACCAAGTATCAAAATAGTTGACAGTTTTTTTTCCACTAATAAAGTGGATTAATTGACTAATCATTGCAGCTCTATTACACTATATGTGCACCTGCCGTGACTCCAGGAGGCCAGCTGGCTCTGGCTGTCTTGAAGAGTTTAATGATGTACATGTAGGAGAGAGACATCTGTTTGTGTTTAGTGATGAAGTATTATCCCAGGTTTGGAGAGGTGAGGCCACAGGGCAGGACAGAGCAGTGTGTGTGGTTTCTACTCTGTTCAGTCTGTCCCTATACCTGCCAAGTAGATCATGGTAGCTCGCACCTGTCTGCAGATAGCAGGCTTATGACACAAACCACAGACAGCAGCCAGCCTTCTTATTCAACTGTCTTGCACATGAAGTCAATTAATGGGGGGGAAAGTCAATTAAATTCACAGTTGAATAAAAATAACACCTGCACCACCTGCTAGGCTGCCATGTACATACAGTACATATACATCTGTGTTTAGGTCATATTTTCTGAGCTACTGTGCTGTCAACGTTACACTTGACTGGCCTTTCTGTAGTCTTATCATGTTTGATGTTATGTAAATATATCAAACATGGACATATAATAGATACATATCATGGAATAGTTCTATACATAACAACAATCGCCTTGAAACTGCATATCACACATGCAGACGTTTTGATTTGCAAACTGAAATACCTTGGGCTTCAGAAAACAATTTACTGTTTTCCTGCTCTAAATTTGACAAGGCACTTTTTTCGAACTGGAGCAAATACATTAATAACTCAATTTTTCAAATCATCTTTAGGGTTTTCCTTTACCAGTTTTCCCCGCTGTGAGATAATCTGAGAGTGCAGCACGATGTCCCACCATATGTGTTGGTTATTTTTCTCTCTCATTAAATCGGGGTTGGGAGTAGAAGCCTGCAGTAGCTCATGTTTTATTTATGGCGAAGATGTGTCTGCTCCGCTCGTCTTCAGCTCAGGCTTTTTGATCTTCTTTCATTAGAGGATGTTCAATATTTATCAGTGCAGTTTCCCCATTATTCTGCCCATGGATAGGTCCAACTCTTTTCTCACTTCAGAGTCGGCCAACTATCATGGCTTTCTTACACATTTGTTAAGAAAATGATAGTTATCCCTCTGAAATACTGTTTCTATTGGAGGGAAGCATTTGACCAGATGCTATTATTCAAGAATCATCTCTTTCGAGCCCTGTCCACTTTTTAAACTGCACGTAAAGACCAGTCAAACCACTATGAGAATATCAAACACTAGACCCGATTTGGCCTTATCTCTGAATTCCAGTCCCACAAGTTAAATCAGATTATTTGCACTAGTTTCCAACATATCCATGAGTCATACAGTGCACCTATAATAAATCCCAAATGATTCAAATCCGTGCCTGTCTCCCTAAGGTGTAGAAATTATCCTCACAGTATTTGCTGGATTTATGAGATTTGTACTGCTTGCATGTGTTTTGCTAAACTCGTACTTTATTTCAGACAGAAAAAACACGTTTGAAGTGAAGTGGTATTAATTGTGATACCACTTCATAAAATAGAATAGAAAATTAGACTGTAATACAAGCCCAGTTTGTCTACTCTGAACCCACTGCCTCACATCTAGCCCCTTGTTCTGTTAGTGGTGTCTGCAACTCACTTTTGTTTTTGTGATGCCCTAAAGTGGCCTCCCATTGATACGAGCTGTTGCTAGTCAGACTGCCATGTAAGCAATCGTGCCCAGCTTGCCAGATGATGGCGGGGCCATGTCTGACACTCGGCCGAGGTCAAGCCTTTCAGCATGTTGCCGCGGGCCGAATGTAAAACTGCGATCCCCATGCAGGGATGTGAATGGAGTGCTTTATTTGTCGCTTTGTATGCGACATGAAAGAGATCATTACAGAAGGCCAAGCGCAAACCTGTGGTTTTGTTCAGCTGCCCATGAAGGGACAAAAACGTAAGGATGCCAAAATGAAAGTGTAATACAAGTGCAAAATAGGAAATCACAGTTAGACGATTCCTTTTTGGCTTTATAAAAGTCTACGTGTGTCGTAACATAAATGAATCACAAAAGTGAACATTATGAGCTTTAAAAGCTGGATTGAAAAGTTTTCCGACAGCAAATTTGTTATTCAACCCGTCGACTTATTGAATGTTCCATCATGGTGAAAGAGCAGTTGTAGCGCTTTTAGCTTGTGCAATGTGGCCATATTTCAGTGTGAATGGGAACATGTAGGCAGGGCACTGCTACAGGAGTTACATGAGCAAATCCTTCACATTTGATTGGATTATTAAAAGTTGGAGCGGCTACAGATGCAGCACTGTAGAGGACCACCGCCTGCTCCTCCGGTGCAGCAGCATCATAATCCATCCTACACTGCTGTTCCACATGCTACGACACCATGCTCACTTTCATCAACAGCAACAAACGTTTCAACATCACACATGCTGCAGCTAAAATCATCGGCCTCCCTCCTCCCAACCTCCCAGCCGTTATTGACACTGCCATCACACTTCATAGCACACGACCCCAGCCACGCCCTCAAATCATGCTCCACTCTGCTTCCATCTGGCCACAGATACAGATCTCTGATCTGTTGAAAAAGCACGCTACAGTAAGCCTTTCATGTCCTCTGCCATCACTGACCTCAACAAACTGTAGCAGTGACACTGTAACGGACTCGCATTCTCGTAACTGCATTGTGTTCCCTGTGGCTATGTTTTTGTCTTTGACTAATCAATGTTCCTTAACTGTCCCGCTGTTTCCCCTGTAGTTGTACAGGCCAGACAGACCGCCAGGTCAAACGGAGCTCCCGCTAGGCCAAGAACTTTTTTTTTTTGCTGCCAAAACTAATGCCAAATAGCCATTCATTCCTTTATTTTGAAATTACAGGTTTGTTTGCGCTGTATTACCAGCAGGTATACATGCAAATGACTAAATATTTGACTCAGACTCTTTCCATTCGCTGCAAAGCCAACAGCATGCAGTTGAAACGTTCATGCTTACATAATCTGTCATTGTACCCTTTTGGAGAGAAAATGAACTGTCAGATTCTAAAGGTTTACATTAGCAACATGACAAGGTAGTGCAGCGTAGGTGGCTACAACAACGGGCTAGGATATACACCGATAAGCCACAACATTAAAATCACTGACAGTGACATTGACCATCTCGCTACAGTGCAATATTCTGCTGGGAAACACTGGATCCTGGCATTCATGTGGATGCCAATCAACACAAACCATCCGCCCAAACACCCTTGTAGATCAAGCACACCCATTGATCCTCCAGCAGGGCAATGTGTGCTGCCACACAACAAAAACTGCTCAGGAACAGCCCGAGGAATGTGACAAAGCGCTTAAGGCGTCTGCCTGGCCTCAAAATGCCCCAGATCCAAATCTGATTGAGCTACATGGGACGTGCCTGAAAAATTACGATCCATGGAGT
>JBBPCS010000878.1:2356852-2367769 GCA_037974645.1 Hollardia meadi
CTATCTATCTATCTATCTATCTATCTATCTATCTATCTATCTATCTATCTATCTATCTATCTATCTATCTATCTGAAAACTTAAAACTTTTTTATGCAACCCTGGCCCTGTCATAGCTCAACAATTCATGTGCTGATTCAGAATTTCAAACAAATGTCTAACAGGATAATGAAGATACGTTAATGGCATTTCATATCCAAAAGGTCAAAGGTCAACTTTACTGTGACATCATAATATTCTGCAAAAAAAACAACACTTTTTTTGGCCATCATTCAACACCATGATTTAGGAAGAGAAGGGGAGATTAGATTGTTTAGATCTTCTGTGTGAGGCATCCATGTTCTAGAATTTGGAGATTCTTTGCAGCAATATCTATATTTTAAGCAATGAAGTCCACCACAAACTTTTTGGTTTTGCTGATATTCAGCTTCAGGTGTTGCACCATGTGACAAAACTCAGTTTCTACCTATATTATATGAGCCTGGACAGACATGGATGTAAAGTGCAACTTGTTTGGTGTGTGGAGGCATACAACCACGAGGCAGTAATTCTGCTTTAAATTTGCATGGTCACTAAGCCAAATGTGCACTGATGAGACTGTCACGGAGCTCGATGAAGCATGCACTGCTATGTCCTGCAAAACCATGCCCATCTGGGTTTAGTTCCAATATTTTAGTGAGTCCCGCTTAGTCAGAGTGATTGTCCTTTCTACTTCTTCTCTACTCTAAAGAGCACACATGTGAGCCTTTAAATTAACATCCTTAAAATATGAAACTGAACTTGAAAACTATATTTCAAAACCATATTTCAAAAGCACATAAAAGTGGTAAATAAATTGTACAAAAGAATGAATAAAGTCTTTACTTTTTGAGGTCAATTGCTACATTTAGGTGTTCCCACTTATCAAGCTATAGTGTTCATATACATGTATATTGTACATGCACTGCCCCCTCCTGGCATGCAATGTCTTAATCTAGTGGTGGCTGTATTTTGAGTTTAAGCGATCCTTTGAGGTTGCCGTAGCTGGTCAGTGTAGTAGCAGATTAACAAATTGAGTTTGCAATGTGAAGTCAGCAGCTATCAAAACCTTCTAACGTCAAAGAAACTGCTGCGTTGCACTAAACCTGAAACACAGCGCCATCATGAGGCTACTCTTACATCGCTCATGTATTTAGCACCTCAGCTGCTTGCTCTGTAGAGCTGAGGGGAGCGGCAGAGTCAGGTGATGGATTTCAGTGAGTTAGTCAATATGAGCCACGCCCTTCAAATCACCCGTAGTCATGTGTGTTATTTTTCACATGAAAATACAGAAAAGTGCAACTTGTGTAACTCTAATCTTTAAAGTTTGATTCCTCTGTTAGCACAGGCACTGTTCTGTTCACTTCGACAATAACAGAAATCTCCTTTATGAATTCAGCTCCAGTTCTCAGCATGGCGCCTGGCTTGCTGTGCTTTCTGCTAATACTGGCTTGTCTAATAGCTGAATATAGTGGATGCTCTGAATAATGTAGCTCGCAAGCAGCTTGGGAGATGAATTGTCTCTTTGTAGACTGGGTCAATAATCATCCAAATGTTTTATTGAGTGAAATGCTTTGACCAATGATATATGAACCATACATATGCATTGAACTCATTGTTTGATGAATAGGTTAACGATGTTTAGACTCAGCTGAGGATTTACACTCTGCATACAGCATGATATCACGAGCAGAAAAGCAGAATTAGAAGTGAATCTATTTTTATACATCGATACAAAGTCATTTGGGGCTGTGGGTGTTTTTAAATGCAGAGAAAATGGTTTTGACTGAGAAAAACAAGAAAGAGGTCAGAAAGGATGTTTGATTGTGTTTGGCCTGCAGCATTTCGATTGGCCTGAAATTGCCCAGCAGATTCAAATTAAAACAAACACCCACAAATTAAACGTGATTTTGGTTGAAAGCACTTCAGTACTTCCAAATAAGCAAAGTGCACTACTCTAGTTTTTATCCGTTCGGCCATTTGAAATGAGACCCGTTTGCCCGTGACGTTTTGTCGAGTCAAATTTCCAAAAGTAAAGTTAAGTATTTTATATAAAAGAGTAATACGGAAGTCCATCATCAGTATCTTCTGTATCTCAGCGTTGATCTTCATGACGGTATGGAAATTGTAGAAGAAGTGAGGAAAAGCGGTCATTACTGAAAGTGGTCATTATTGTGCTACTGTACCTTAATTCCAGCTCGAACCGCTCTCCCATGTGTTTCTCTGTAGTTTTAAATTCACCTTTTCTTCCTAAAGTATTTTCTTGACTTCTTCTCCTCTTCTTGATGTCTGATTTTCACACAAATCATTTTTACTTTCAGTTCATGAAGTTTCTTTGTTTTACTTACATTACTTTCACCTTTTATTGCACGCAAGAAAAAATGAAATAAAGAAATAAAAAAATTTAATATGTATTTTGAACAACTTTGAAACTACATTAATTTACTTACTTGCCCAAAATAGCTAATTATAATTATTTTATAAGAAATGGGAGTGTGGTTCACAGGAATGACCTACCAATTAACCAAATCCTTTTTAAACACACACACAAAAATTTTTTTATTAACTGGCGACAAGAAGTCACGATTCTGTTAAATCATGTGTCGAAAGAACTGCAGAACATTTATTTGTGTGAAAATGTCTTGGATTATTATGGCAGAGTATGAAGACGGTACTGAGGATCAATCCAGTTGAAATGTCAAGAGTACAAAGCTGCACAGCATGTTGTGTGGGTGTACTTCAGGGTTTTAATTAATTATGGAATATAGTTTTTTTTAAGTTTCCATTTTCAAAATAGTGGTTATACTGTATGTGTTTCTGATGCGAAACTTCAAAATGATTTGCTCTTGGTAAACTCTGCCTCGTGAAAGGATCATTCTTTTTAACATGAGTCTTTCCTTCTGCTTTTGTTTCTTATAGGTTTTTGTCATCAAGACAATTCATTTTGTTCAGAATTCTGTCTTTATTTACCACTTTAAAATGACATGAATCCACTTCAAGCAGTCATCTATTGTCCTACACCAGACTGTAATTTTAATACCGAATATTTTAAAGAGAACAGGCCAGTGAAACCTCTTCTTGTCCGTCAATGCTGCATAAATAAATAAAATTTTAAAAAACACTATTGAATTAAATAAATGAATAAAAACGCCTTCACCAATTTGTCAAAGCACATGCAGCATAACAAAAAAATAAAATACAATAAGATTACGATAGAAAACACAACCAGGAGGCTCCACAGGTGTATCCTTTGTGGCAGTTTTATTACCAGATGGCAATCACAGGCAATTAAAACAGCTTTGCTGTAGTATTGATAATATTGCATGGTTGCTATATTTTATATCAAGCCAACTATCTGCGCAAACATAACAACAACAAAGGAACTTCTGTAGCTTTGTAATATTTATTGATAAAATAAAAAAAATATTATAGCTGCAGAATCTTAATGAATGAATAATGTGTATTTTCTCTTCATAAGCCAACATGTTTTTTTCTTTTCTTTTACTTTTTTTTCCCCATTCCAAGTGCATCTTGGCTCATTCAGGAAAGAAAATATACAGGTTCACATTCTTACACATATATTGTTATTAGTCCACTCATTTCATCCTGAGCCTGAAAAAGGACATAAGACTTACTGTACCCGTGGTCTTTCGCGCATCTGTTCTGTTCTTTCCGTAATAAACATATTCAGATTGTCTGTTTGTGTCATTTGTCTCAGTCACATTCTGTGACACCCTGACACCATGATAGAATGATGCTCAGTATTGGAAAAGTCATCAGGTGCCAGGCGCTGTGTTGTGATGTTTTCTTCATTTGCTTTTTTTTTTTTTGTTGTTGTATATTTGCATGTGTTGTCTTCAGGGCTGAGCGTCACAGCCACCGTTAACAAATAGCCAACATGATGACATGAGGGCAAAGGGTCTAATACCGGCGTTTAGAACATACATAGCACAGTGTTATGGCTGTTCAGATATGAGTTTAATATTCATATGTAGTGATGCTCTGTTTGGACCGTGAAACATCTCAGGACCCTCTGACGCAGTGAAGAAAATGAGAAGGAGGGTTGGTGACGGTGGTGTGAGAAAAAGGGGACAGACAAACCACTCTAATCTAACCAATCTATATTCCTCAGTAAAATGAGTCATCGACAAAGATTAAAAGTAAACTACTCAGTGGGGGACCAGGGCCATTACTGTAATGATGAAAGGCAGATGAGCACTGGCTTGTCAGTGAGGGTGAATGTGCACTTTTTACCTCCGGACTTCATTAAAAGGAGATTCACTAGGCTTAGCCTGGAAGACCACTGCTGCGAAGGGAACTGGGGAAAGGGCGATGGGAGTGCATTGACTCTGTAGTGCGTGCGTAGCTGCCTCAAAATCCATATGTGTGGGCTCGCATGAACACATCGACTCATGCATGCATGATTTTGTGCGTATGTTCTTCTTGTCATGTCCGTGCTTTGGCTGCAGGACTGTTTATTGTGGCCTCTCACGCCCCTCACCTCGCTGGTCAAAGATGAAAGACGTTCCTCTGATGAGGGCTGTGGGGTACAAGATATCCCTTATCGGTTACACCACATGAACTTGGGATGAGCATCGATAAGTTCTGAGTGATTGTTGATTGTCAAGTGAAAGCTGATGGCAAGGTTACTTTTAGGCCGTTCCCTATGTTCGTTCCCTATATACAAATAGCAAAGGCAAAAATTTGGACTGATTGCGTTCATATTTAGCTTTTTGTCGAGGAGAAGCCTTGATCTACTGTATATATTGGAAAACCAGCCTTAATTGGGAACATTATTTCAGTTCACAGGCTCTTAAGTGTTTTCAGTAGTTTCATGTGAGTAGGTATGGACACAAATTTCCGAACAGTATAAAGGGGTGTGATACTTTTGAATGACACGTAACACGTCATTTGCATTTTTTACATCATTTTCAAGGTTTCATTTATTTGTTTTTACAATTAGTAATTTGGGCTGACAGTGTATCCTGATGGCTTTGTTGATCCTCTTACGTCACCATGATTAGTGGTTTTAAGTGAATTGTCTCAATAACTATCAAATGGATTGCCCTGAAATCTGGTACATCCATGTTTCCCTCAGGATGAATTGTAAAAACCTTTGATGAGCCCCTTGTTTTTATATCTAGCACCATCATCACATCTAATTTCTAATCTGTCCGCAAATTTGATTAATGACCAAATACCTGCAAACCACTCCCATCGGCCTCAGCTATACATTATGTTTATCAGATGTTAGCGTCGTAGCGCAATCAATTGAGAAAGGGTAGGGTTAGTGTATCATCAGATCCATTTGTTCCAATAATATTTGGAAAATCTAAAGGTGCTGCATGATTAAATCATCTCATCCACATTCAAATTAGCAAAGCGCTAAACTGGAAGTTAGCCGCCCAGCTGGCGAACGTCACTAGGGCGCATACTCTATGGGCCCCCCCAATTTGTAAGCTATGTGGAAGATCTGGAGGATTTTAAACCCGAGAAGTCTAATGTTTTTGGCTTCCGGTGGCCCCACCTCTGACGATGTATCCAGACTTTCCCATAATAGATCCATGATGCAGCCTCAGAGCAGCCTCATAATCTTGTTAGGTATTATTGCATATTCATGACCTGTTTAATGAGTACAATCTTCAGGAGCATCACTTTTGGTCAACCTATTAATTCATTAATTGGTTAATTATATTAAATGGCTTCTTATTTTTTATTTAGTGGTGAGGCACGCCCCTGAGCTACACATAATAACCCCTAGGAATATGTGGTTAGTTTCTGTGTTAACATTGGCAGTGTGTCTGTCATATGATGTCTGTTTTTTGCCGTTGTGCAACCATGCTAGTTTCCCACCCTGATTATTACATCATCAAGATTCACAGATAAAACACAAAAAATAGACCGCTGTGCATTAGACCACTGTAGAATCCCAAAGAAATTAATAGAATCCGTTGAGGCTGTAATGCTTTAAAAGTCCCTACAAACCCCCATCAATGGGGAAGTGAAAGATGTAAGAAAGAAATGACAGGAGGGAAGCAACAAAGGAATGAAAGTTAGACTATTAAGATTACTGCCTCGCCTTAAATTAACTCGACTGCATTTAATTCAATCACAAGTGAGTAATCATTCAGAGATTGCTGGCAAAGACTCAAATTGGCAAAGTCACTGATAGTTCTCAGCTCATCAAGATGTGGGGTTGATACAGCTGCTGGTTCCACATTAGCGTGGGGTGAGTTAATCTTTCAGCACTCCTGCTGGTCCTCAGGTAGCACTGTGAGCTCTGTGGGAGCAGATTAGGTACTCAGCGTACCTCCCGCTCCACTAGCGTCTTTTAATTAGCATTACGTACTGACCCAGTGACATAGCACCAGCAACACCTGACACACAAAGCATCATTTGGCATCAGGGCGAAGCCTCACGGCCAAACGATGGGTTTTGTAGTTCATACGTATGAAACATTGATTTAACCAAATTAACTGAGTGAATATGCACCAGTTTGCAGACAACTCTTGTCTCTCGCCAGCTCTTATCTTTTGTCCTTAGACGTGATCCCACTGGAGAGCTGACAAGCTGGATGGCTAATTTCCTGACTGGGAAGACTCAGTATGTCCATGTGGAAAGTACAATGTCAGAGTCGTTCCATCAGTGGCCACCCCGAGGGGCAGTGTACTAGCATCTTAATTCTGGTTTGGGAATACAAGGTTTGGCTAAATTTACTACATGTAAACAAGTCAGTAGTCTGATTTGGGACTTGCCCTCTTAAAAAAAGGAGTTGTTTACATGTGCTATGCACTTTTTGTGAGCCTTGAGACTTGATCAGTGGAGTGATTCAGCTTTCTGCTCTCACATTGAAATTTTGAATTGATGATGGCGCTAGATGAAAGGTTGTATGTTAAAATAGTTTTTTGCTGGTGCTCTACCTAAAGCTGTAATTTTTTAAATGTAAATAGCTAAGTGAATACACATTAAGTTCCATTGAATGGAAGCTTAGACATTACTGTGTATACTGTATATTGCCGTCTCAATTTATATGGGAGATGCGCTTGACTTGTTTAAGATAATACATAACAATAAAAATGTGAATTACAAACGTATCAGAGAAAAACAAACAACACCATTATAGCAAGTGTTATAGGCTGAATTTGTTCCAAGATTGGCATCAGCCATTATTTACTGGTTGGAGAAAACAGCAGGTAAATGAATTATTTCACAAGCTTGTTAGCCAGTAGAACTCTGCACAGATCCTTTCTGTAGGCCAAAGCATTGTGTTAGCTTCCTTATTTTCTGACTTCAATGCATGTGATTGTTCTGAAAATTAAACACAAGGTAAATCTCTTGATTTATGTAACCATTTAAATCCCTTGTCTTCATTTTAAAATGTTAATTCATGACAAAATGCAATACTTACTTTGTTTAGATGCAAAATATAGCAAATAATGTTGACAACTCTCACAACAGGTATTGTCTGTATAGATCCCCCCAAAAGTAAAGCCAAAACATCTCAATCAGACTATGCTCGCCAGCGCAAGATGGCAGCGCTCCAATTTGGGATATTTTGCCTTCATTTTTGTACTATGGTGGGAAGTGGAGATGCATCGTTCATGGGACTCCAAAAAAATAATTTTCTTACATTATAATTTTATAGCTTTACCTTATTTTTTGTCATGTAGTGTAAAAGAAGTTGGTCTTTTTTTTTTTTAATGAAACAAATAGACACAATTACCTGAAAGTTATTTTGTTTTCTTTTTGAGTATTTTATGAATTACGTATATTTAGACATGTCACAACCATCTCTGTACATTGGGATGGTTTTAACAGTGGAAATACTGTATTTAAATCAATTTTACAGCCTCTACATATTTAATAAAACCATCTTAAATGAATTGCTTCAGTAGTTGACACATTTAAGTTTATAATATATTAAATCGGCTCATTCAATATAAATGACTTTTGATTTTTTGGGGATTTCTTAAGTTGTTACAACTTTCTCTGGTCTCCACCTGAATCAGATTTCTCAGTCCTTTAGTTATTTTTGTCACACTGGTGGAAAATAAAAGGCTATAGGCAACTGAGCTGCAGTGTAAGAGCAGCTTAATTTGTTGTTTTACTTTACAATCCTAGCACAACAGACCTTGTAATTACCTATGGCGATCACATTTATTAGAAATTAAGTCTAATGCCAGCTAATCAGACATCGCTTCACAGCACCAAAACTGCTTCTTGCTTCAAGTCGAAATAGATGCCAAGCTGAGTGTTTTCTACTGCCTGCTCAGTGCCCCCATCCATCTATATTGTAATACCTGTGTGCGTGAGCATCTGCTCATAAACTATGACAGCACTGAATGGAGGACAAAGACATGGACAGAAAAGGAGAACAGAAACCAGTAGATGACTTTTCATTTGTCAGTTCTGTATTCCCCCCCCCCCCCCCCCCATGTTTAAAGTCCACATGAAACAGAAAGCCAGAGTGCTTTTTTGCTTCCACATATTTACGTGTTTCCTGTACAAACGGTCAGGTAGGGAGCGGCTTTTTAAAGTAGGATTAAATGCGGAGGATAAAATGCTAAAAGGATTAAATGCTAAAAGGACTTTCCAGGAGTTGGACCGAACATAGCATCCGATGACGATGACGACAGGCCGGCACCTGACAGAGGCCAGTTTGACGACAGGGAATACAGTACCAAGGTGGTTTAACTGTCGGTTTTGGATCCTGGCAACCCAAAGCTGAGCTAATGGGGCCTCTGCATGGCTAACCCAGCTCGCGGTAACTATTTAACAGCAGCTACAATAAGCCACGTTATCTGCCCATCAGGAAACCCCATAAACCATCCCGGTACTGGATTCCCTGTCATCAAACTGGCCTCAGTCTGTCTTGGAGACTGTGGTATATCTCTGTCTGGCCGTGTTCACCGGCTTCTGAGCCCGCTATAGTTAACGTCTGCCAATGGTTACCAGCCATCTGTTCATGAGGAAACTCCAGAAAGTACAAATATGATCCAGTTTCACCCAAATTAGTGAATAAAGTTGTGTTTCTGTACAGTAATCAGTGAGGCCTCCCACACACACACACACTCCGGTCCGGTTGCACCCTTCTGACATGATATATAATGCTAGGTTTTGGTGGATGTCGTGATATAATTGGCTAGTGGTTAGTGCTAGCTGATGTAAGAAAACTTAAGATTTTGTCCCCCCCCCCCCACAAAAAAAGATTGGATTTTAATATACAAATCCAAATAAATTGTATTTTGTAATTTTTTGGGCTTTTGGCTGTTAATAGGGGCACATTTTTCATTCTAGCTCAACTTTAACTGTTGTGAAAATTACTGTTTTTGAGGACCATTTTTTGTAGGCTACTTTTCTTATACAGTATCTGTGTAATACAAAGCATCAATAATCAGCAGGCCTTTGCAGTACATGGCATCTTTCTATTCATCTTAGATATAAAGCAGTGTGCTTTACAGTAAGTCAGCTAATATTCCACAAAGATCATATGATCAAAGAGGTCATCCTGTGGATTATGAGCAAAGGCATCAGGTCAGCTGATGGGCACATATCAGCTATATGTACATTACTGTGTCTTCTAGTCTATTTGGTGTCTTTGATTTCATAACGAGACGGTTTGGGCTCTTATGATTATTCATAGCTGGTGGGTGGACCTTATTATTGACATTGCAAGTAATGCAAATGACTGGAGCTCGAGCATATCAGGCACAGGTGTGGAATGTTAAAACGTGTTATGTACTGTAGCTTTGTCAGTTACATGACAGAAGCTGCTTGACCAGGTTATGAAAGAAATGTCACTATGAAGTTATATTAGGGTAACACTTGTACTCTGTGTATTGATGTACAGGTAATGTAGTGTTTTCCAGTTTTGATAACAATACGTGAATGTCCAAACCAACTGCAGTGCTCATAGCAACACCAAAAAGAAGCTCAGAGATGCACAAAAATATAACATGTATCCTGCAAGAGCTCCAGAGATATCTTCACCAATCGTAGCCGGACTCAAACCGACAAAATGTAATGATTGATTGACTGATGAGTTACAACATCATACACCCGGGGATAAACCGGCTGAACCGTGTTGCTTTGTTTGAAGCGAAAAAAGCCCCCAGCCTTCATAAAGAATGGGTGCGATGACGCAGGAGCGCTTTCTTTTTTTGATTTGATTTGAAGTCTGGTTTGGAAATAGAAACTTCCAGTGTTCAAATGATTTCTGTCAGATTCACAGAGTTAAACCACAAATCTCTCCCTTGTAGTTTGATTTATTTTAAAGGGGTTTAAACATAACTCTGTTTTCATTAGTTTAATCACCTGGATCACATGTTGCACTGCCATGTTCCTACAGTAGCCTAGAAAGGACAAACCAAACACTGGCACGAGAGAATGTCTTTTGGCATTGACGAGCGATTGGTAGATATCTGCAAACACATTGCTAAATGCCACTAAATCGTACACACTGGCCACAAATGACAATCATAAAATCAGATTACTGATCATACCAGACCAAAAAAAGATTGTATCAGCAAAACCTCCTTTTCGAGACAGAAGAATTGTCTTGTGCCAGCTTATTTCCGACACCCATTTATACATCCAAAAAGAGTACAAAACTAAATCTGAATAGTAGTAAAAGTACAATGTTTTCAAGCAGCCAAGTGTGAATGAGCTGGTAAGGAAAGAAAAGCTAAAAAAAAAGGTGTTCCACAAGTTCTCACCTTCTCTATTTATTCTGCTCCATGTGTCAGCTTCCTGTAAGGCAATTAGGTGTTGGCAGGTATGTAACTCCAGTCATGAAAAGAACATTCTGCACACCATCACATGTTTTTTTTTCTTGGGGGGGGGGGGGGGGGGGGGGGGGGGGGGGGGGGGGGGGGGGGGGGGGGGGGGGGGGGGGGGGGG
>JBBPCS010000878.1:2367779-2378686 GCA_037974645.1 Hollardia meadi
TGCACACCATCACATGTTTTTTTTTATTGCCCCCCCCCCCCCCCCCCTCCACAGGCCAGCCTTTTATTCCCTCTCACACATCATCTTTTACACAAACCTCCACCGCAGCTACATCATCTGCTTATCTCCCGGAGATGTCGTTCATCACCCTCCTCTGTTTCCTCAAGCTGGGTTTTAAACGTGTCCGCCAGTAAAGCTAATGCTGAGCAGCTCGTTTCTCAGCTGGAGTATCTTCTGCATGCCCGGCAGACCCTAACCCAACGGAGCATTATTGATCGGAAAGTTTTCTTGATTAATTCAGGTAGGGCTGTGACGGGAGGAGCGTCGTGATTGTTGCGGTTTTATGTCATCAAATTTGGTCCACATTCACAGCCCTGTCCAGAATGCTAAACTCCACGACAACAAATTGCTATGTAGGATTTGGATTCACTCAAGCTTACACAACTACAGAGCTTGCTCAGACCAAAATACTGTGTTCTTTGTGATTTGCTTTGCTTAAAAAAAAACTGTTTAAGCATCTTGTAAATAGATTTCTCTCTTTTTGTTATGAAAGCATGATTTCCGCGTTTGTGATAACGTTGGGTTTTCCTCTTTAAAAAAGGGATTATTTTGCGTATTTAGAAACACAAGCTTTTTTATTTATTTATGAGTGAACCACTTTCGCATTTGGCATCGGTTCAAGTATGTCATGAAGGGATGAAGACCCAGTTCTTGAATAAGAAATTTGAAACTAATTCCGTCTCAGGCACCTCAAATGCATACACGAATGAAGGAATAATCAAACAAACAGCATTCCTCCCACAATAAAACACTCAATATTGCAGTCCTTAGGATATGTGATGTTCCAGCAGAATACAGACATGCCTCTAACATCCCCTTGTGAATTATTTATGGTTGCACTTCTCTGGACATGGTCTTGGGTGAATATTTCATGCAACTTATTTGCCCCTTGTAATAGCTTTGACTTAAATCTGACTTTGGCGTCCTCGAAAGAACCCCTTTCCAATCGGACGGCTCACCTTTGTACCCTAAGTGTAAAACTAGGGCCACAGAAGGAATGAGAGGTCTTATCCCGTTTGCACTGCCTGCCCATCCAGACCTGCTGCTTAAATATCTTTATTTATGTGCCCACAATTATGTTGCTTCAATAGGAATTTCTATATTCAAGCAGTAATTTCTTTTCTTTTAGCTACACAAGCAGCGTGGCTTTATGGATGGCAATATCAGTATATTGGCTGGTAGATGGATCCACCACTTTAGTAAAGGCTGGAAAGTCTCGGAAACTATTTCTGTGGATTGGCACCAAATTTTGTCCTTTGTCCTTTAAAGACATGACTTTAGAGATTGACTATTAAATGGATTACTTTTTGGACATTTCTAGACATTCAGTGGCTCCAATTCATTGCATTATGAATGTGTGAAAGAAAGAATGCAGAGAGAAAAGAAAATGTTCCTTTGACTTGAATACTGTTCACTTGAGTGGAAAAAAAAATTGTACACAAAAATCCTGACCCAAGCTTATGCCGTTACAAACATATAGTGCACTGTATTTTGACAGCGAGGCTGTGTCCATCTAAGAGCTTAACTTCAAACAAGCTTCTGGCAGTCAAGTGTGAAAGAGTGCAGCATTAACATTACACTGTACTTAGCTAATAAATGTTTCAAATGTTTAAAGCGTTGTGTATATTGTACAAATATAAATGTTTAAAATGTGCAAAATGTACATGATTTAATTCCATAGAAATAGACTCGAAGTCTGTCATGAACTTGCATACACTCCAGTGTTGTGGAGATGCTTTAAGTTTTAATTGCTCTAATAAAGGTTGTCTGTTCTGTTTAAATTGTGACATTGAGGATTGAAAAATAAGAATTTTCCAATTATCTTTCAATAAAACAGTAGGAATATATAGCCCTCTTTAATACGTTTTTACAGTAACACCACAAAGCATGATTATGAGTGACACATAATAAGTGACAAGCTGATGACCTTTATTAAGCAATTTCTGCTTTTGCCACTTTATCGCTACACATGTATTCGCAAACACACACAGCACTTCACAGAGCAACTCTAAATGCTGAGGGGGATGAAACCATGTTCATCCATCTTTTAACACTGTGGGGGCTAACATAATCCACCCTTGGGTACAACTCCAGGAGCATTGTGTTCCAGTGCTCACAACAAGTGCCTCCAGTCGACGGAGAAAAATGGGTGAACAGTGTGTCAGGTGTAGAATGTAAAGTCACAAATATGTGCGGAGGCTTTGCTGAAAGCTTTAAGGCAGCAATGTCATCCTCAAGGCACAGGATAAGTAACACTAATGTTCTTGTTGTGAAACTTTCAATTGTGAATATCCAGAAGTTGTGAGGTATACTTTGGTCTCATGGTCTGTTTGTGCACAGCCTTCCTGATTATACGAATACGAACGAATGCATCAAATTCACACACAAAGAAAGATATGCATGGGCTTTCTTTTTCTCAGATTTATGAAGTCGTGTGGTTCTTATTGATAAATGTCATCCATGGAGTTGGACTCTCAGCTCATTCCCCACGATGATCCATAAATGGTTGCGGAAACACCCTTAAGCATCCGTCTGCAAATAGTTGTGTCCACTCATAAGACCTAATTAAAAATGAGCAAAGAAGTATTTGTGGTGCATCAGCGAGCTTCTCCAACAACACCCAAACTGCTGTCATTATGCGCAGCTGTGGCTATTTATAGCGGTTTTAGCATTAACTTCATCGATGTGATATCTCAGTAATCATTATTAAAAGTCAGAGTTAAGATCAATGAGCTCAGACTGAAACAAGGAAATTATGGCTCAAATGCAAAAAAAAAAAGAACAGACAACATCGATCACTCCTTCATTCATCCATGCTTTGATTGATATTTAAAGAACGCTGGGTAGATTTTTAATATACACAACAAGCGAAATTGCAAATAACCTAAAGACACGATGATTTACTCTAAGGGTATATCTCTCAACTAACTCCACCTCATATCACCCTCAGTTATCTCTTATATAATATAGTATGCTATATTAACAGTCATAAAACATTATAGAAATGACTTATAATGAATTATAAGTGTCTTATGGATGCTCTTGGCTTGCTATAAACTAGATGTTGACTGATGAGCCTATATTATATACATTATATTATTATATCCATTATAAAGACATTATCACTACATACACACCTCAATAATCAACTGTTGTCAGGACTCATACTATGCTGTAATAGTATATGCAGTAAGGTTTCATTGTACGTGTTAAGTGAAGTCTTATTTTGCATCTAGAATAATACATGCTTCATCATAACTGTTCATTGTTGGTGGTCATTAAAGTGTAATGCATTATTGTGTATTAAACAAAAAATCGATTATGTAAGTCACCAAAATGCAGAGTTTTTCATGTGACTCTTCGTCTCATGCAACAGCACACTTCTCTTCAACAACTCTTTCATCATATGAAGAGTTCTCCTTTTGAAAGAACATTTGGCTCTTTAATGTAACCATTTTTTGTTATTTAGATTTTTTTATTTCTCCAAGTAGCACATTGTGTTCTCCGCTTCACTCAGATATTTCTGTAATGGCAACTCATCAGAAGTATTTTGTGTTTTGTTTTTCATTTTATTTATTCATTTATTCTGTGAAGAGCTCCTGCGTAACTACGTTTCCTCCTTTATTTATTGACTCCATTAGTTATCCACTAATGGAGACTTACAGTGATGGGATGAAAGAGGAAATTCAACTGCGGATGAACTCCAGTCAGTACAAGAACCAGAAGGCCATAAATTGGGACCCCAAAAAAAAGCATTTGCATATCATTCTTAGCCAGAGTCTTGACCTACAGGGTACTAAATGAGTCTCCATTGTAAAGTGGTTAAGTGGACTGTTTTGCAATTTTTAACTCTCCTTGCTTAAAAAAAAAGGAGAAAATAATTCTGCATTATGCAGGACACTGTCCTTGCAGGGAAACAGTTCTAACACTTTAAATGTCTGCTAGTATCCTGATAGCGCTGGAAGGTTTCTGAGTTATAAGAAAGATAATCTTGTATGTGAATTCTCAGCAAATCTATGGATGTTCATACACAATGGACATCAGAGATATAGGTATTGGTATCCCAGCAAATAAAAAAATATGTATGTATCAAGTCTGTGTGTTCAGATTTCATTGAGTTAGGACCCGGAGGAGAAGAGCGATTTTTGACACAAACTGTGGCAACAGAGCTAATTGGTTTTAAAGTACATTATTTGCCTCAATGAGCTGCTGCAGCAACTCATAGAAGTGGCTGATCACAAAACACTCGTATGAGTTGCCTTGAATGGCAAATGACAGATTTTGTAATTCAGTTCGAGGGACTTGAATTAAGTCACCACAACATTGATAGTCTTGTCTACACCTTTATTTAAACTTGTATTTCACCATATATTTCAGTCAGATTACCTTTTATAATGCTCTGTCAGTGCTAGGACTGCAATAATCAATTTGTTTAGTCCACAAAATGCTCATCACAGTTTCCCAGAGCTTAAAGTGACATCTTCAGATTGCTTATTTTCTTTAACCAACAGTCCAAAAGCGAAAGACTCTTAATTTACGATCATAAATGACAAAGGAAAGCGGCAAATCCTCACATTTAAGGAGCTGGAACCAGCGAATGTTTGACATTTTTGCGTGAAAACCAGTCAATATTTCTGAAGCTTATGTGCAGTTCTGTATTTGAGAACAGAAATAGCAAAACAGGCTTAGTCTCTGCTCACAAATCCAAATATTACTTTTACACACAGTAAACAGTGAGCCAGATGAGAATGAAAGTAATCCCTGGTAACCTTTTTGAAATCCAGGCCAGAACAACAGTATTTGGCAGATAAAAGTCTGCTCAATCCCCCTTGCAATATGACTGCAACCTTAAATATCTGAACTCATTCTCCGTGCGATTAATAGATTCAAAGGAGGCTGCTGAATCATATCACAGCAAATAAACTATTTATTTCCACCCTGGGAGGAAGACACAATCGTGCTTCAATATTCTCCAGAGCTCAACCAACTGAGCTTATTATCAGCTGATGCTGGCTGAAGCATGTGTGTGCATATATGCTAACATCCACACACACACACACACTTGACACTGCTTTATCAGTGCAACGGTGACCCAGCCCATTTCGCTTTCATTAACACTCTAATTAACTTTTCATGAAGTCCATTTCCTCCTTGTTTAATTAACTGACCATGCCGCTGGCCAACTCGAGCCCGACCTGAGGGGAATAAGGTGGAGGAGACAACCAAAACAAAACTTTTAGAGCTCATACTGGCTCCCAGTTGAAGTTTCTGGCTCCTAACCTCACTTTAACCTGGTTTTATAATGAAGTTTGTTTTGTGTGACATTCATAATTCAGCCCCCTTAAGTTGTGCAGCTTCTCTCCGAAGCTGAAGAGTAATGAAGTCTTTATTATTCATGGCGCCATAATGACACATCAAAGTTGTAGATGCAGACGCCGCTTGCAAGTTTGTGGGTGAAAGTATAATTTATACCTTCGCCTTGAAGGTAGTCAAGGGGAATGTGTGTGTCTCTGTGTGTGTGTGTGCCTATCACGTTCTATCTCCTTCACCCATTCAATCATGCAGACAATCCCTGTCACATACACATCCATAATGGACTTAAATCATACAAGTTGAGACCTATTAGATTAACCCATATGATCTATCATCACCCTTCTCTGTCTTATTGAGAATGCAAGTGCAATTAACCCCCGCGGCAGCCATTAGAGCCACGAGCGGCGACCCTGTATCTTTCTCCGGGATGAGAGAGACCTTCAAGAGCCAGCAGTGTGTGGAAATTAAAAAGCCCCCACCCCACCCCCCTTTTTTGTTAGCTATGCCCGGGTATTTAATCAGATATGGCCGATGGGAAATACACATCCCCTTCACGCCAATCCTCCCGTCTCATCGTGATGGCAGGCGTTTCCATGGTAACATGGGGAGAGACATGGTTGAGAGTCAGGAGCCGCTGTAATTATGACTGATCTCGGGAGGAGATCTATGGGAGGAGGAGAAGCACTGCCTAAACCTCTGGCTGCAATCTGGCCAACCACCCTGATGAGAACAGAGAGAAAGGAGAGCCAGAGCTTTTGAGTGACATTAATGATATGCTTGTGCGTCTGTTATTAGTTCTATTTCTGCTTGTAAACTCTTACTTTTGTGGCTGCGATTCAACTTTGCGGTAGCAGTTTTGGGTTGTTTCCGTGCATCGGGCTTTGCCTTGGAAGAAATGAAACTTTTAAAAAACCTTTTTGAAAGTCAGTTACAAGTTTAATCAGGCCATTTACTGCTTTAAAGGAGTGTAACAAGTTGACAAACTGAATCTGTAGGCGCTCACAATTCTGGGATTTCAAGCCTGGGATTTTTTTTTTTTTTGCACTTCAGTCAGTTTTCATTTGAGATAAATATTTGATACAAGCGCTGTCAACTGAAAAGGGAAATCCAGCAAACATATAATGTGTTAAGAGCCAGCAATTTCTTTGGAGTTTGTGTTGACAATGATTGGCATCCTGTTATGTCGCCAGTGTCTTAGTTCAGTCCACATGTTTGAGCTATTTCAGCCTGGACCAAAATGGTTGACTAACTACCTGACTGAACGACTGGCACCACCATCCCCAGAGCCATGCTGCTTGCAAAATGAATGATTTGGAAAGAATGGGAGTAAATGAGACCCTGAATAAACGCAGGAGAGACTAACCTTGTGTGTGTCAGTTTTCCTTGTATTTTTACAGAAAGTTAACTCAGTTTGCTTTATATAAAACCCAACTGCGTATTCTAAATAATCCTAATTGGACCCACAGCAACATAGAGCCTTTTGGGCACAAAATATCAACTTGTAGAAACGAATGACTTCATGTATTACCAAACTGGCAACATCATGTGTTCACTCGCACTTAAGCAGGGAATATCATTGAGTGACTGCCTGATCAAAGACTCATGCATTTCGCATGCTGTTTCAAGGCATAGATTCAACGTGAATTTTACATAGACAGAGATGAATGCAGTGGTGGTCTAACTCATTAGTTGGACCCCCCACCGACTGACATCACAATGAAACATAGACCTCATTACCTCCTAAATCAGGACGGATCGGAGCCAGGCCTCACCTCACCTCTGAGTGAAGGAGAAAAAAGTAAATGATCAGAACTCGCCGTGATGTTAATAAAATGCTGACAAGGTTCTAGTGAGACAGATGGTCATCAACAAACAAACAACCCCCCCCCCCAAAAAAAAAGAAAAAAAAAATTGAAGCAAAATCAATTTACAAAATTGGCAATCAAAATGGAGAGCGAGTCTTTGATCCCATGAGTCTAAGTTGTTATAAACTTAAGAGATTAGATAGTTTGGAGCTACTTTCAAAATTGAATATGTGTACACTCCTTCCTGATCCGTCTAGTTCAGCTGTACACAAAATGAAAGCGAAAACAATCCGTGGTACTTTTCCTAATAATTGAAACCCCTGACAACTCAATACAATGCAAGACCACAAGGCATATGGACACCACAGTTCAGTAATTTTAGTAAGAATGGGAATATTCTGCAAGAGCTACACATAGCACTGTATTTTCAATAGTTTAGCACATTCATTTTGCAAATACTACTGAAATAAATGAATTAAATCAAGGATTAGGAGTTGGCAGGCTCCATCAGTTTCTGCACATTTGACATCATATGCCATGAGGTCGACTTTGTACGGGGAACTCGGCAGAGAGCTGAAGGATGATTTCATGCATAATTTTTCTAGTTTTAAACTCGTGAAGATTTGCATTACGAGAAGCGCCTATAATCAATATTTTCATATTGACAGCAGATCACATGACCACTTGTATGTGAAAACTTTTGTTCATCACTGGACTTTCTCTTTAGCTCTATGGAGCTTTTAAGTCAAAAGTCAAGTGAAAGTTTATTATTGCCCTTTATTACAAAGTTTAAGGGCCATACATAAAATAAAACAATAATGAACAATGTAAGCAACATATATTAAAATGTAAAAAAATAAACAGCGAGATGAACAACATATAGTTAGATAGTCAAAAAGGTATCTAAAAAGTGAGGGAAAGTACAACAATAAAACTGTGTAAAAACATATAGTAAATACGAGTATGAGGACTAGTCTCTCGAATTTGGATAGGAAGAAGATTCCATTATGTGGATGTGAGTTATATGCAACTTGTGAAATGAGTTCCCTACAGTGAGCCAATGTCATCGAGTTGTCGTTGTTTTGGGTTTTAGTTGTCGTTCGCTGTTTTATTTTGAAGTTTCTACCCTCGTGTGTCTTGCCTCACTTCACACTTCCTGTCTTTTCTTTTTTCCCCTCCGCTGTGATTGTCTGCCCCACCCTGATTAGTCTCACCTGTGTCTCGTTAACCTTCCCTTCCTTGTGTCAAGTCAGTGTGTTCACCTTTGTCCTCGCCAGTTCAGCGTGTTTCCTAATGTGCCTTCTTCCTGTTGCTTCCTGTGTGTTCCCAGTGTTTTTTGTAGTTTTGCCTTTTTGTTTTCTGGATTATACGTATATGTTTTGGAACAATGGATATTTTGCCCCTTGTATGGATTATTTGCCTTCTTGGACTGAATAGCTGGTTTTGACCTCTGCCTGCCTCCACTCATCTCCAGTAAGACTTTGTGTTTTTTTGTATTTAATGACTATAACTGAACTGAACTTCCTCCGTTGTTGGTGTCTGCATCTGGGTCGTACCCCTTCCTAGGGACTTTTTGAAATTGTGGAATCAGCTAAGTTCAAAGTGAGATAACTGAATTTGTTTCTAATCTGCTTTTATGGCATCTATAAGCTGCTTTAAGATTTTGGTTTAGCACTCTTGTCAGCACAATTTCCAGCAGTTCATTGCAAAAGCTCTAATAAATCCACAATGTGCTGCATGCTCATCACCAAATGGCATGATAATTTTCTTAGAAGTTGGTGCTGAAACAGAGCTAAACAGAGTGCAAATATTGGACTTAGATTCACCAGGTGGCCAGAAACACAACTTTAAATGACCGTATCTGTTAAATGTGTAAATAAGCATCTGTTTGCTAACAAGAGCTCCAAGGTCAGCGTTGCATACTTTCAGTTTTGTTTCTGTTAGCTGCACATAGACAAAAGAGTTGGTTAATGAAAGTTTAAGTTGTAGTTATTGGGCACGTGATGGATGATGATGGATGATGTGATGATGTTGATTATGATGGAGCTACATGCTGCCGGGATCACCTGGGAAACCTGTATGTTCTTTACTTTGGTAAAGAGAGATTATCTGATTATCACTCAGTTTGATGTCAGTGATATTACCTGTTTGTGTTTTGTGTGTTTGTGTCTGTGACGTGTCATTTTACAATGTCACATGCCAGCTGTAAGCTTTAAACGGTGGTTAAAGGCAAAAGTTGATACAGTAATCTACAGCCGCTCTTCAGGGCTTTGACCTGTGCGAAATGAATTTCCCTTCAGAAGACGCCCATGAGGGACCAGAACACACTCTCATCTCTGGCTGCAGGTCTTTCCAGGGCATGTGCCAATGCTTTTCGAAGTATATATTGCTATGAAAGCATTTTCTACAGAGTGCGATCATTTTTTGTAAGGAAGCGTTTGGCGTGTGTGAACTTAACATACCAGACTGATGAGAACAGTGAAGTAGAGGTGCCCTTGGTCTGTCTCCAGGATTATCCGAGTGCTGAGTGTGGGGAGGGGTGTCTCTGCACATGCACGCACACACCCCCTGTGTTACATGCTACATGGTCCAATGGGGATGTTGTGAGGCAAAACCTGTAAGTGCACACAACCAATAACAAGTGCTAACTAGGCCTCCAGGTCTGTCACTGCAGCCTTTGTTGTGTCTGTCTGTCTGTATCTGGGTGTTATTGCAGTGGGTCTAGGTTAAAATTGTCAGACACAGAAGAGCAAGCCTGCATAATCAGTGACTCGGGCATGAAGCAGGGCTCTGCTTCCTCCCTGCACTGGAAGCAGGCGCTCTGCCCACCACTCCGTATCAAAAAGACTTGGCCCAGCAGTTGATATATAAGTAATAAATGGCCAAGCAGGTCAGGGGAGGTCCACTTTTTTCTTTAAATTATCTTAAAAAGCTTCCAGTCCAGCAGAGAAATTGCTTCAAGCTTAGTTTATTTGACCATTCAAACTGAAGTATAAAGTGAATCTTAAATGTATACTCTGGCCTTTTAAGTAACTAGATATCCAAAATATGCCAAAAGGAGTACAGGTAGGCAGATGATCGGAGCCTGAGCTCCTCTGGAGGCTGAAACTATCTGACTTGTTGAGTCAAACCTCAGAAAGTTATTTTTGTTTTGCTGGTGTGGCAAAACCACTCAGTTTAACCTTCCTAAATTATGTGAATCCAGCAATAAATTGACTTTCAGCTAGCCATACTAGACTTTAGCATTCTAGGCCTGGGTTCCATCTGCATATTATTGTAGCCATGTTTTAAGTAAGTAGAGCAATTTTCAAAGGGCAACTGACAATATAAAGTGTACTGGGAAAAAAAGATCCATAATCAAATTGATTGGTTGATTGTGGTGTGTGCTGCTGTTCCACAATGTAATACACAATGTTGAAGGTGAGGTGAATGACCGGAAAGCTTTTGCCATGCTGGAATGCTGCATGGTATATAGTGCAGGAGAACAGGGGGAAGGTATGTTATCACCTCGAAACAGCAGCAGGGTAGTGAGGATTTAGTGCTAAACTTCTGCTGTATCTCTTAACATCTTTTGAGTAAGACACTGCAGTACCTTTTCGGACTGGATTTGGTCATGGCTGGAGATGAAACCATGTTTATTAGTGTTGTTTACAGTGTTGTTTATTAGCTACATGGACCTCCAGTTCACAGACTTGTTGGTGCTGAATTGAACACACACACACACCCTCT
>JBBPCS010000878.1:2397709-2416265 GCA_037974645.1 Hollardia meadi
GTTACACAATTATTTTTATATATATATATATATATATATATATATATATATATATATATATATATATATTGTACATATAGAATTTAACCCATGATGCATTCTGATTTTTGTTTAGTTGCCCACACTGTGATCATGTAATCACACTGATATTTGGACTAACAAAGGTTCCCCTTAAGGAATATGAGAACTTGTTAGCTACAGTCTCTAAGGGTTTAAATTAGAGTTCTGATGTCAAGTGTGTATAGTTTTTAAATGAGGTTTCTAAGGGGCTTTAACCTTTGAGAGCCTCACTTCTCTGCAAAAGGAACTGGAGATGACTCTTTGTAATGACAGCAAAGAGATAACGGCAATGTTATGAATAAGTTATATGCCCTAACAGACAGTCTGTACATTTATCTGAGTGTGTCAGTGAGGCGACATTTCAATAGGTAGAGCTAAGGTCAGGTTATATCCAAGTGGACTGTCAATCCACTGACAATGATGGGTTTGAGTTGTGTCATGTTGTTTTGACAGATTTACACACATCTATAAAAGAGGTTGGAATGGAACAAAGCTATAATGACCGTATGAATGTTCATGTAAAGCGTACCATGTTTTTATTTCCGGACAATAATGGTTTTGTGGATGATTATTGTCTTTGCCAGAAAGAAAGGCAGCAAATATTATCTGTTGGAAGTTTCCAACCTGTGACTTTTAGCGCATACTGCAGTGTGAGTCAGCTGTGATGAGTCCGTACTTCCACGTCTGGTGTTCTTTCTATGAAAATAGTGGTTTACGTCACTTAAAGAGTCCGGGTTTCTCATGGTCTTGTTCACGAAGATGGAGCATGAGATCAACAGGTGGATCACTACAGTAGTGTCAGTCTATTATGGAAAAGAGGAAAAACTGAAGGTGAATTTCTAAATTTGCTGGTGAATCTAATTTCCATCCCTCACCTGGCCATGAGCTTTTGGGTAGTGACTGAACAGAATATGAAACCAGGGTTTACTACAGCTCTAAATTCTGAGTGTGTGGCCCACCGTGTCTGAATGCAACTGACAGGGATTTAATCATTTTTAGAATAACCCTGACAAACAATTCCATGGTTACTGTGGATACTGTCCTAATGTCATGAACGATACCACTCCGGTGTATCAATCTCTTGCATCCTTAATATCTGGGTTTACCCTTAAAAACAGGATGCGGACATGTGATTTCCTCAGGGTATAACTGTATATAAACTATATCCTTACTCGTAATGAAGGAAAATCCTCATAGGGTAGCTGACTCAAGCTCATTTTTTTATAAGGTTTCTAATAATAGCACCCATATCAATTTTAGCCCTAAATATACTTCCGGCCCCACCCACTGCCGGTTTAAACACTGCCGACTTCTGGTTTAAGTCCTATGAATTACGAGTACTGATATGGATACAGACAATTTACTTGGTTGAACAGATGCAGATAATGGTGTACTCGCTCATCCCTGCTACTAAGCACGTGATTTGAAGACCGAAGACTGTGGTTTGTGTCCTGTCTTCTACCAGCAGTCCATTTTGGTTTCTTTTTAACAATGAATACAATGTTTTTCGGACATTAACCAAGTAGTTTTCATGCGCTACACTTAACCAGATCGTAAGTCTTTTATCATAGTGATGAGAGATGATAAAACGTGAGTCGAGTCATTTTTTGAAGGCACTGGCACTGGTGTCTTCAAGAAGTTGAAATGTATTCCATGCTTATGTAAGTGTTACTTTGATTCCATATGCCACATCACAATAATATGCTTAATAATAATATATGATTATTTCTCACATGCTGAGAAATATTTTCACTTTGTTCTCTACAGGGAAACAGCCCCCTTTTTTAAATTTTTCTTTTATCCATTTTTTTTTTTTTTTTTGCAACCTTTTGCCTTTCTAAACCAAAACTATGTTGGTGGACATTGGATGATGATCTGAGGGCCAACACAAATGTGAAGTATTTTTTATAGAGATGAAAAATGTTAGAAGAAACTACATTTTTACTGCTGGCACTAAACTACACAGAGACCCTAACATTCTGGCTATTTTGTGAGTAGTGGGAGTGCCATCTGGTTGATTCACGATAGATAGTTTTAGATTATTTCCACTTATATGAACTTTGCAACTGATAAAATTACTGCTAACATTCATAACTAATAAAACATTCAAAGTTTAGAATCATGATTTATGGCAACTACATGTGGTGTTGATCTTGCCTGCCTTGAATACTAAGCCGGAAAGTGTCGAGCTGCAATGAGAAATATATTATATATGTTGAACATAAAATCCCTGAAATGGCAATTGTTTTCCATTTTCAGCCAAGGAAATGTGATATAAATAAGAAGCAAACTTAAAGTTGATTGTTACCATAACACGCTTAATATAACACGAAGAAGTCAGAATTGCTTTTCATTTTAAAAACTGGATACAAAGAGACTGTACAGGCTAATGATGTGTTTTTATTCACATGCTGAGGAAGGACAATCCAAGGGCCTGCATTTTCCTGCAAGGACTGTACAGCTGGGGATGTCAATGTCCTTGTGATAGTGTTAAAGTGAGATATTGCTGCCACTGGCAAAACATCCAAAACTCACTGATGTCATACACGACTCTCCTTTTTTTTTTTTTTTTTACAGGTTTTATTTTTCTCAAACTAATCCACAAATGTTAATAGTTTGGACAGAATTGCTTACAAAGCCTTAAACAGCGACGCAGAGCTTGTGCTGACGGGAAGAGAAACATTCAAAGCTGCACTTATACCTCTCACCAACATCAGACATGTCAAACTTGCATTTATATTCGCCTCTTGCGCAGCACCACTGGATAGATGAGAGCTATAGCTACTTCCAAAAATACATCATGTCAAGACGAATCCCTTAAAGGACCAGCCGAGATGCAGCTTCAAGATAATATAGTTTTAGTTTTTTTTCTGCTGTTCCTTACAACAGACTGTTAAACGAATCACACTGATGCTACAAAACTGATGACAAAGAAAGTTTCCAAGAGGAAAAAAAAACAACTTTCATTTTGAGCTGTAAATTCAAGCCTCTAAGCTGAACCTTTAGCACAAAATGTGTTCATCACTGACGACATCATCCCTACATGTCTCTGCGGTTGACGGTTCGATTATATTATATTTTAGGATGGATTTGCTCTTTAAATCCATATAATACTGCAGTGTTTCTATTTCCAGACAAAACTTAATGGAATGTAGTCAATCATCTGAAACAATGTTAACCAGTTGGCAACAGTCAAGTGTATCTGTCCTTGTCCTGACACACAAGCAATACGATACCCTCAGTATGAAAAATATATATTTGAAGGACTGTCACCGCGTTCTTTGCTTGGAATGTGATTTTGACTTAAACTGACATAGCGTTTGAAGTGTCCTTTAGATTTAATAGAGTGCAGTGCTGTTAATCAAAAGCCTTTAAAAATAGAGATTTGGATTATTTTTAGGGGGTACTTAAAGAGCTTGGGTGACATCGCTGAAAATTTCCAAAAAAGACAAAAAGTGCTAAATCACTGTGGAGCAGACTAGACTTGGCATATGGTACTGTCACATCATTTTGTCTTTTCTTGAGATCTTTAGTCAATGAAATACAAATTGCAACGACATGGATCCTGTAAGGCAGAAAATATGTAAAACTCTGTCATCCTTAAGGCAACAAACTAAATAAGCCTCTGAATGTGACCCTCTTCTGTGACAGTGAAATCTATTAATGCTAATGCGCCCATTTTGTGATGAGTGTTGGATTTTTTTTAATTTTTTAATACCCTAAATGTCCGGCATCCCCTGGACAAAGTGGTTTAAGTACCCGATGACACCAGAAAGGTGCAAAGTGAAAGTCATTTGGCCGTCTTGAGGTGATGGTTTGAAGGCCCTGTAATAGTGGAAAATGGATCCAAAGCAGGAAGCTCTACTGGTGCTGCTTTTTAGTCAGTAACTAACATCATAGCTTAAATTTTGGACTGAAAGGTCAGCACTGCCAAGACTGTTCACATTTGGTCAGCAGCTAAGGGCCAAGGGGGGCCAAGGGGGTCAAGTGCCCTTGTGGCAGCACGGTGGATCTTTATCCAAAATAGATATCACTTTCATTTTAACAATAATCTTCTTTGTAAGATTAAAAAGACATGTCTTATATCACTGTCAGAGCCAGGTCTTTCCATGTTTCATAGTTTCTTTGAGTGAAACACCTCCTCTGGGTTTGAACAGGTAAACGTCTGCCTGTGCGGTTAAACATGATGTTGCACCTTTACACAAAAGTAAAGTTGGTATACTTTATATATTATTTATTATACATTTAAAATTGCATACTGTACAAAATGGCCTCTGAACTCTTGAAAACGTTGACTGTATATAAAAATGTACAACATGAGAGCTCTCCAATAGTGAAGCCAAGACATCTTGATCGCCCCCTGGTGGTGGGTTGCAGTATATGTCAAAAATCCCACCCCTCAATGTTATCAGATGTTATCAGATCCCTGTCTACATGTCAACACTAAAACAGAGTTTTACTCCTGTTGATTTATTGGTGTGGGCGTGGCCTCTCCTTCACTCTCCTCATTTCCAGCACTGCTTTATTCTGCACACCTGTTCTTCATCAGCCTCGTTAGACCTGCCCTGTTCCCAGTGTCTCCCCCAGCCAATCAGCTCCTCTTTTGTTCTCTCGTTGCTTCTCCTAATTCTCCTCACCTGAGTTTCTCCGCCCCCTTCTCTCCACCTACACTTCATTCCCTCACCTTCCTGCCATTTTACTTAGTGGTTATCACGCTTATATATGTTCAAATGGTCATTTTTTGTGATCAGTTTGGTTTTAGTTAGTTATGTGTTCCTATAAAAAGAGGGTGAAATGTCATGATTGACAGCTAAGCCAGGAACTCTGGCTCCAAATGACATCACCAGCACAAGATTGCAGCTGCAGGAAGTGGAATCTTTATTTATGTCAATGGTTGCATAATTCAGTTTCAGAATTAATTAAAAGGTGCTCTTTGGAGTTATCTTGTAAACAAAAAAAATAGATGTTTACATTACATGTTTTTGACTAAAATGCATTCTATGTATTTTCACATTTCCTTTCTCTTGAAAAATTTGCAAAACATTACTCTACTTCTTTGAGCACCATTTCAACCAACTTTCGCTAAGCGTAATAGCCTGAAACTGACAGCAGGGATTTATATCACACCGAATGCTCATTCATAAATATAAAACTAGAGTAAAACTATCTATTATGAACAAAATTTGCAAGCTGTTATTCATAAAATGGTCTCTGTTATGTTTAAGGTTGAGTTCATTTTAACTACTTTATACACTGTTAGTAGTTTAATCTACAGCAATGCATTATCGACTATATGGTCATCATATGTTTGTAGTGTCACTGCCCTGTGAGTACCACATATTTCTAAAAAATCAAATGTTCATGAGCTCAGAAAAAACCCCAGCTGTTTTCAGCTTTGTGATAATGCATTTTCCAGCTCATCCAAGAGGGGTTTTAAGAAGTTAATTTATCTTAAGATGAATAAAAAAATAAATAAATAAAACCACTTAATTTGAGAATACATGGTTTTCACTGTGTATGCAAAATTGTAATCTAAAAAAATACCCAGGAATTAAAGCTCTCAGACAATATAGCGGAATAAAAAGTACAATATTTGCCTTTAAGCAATGTGAAGTTTCATAAAATGGAAATACTTAATTACAGCACTTGAGTATTCGGATACATTCCACCACTGTCCACAGGGTACCTTTTTTAATCGCCCCCGCTAAAATAACAGCTGGCCTCAGTCTGGCCCAGGTGGTTTAAACTGCCACTGGTCAATGGAGTGTCATAGGTGAATTGATTTTGGTCCAAAATGTTGGTTTGAGCAAATGGATGTAAATGTGTTGGAATCCAGCCATGGGTATACAGTATA
The DNA here is from genome assembly GCA_037974645.1 of Hollardia meadi. Lineage (NCBI taxonomy): Eukaryota > Metazoa > Chordata > Actinopteri > Tetraodontiformes > Triacanthodidae > Hollardia > Hollardia meadi. Next base: position 2,403,624 of record JBBPCS010000878.1, read on the forward strand.
CATGTATTCCCCATCGCTCTAGACCGCTTCCAGTCTTATAAAGGCAAAATACCATCAAACAATTATTTAACACAAGCCAGTCTTGGTGCCCAAAATCAGTTGTACTTTACAGTATGTGATCAGTTTCTGCTTTCCACCACTGCTGTTACATCCCAGTAAATCACGCAAGTCACACCATGACAAAATCAAACATGACTGACCACTGGGGGAACAGCACTATCGGCTTGAGCCCAGTTGGCACTCACAGTCGCTCCAACGCGGTCGTGACATGCGACAGCCAGACGGCGTTATAAAACACCTTTAAGCTTTCTCCACAGTGGTGAGATGATTTGGATGTACCGTATGCCCAAAACCGAGGAGGATTCTGGGATCTCATGATATGGGAATGTCAAGCAGAGCGCGATGATTAACGCTGTTGTTCCTTGGCCGCATGGACACTCGCACACTGTGAGATGAGAGTGTATTAATTGTCACCCGCTGGCTACTTCTGAGCACTGCAAACACACATACTGTTCCAAAGTCACCTGCTGCTGCTGCCCCCCCCCCCTTGCCACTGTCTCTCTCTTTCACTCTCTCACGCCTTCTTCTTCACCTATGCACCTCTCTCCACCACCACCCCCTCCCAACTGATACACACACGATGCGCACAACACACCGCCTCCTTCTCATGTCTGGGCAAGGACACAGTCAAGCTGACTCACCCAGAATTGAGCTGTCATCTGTGTCACCTCAGGCTTGTGTGCGTGCTGCGCATGTGTGTCTCTGTGTGTGTGCGTGTGTGTGTGTGAGCGTCACCTTGGGCTGGGAGTGTACTGTGGGAGGTTACTGTCAACACGCACAAGCTGGGGTGTATGGGCAGAGGCACAGGACTTGATTTGATCATCATCTCGGAGACAGCGAGAACATGACTAATATGCCTGTATGTGTGAGAGAAAGTCCTCCTGGTTTTCAAACAGCATTCCCTCTCCTACACTCTCGCAGCGCACAGACACGCTCACACACTTGTGGGCTGCACTCAAGAGACGAAGCGGCGGTCACAAACAAAATAAATCACAAGAAAAAGTATTAAAGAAAAGAAAATTCAAAGTCATGCCCACAAGGGGGAATTAATTCAGAAGTGTTTTAAGTTAGCTGGCCCCTGAATGTGCACCACACAATCACACATGGTGTGTGCAGACTATCCTGCTTTTGTCTGGTCCCGCACACATACACATTACACACAGATACACAAAGGCAAAACCTTTCCTATGAGCATCTGGGCAACAGACAGGCCTATTAGCCCACAGGGCCTCGCAGTGCCAAAATAACAACTGCAGCATATGCCTGCGTAATAATTGCATTAATGTTGAACATGTCTCTCCGGGGGGTGGCTGTGGTTGACGACTTGGGGGAAATTAAAGCTTGTTCTTGAAAGCATGAAATGAGAATTTAGTAAATGTTGGAATGGAAGCGGGTACAGCTAATGATCACTAACTACCCAGTAATGGATGATGAGTTGGTTTTTTAAAAATGCCGGATGTTAGCGCTGGAAAACAGATTATTACCTGGAGCCCTGTGCTCAATATCTCTATAATACAACAGTGGCAGCCTCCAAATGCAATGCAGCGTCAATGTCAGCCCATGCTAATCCTATAACCATTTCCCAATTCATGCAAACGCCACTGTAATTGTTTATTGCATTTTTACTACCTTTCAGGGGCTCATTAGTTTCAGTTAATTTTGGTACGCCACCCAAATCAACTCGCAGAGCCAAACATGCTTATGATGAAGCTAATGCATCAAAAGGAAACACACGTCCGTGCTGTTTTGTTTTGTTTTTTGTTAAAGTCGCTTAATTTTAGAGTTTAAAATGGCAGACTGATCTGGAAAGCCTTCCTGGTGGTGCTTTCAGGGTCTGGTCACAGAGGTTCACTTGTTCAGCTGCCGCATAGCATCGAATCCATATGATGTTTGGAAACTCAACAGGGAATGAGAAGATACGTAGAGTAATGTGCCGAAGAAGGGTGATAAAGAAATAAACAAGAAGCACAAAGAAATTAATTGATATATTGTATTTAATGCTGAATTCATTGGAAGACAAGACAACTTGATATGCTGTAGGCAGTTTTTCACAAAGTATATAAATTTAAACCGGGAGTGCATGACTTTCTTCATATAAACAAATGTCCGTTACCTTCAAGCCCTTGCCAAAGAAGTTCACACTGCTGATTAGGCTGATCACCGGCAGATAAATCTTTCTGTAATTCACAGAATACCACAGTTTATATGAATAAAGGCTAAAAATACATAAAGGCTAATCAGAATTTAAACACAGCACCTCTGCCCTTCCTCTGTGTGTTTGAATATATGCATTTATGTATTTAAAGACCAATACTTTTATTTGTCCACAAATAAAAAAAAATGATCTAAATGGGCAGACATCTCAAAAATATCAGGCTACACTGTCATCACACTATTTAATTCATATATATTTTAAAATGATTTGGAATCCGTCGCTGGGCGAAAACATTGCACCCGCACCCAAAGATTCTGATTGTCCCGGTTCATTAATTTTGTGGCTGTAAACACTTATTAAACAGCACTTTATATAAAAAAAAAATGCAGAGTAGCTTATTTCCCCCCTCTTTTATGTGTTTGCCATAAGAAATGTTTATTGTCAATGTTAATTAAAGTAAATGCGATGAGTGTAGTGGATCTTCAGGTGGGTGTGTCGCCAGTACATTTTATTTTAAAAATGCTACAAAAGCTAAAATATGGCTGCACGCTTTAACTGCCACTATTGGAAGGTGTAATGATTGTAGTTGTTTGTCTTACACGTGCAATGCCAAACCACCTCATCATTGGCAATATAATAGAATAATTTTGGTCAGGCACTTGATAAATTGTACTAATAATTGTGCCGTGTAATTAATGCGCTGCTTCTGAATTCAAAATCATGCCAAGTGGCATGAGAGGTACAGCTTTGCATAGGCGTGTATTTTTATTTTTCTATTGTTTTATTTTTATAGTCAGAGAAAGACAAGCTCAAGCAAATAACTAGCTGTAAGCCGTTTGTAAAATCCAAGCCTGGCTATATCCAAATGAGATTGTTTGGACTATACAGAATCATGGCAGTGTGAGGAAACATGCTCAAAGGGCATTTTTGCCACCCTGTCTTTATGATAAACCATTTAGCATGTTGAGGTAGATGGCAGCAGGCATGGCAGACAAGCCGTCGGCACACCCAAAAGATTCCATTTAGTGGCTACATCACCTTGTGAAGTTACAAATTGTTTTTGTGCCCCACAGCTATACATAATGAAGATTCAAGGCATACCAGGCAACGCACTGATGTGTGTCCAAGCACACACACGAGCAAGAGAACACTCCCTATATCAGGCACACACGCACACACTATTGTACATGCTGACATACCTTCTCTACCACCGCAACACACACATGCACACATCTCTTTGCCTGGTGGACATTCATTAGGATGCAGAGTGGAGGGATGATGTGGTTTAAGCAATCAAGGGGCTGGCAGACCCGTTCCCCAGCTGAATTAAAGATAAGTCCAAACACCTTGAGAGACCAGATTATAGGCCCATATGTGGATTTGGCCCAAAGTAGCCATACGTGTGTGTGCGTACAGTATGTGCATGTGTGCCTGTGCGCAGATATGTGGCATGTTTGCACACATGTCCAGTATTAGACAGGCATGTTGCAGCATGTGGATTAGCGTGGGAGGACTGTGGCAACAATAACATGCGTTGCACATGCACATGGGTGAATAATCTGCCATGAATGTGACACCAAGTTGATTACACAGTATTCTTGACACATTCTAGGTGGATATCTAAACCAGGCAAACACATTGAGAGTATTTTTAATATTTTTGTATATGATTCAAAACTCATAAAGGGAAGTGAATATAAGCTATGTAATTGAACGCCAATTTGATGGAGTTGGCAGTTCAATGGTGGGTATCAAATAAAGTGCTCTGTTGATATTGGTATATTAAGGGTAGTTGTATTGGTACTGGTATCTTAATATTTTAAAACATTTCCTGCCCTATAGTTCCTATATATTTTTTTATATTGTTAAAAGTTTTCTACTATATGGGAGAAGTTATCCTTGAAGGCTTGAGGTCAGACAGCTTTGTGCCAGACAGCCCAGTCAGAAAGCCCCTTCTATCTATTATAAAGTAAAGACTCACAGCTCCACAGTCGGTGCTCTGAGAGCAGGCTGCTGTGAAAGGCTGTTTGTTTGTTTTTTAAACTTCAATTGTGCTTGTTGGGTTCAGACACCGGAATTGGTTAGGTTTAGGCAACAGTAATACTTGGTTACATTTAGGAAAACATGATGGTTTGTGTACAAAAATATTTCACAACGTTAAAAGTGTTAAAGACTTTCTGGAAGAAAGCATTTAAGGCTAACTTCTCCCATGTGCCATGTGTTTTAGCTGCCAATGTCGGAGAGGGTGAGACAAAATGGAATGTAAAGTGCACAACCTGCTATAAAAACGAACAAAAGCCATGCACACTGTTTCATCTACTGCTGGTATATTTGTTGTTGTCTGATGTTGCTTATGGCACAGTCTGGTTGAATAGCCTATGGTGCAGTCAAAACAATAAATGAGAAAACTATAAAAAATAAAAACAATATGACTATGACTACATAATGACTTAAGAAAAGCCGTCTTAGTGGTTTATTTTGTGGACATATTTGCTGCCAAGCACACATTGCTGTGGTGTTTCTGTTGCATCACTTGCCCACTACTGTGAGTTTGTCTATTTGACACCTTCTTCTCTATTCTCCTACAAAATACACGAGCAAGCAAACACATACACAGCACCAACACACAACACATATGTGACTAGATGTTTGAGGTGTATATTTAAGTTAGTACGTAAATAAACATATTTAAGGGTTTCACCGGCAGGGCGGAAAGCAGATCACCAGATTTTGTCATGCTATTAGCTTGAATGTGTGCACTGGGCACTTTTATTTCAAAGCATTCTAATCTATGGTAAAGAGGAAGTAAGATAAACTACAGGTTACCTTGGAAACAAGCCTCAAGTGCAGTGTCTTAGCTTCAAAAGAAATGTCAATCAAAATGTTAGACCCCCAAGTTTGGTTTAATTAAGCTAACCTTGCTGTATTTAAAGAGAAATTGGGCTTTTGTGAGCAGTCAAAAAAGACACATTTTTGAACTCATTTTGTTCTGTTTCCAATCTCTCTGTGCAATTTGGAGACTAAGAAATCACCAGGGTCTAAATAATATGCCAAGTAACACAGGCTTAAATATTTGAAGTACTAGTCCTTGAGTTGCACTGCTGTGAGTGAAGAATCAACCACATTCAAAGATGAATAGTCACACTTGTATGAGAAAACCACCACATGTGCACTATGCTACAGCTCACATCATATACTTTGAGTAGATTATGATTAGTGATGCAACCACTGAGTAATTTCTCATTTAAAAAAAGAAAAAACATCATTGTGAAATGAATTGTTCCCTTGAGGTAATCACTGTAATTAAATGTGGCCCTGGTTGAGACATCTGGTAGGCTGTGTCACGCACCAGGGTTACACGTAAAGCTTGTGTGTCTATATGTTAACACAGCTGCCATAAATCAATTTGTATTCAAAGAGGATCGTTCTTGTTTGACCCCTTCCCAGGTGTGAAAGAAGCATTTTGATTCTTCACTTAAGCAGCATTAGCCATATTGTTAGCAGAATGTACTATTATAATATTATTACATGATTAGCATTTTGTAGCTGCAAGTACAACCAGTAGATGTCCCTGACCATGGCTTTGAAATATCAGTCGCCTAAAGCTGTCTGCCACTTCAGCACCATGGACAGCGCCATGGATTTATCCATGGCGCTGTCCTAACCAAATTTGTAATTGTACCTTTTTTCTCCCAGTCCCATCCTTCTGTCCATTTCATCTCTAATATCTGATCTAAACTATATTCTCAATTCTGTAACACACTGTAGCCTATGTGCTCTCACCTTCATGGTTAAAGTGACACGTAGCAACATGTGTAAGAGCAAGAGGATCGTGGAGACACACCGCTACCTGTGGTCTTCCTATAATAACATTTTCTCAATATATCCCCAGACGAAGCCACCATTTTTCTTGATACATTTTTCACCTAGCCTATATCTCCCTGCCCTAACTGTATGTGATCATACTTGCTGTCGTGCATAGTCACCCCCTCCCCAAAGGCCCATTCTGGAAGGAAAAAAAACCCCAGATGGCAGCCATATCATTGAAATGCACTATAAATGACAATATATCCTTTTCACAACTCAGCGAAGTACAAATGTAGGATGAGGCACTGTCAAAGTGGATATACATGTGTAATACATGGAGTGTAGAAGTACAGGCAGCCTTGTGTGCTGTAATTCTATAATGTGTACAGATACAAGCTGTTTAGATGTTACAATTCAACACACCAAATCTTTTAAAGGCACGGACATTTTTGGATTAGGGTTTACAGAGGTACGCTGGCCACTGACTGCCACACAATTTTTTTACCCTACTAAAAACAGCCGAAGTCAGCTGGCATGATTTTCGCCCACCTGCTACATCGTGTGTGCATGCGCGTGTGCCTTTGTGGGTCACTGTGTGTCTGTTTGAGCGTGTGTGCCTTTGCGTGTGTGTCTGTGTGTTAAAGAATTAAAGGGTTATCGGTCTTTATTTCCCTAAACTGGGGCAGGACGCATTATGTAAAGTGCTGAATTATATATCAGATCTGCCTGCACGTTGGTTTGGCCAAAGGGAGATTGTGGCGAAAGGACACAAACACACACTGTCTCTCACACACACTCTCAGATCTGCAAACCCTCTTGTTATCTCTCCTACATAAACACACATGCACACAGAATGTCTGTTTCTTTGTATCTTACACACATAGATACAGCACGTATATGTATCGTATATTGTCTTATGCAAAACCTTGATGAATACACACACACACACACACACACACACACACTCGCTCTATGTTATCTCTCACAGGCGCATTCAGGCTGACAGATGGGAGCACCAGATGATGAGCGCCACCAGATTTGTGTCTCACGGTGGGAGCCATCGCTGACACCATTTAAACCGAGAGAACACTCAGGCTTACATTAGCACCCTAAACGTCTGTGTGTATGTGCGTGCGTGACTCTATGTGTATGCATACATTGTGTAGGGAAAACAGCCTTGTGTCTGAATGGGCATGACTGTGCGACTTGTGCATGGACGTCCAGAGGCATATAGACAGTTGAATTAGAGGGAGTGTGTGTGTGTGTCTTTAACTCTCGGGCTTATACACACAGACAATGCATAGTCGACTATGCAAATGAACAAGTGGGTTTGACATTCTCTGCTTGCTCAAGCTGCTTTCATCTTGGCAATAAAGAACAATGACCTATTAGCAAACCTCTCAAGCACATATTGGGCTCCGTGGACCAGCTTTGCTTGGGCTATTTGCTCGCTCTCTCCGTTTCTGCTTCAACCCTCCACCTCCCCCCCTTTTTCTCTTTTCCTTTTGGTCTCTCGCTCTGCCTCTTCGCCCTTTCACTCCCTGTAGACCCTGATTCTGAGCTGCCAGCCTTTGAGACGGGCTGAACTTAACCAAACTAATCTTCAGAAGGAGAAGATGAACAACCACCGTACTTCTCCCCTTCTTCTGCCTCTCCTCTTGAGACACTGCTGACATTTGGCAATGAGAAACTGTGTCATATTGGAAAGGGGGAGAGGAAAGAGAAAACAGTAGAGCAGTCGTCTCAACTCAGAGTGCAAAGTATTCTGCAGGGACCTGGCTCCCACATTGTAGCCTGGCAGCTCTCAATGAGCTTTCACTGGCCAGTAATGACCTCCCACCCTCTGATAATGTCCCATTGTGCACCGGACAGGGTTTCAAGTCACTAGCCATAACAACTATTGCACAGTAACTTGAGATCTTGCAAGTGTTTGGACACAGGTCTCTTGACCAACAATGGATTTCTTCTCTTTTCTTTGAACTAATATTTGTATTTGACCTGGGCCACTGCAGATCATTTGTGGTGTTCCAAAGTGCTTAAAAACACCAAATCCTTTTCAACGTGATCAGTCCCTTACTGAAAAATCTGGATGGACCCATTTATTTATTTGTACCTCCCCTTTTTTTGGATATATTCATATCTTGAGAAACATGCCCACATTGTATTTTGATTAGATTTAAAGGGGCTATCATCAATATTTTTTTGTAATGACGGATGTGAAAAGAAAGTGACAGTGTGAAAAGGGTCACCCGATCCTACAGAAAATGTTCACACAATCTTTCAGCTCCACATACTGAGCTTTACAGCGAGCCAAGCAGCAACTCTACTGTTAAGTTTCACTCTGACTGCTTTCATCCCACAGCAAGCAGCTGTTTTAGTTGTTAAAACCCACTTTACACTAGTCGGTACCAAACAGTAGAGACAGATTAGCTGGTGAACAGATATAAAGCAGAGCAGATATTTCCCTCAGGAGTTGGGAGAGACCAAAAACTGACCCAAAGTAGTGTGAATATTGGACTGACATTCAATAGGTAGACAGAAATACATCTCCAAAATCAATGATAATATTGCTCCATAACACCTGGATTTGTAATGCTTTTAAAGAGATCAATTCATTTACACTTGTAACTACACTTATTTCGTCACAGCTCTGGAAGGCAGAGCCACTGCGAATCAAGTTCCAGCCACATTTCTTCTGCAGTCCACTCAACTATTCTCACTGGTGTCTGGCATAAACACTGGTGGCCCACTGTCTCAGAGAAGAGAATCGCAAGCAAGTGCTGAGGGCAAGAGCAGGTGCCGCTTTCCCAGGGATTGTCATCAGATCAGATGGCAAGTGGTTTTCTCAAGGATGGAGAGAACTGGAGCAGCACAATGGGCCACCACTCAGGACTGCCAACCGTCGGATGACCTGGGGAGGCTAGTTCCTGAACGCCGTTATAGAGACCACATTCAGGCCAGAACAGAAAAGTAGTTCAGTGAATGACAAAGGAGTCCTTATTCAAGAAGTTTAGACCCTACCTGCATGCTTTCACACCTCCGCACAGCTGGCCAATCAGAGTAAAGTGGGCGTGATTGTTGGCTTGTCTGTTTTGGAAAGTTTGTAAAATTGTTGGATGCACCTCCCACCTGATTCTGCTGTTGAAAGCTGGGTTTCAGGTGCTACTGGTCTGGAAAGAAAAAAGCAATAAATACTGAAAGTGGAAAGATTTGCAAAAGAGGTATCTTGATTTCCCACACCAAGGACCCGGTATGAGGAGTTTGCTTGCAACAGTATGGACTATTGACATAAATAAAGATGGGTGCCCTATCAGATATCATTGAGGGGGAGGGGTTTATAACCTCTTCTGCAGCCCACCACTAGGGGGATGATCATGATGTTCTGGCTTCACTTTTGGGGAGCACTCATGTTGTCCATCTTTATATACAGTCAGTGGTATGGCAATTATTGGCAGTGCACATAAAAGTATAATGACGGTATGTATTGACCAGCAGTAGTGGATAATCCCAATCAATAAGGTTTTTAATCTGCCCTTACTGTGCCATGATTACTGTGTATTTGTATCTGGTTTTATTGGATAAATGTGACTGAATTGCTTTATGAACACTTTGTCCTTTGTGAATAGTTTCTCCTACTTTGGGGCGTAGCACAGTGCTAAGGTTAATGGTCGCTTATGCTTGTGTTGTTCACATTCCGAGGATAATATCACCCACTAGCCACATAAATTCATAATATGGAATGGTACGCTGCCCTTCTCTGCAACTCTTAATGGTAAAAGAAAGTCTGTTGGCCATGTCCAACAGTTTAGGAGTGCCTTTTGCCATTGTCCGTGCACAATGTCATTTGTGAAAACGGCCAACGCAACCTCTCATTCATTCTTTTTCTCGCCTCACAAGCACACATGCTCACTTGCTTCTGAAATGGCCCTCTGAAGGGCCTATAGCTGTGTGTCTCAGCAACAGTTGTGATTTATGCCCCAGTGGAAGCCATCTCTCTATGGACTGTATCGGACTATGAATGTCAGTTCCAAGCTGTGCCAGCTTCCATCAATCACAGGAGAAACAATCTGACAGCAGGCCTGAGTTCAACCACAGGCTCTCTCGCTCGCCTGCTCCAAATCGCCTTCCACCCTGCACAGAATAATCTCAAGCATAACTTCATCCAGGGCAGAGAGGAAGACGAAGAGCAACTTGAAAAAAGACAGTATGAAGAATGAGTCTGAATCAATTGTGAGAGAGATCTGTGATTTTATTTAAGGTTCACCTGTCACTATGACTTCCTATAGAGGGGGACAGAGATTGTGGAAGGAAGTGAGTGAACAAATACACTGCAGGTAACATGAATAAAACTTTTCTTTTCTGTCTTAGTCCCGTCACATAGATTTTCATGAACGACTCCACTCCCACGGTCCCACATTACTTGTGTCTTTTTTTTTTGATTGAGAGCCCTACATGTAGAAAAAAATTGCAAAAATATTCAATACTGTGGCCTTAAATATGATTTTATGCAGCTGTACTACTAAATTATTGTATTGAAATAAAAAAAAAGCGAAGATGAACTGTATGTCAGGTTGTTAATTCCATGCCTCCTCATCCGAAAAGGAATATCTAGGAGCTCCCTTAAGTCAACATCAGCAACACGACTAATGGCATGCTTGATGAAGCTAGCTTTAATGTTGGATCGGAAGATGAGAAGCCAGGAATCTCCCCAAATCCCTGGGATTATCGTAAACCTTAGGTTGTATAGGCTATAATTAGATTTTTCTTGATATTGAGGTTGGTCTTTTCCAATATGGGTGAGAAAAAATACCTTACAAATACTTTGTCTTGGTTGTGACTTTCTCTGTGTGAGAGAAGAAAAAAACTGGCATCTAGTGTCAGCTTGTTTGTGGCTGTTAAAGTGCTCAGTCTAATTTAGCATAAAGGACAAATCCGCTCTGCTGCAGCTGTAATTAATACTTTATGAACCAAATGTTAATAGAATCTACTGTATGCAGTGTTTTCTCACTGGCTAATATCACTGTGTGATGATTAAGTATGAAATGGTGGGGTGATCTACATTAACACTATATTTAACCCACTCCCTATATTCCTCCTTCCTGCAGTAAGATCTCAGCAGTAGGCCTCTTTGATGCCCAGAGAAAGAGAGCATGTTCTAAGTTTTCTGTTTTGGGGGTTAAAAAAAAGTTTTTTAATGTCTAAATTTTGTTGTTGTTCTTGTAGTTAAACCACTGACTGTAACATAAATAAAAATGGATGACATGAGAGCTCTCCAAAAATGAAGCCAAAATATCATGTTCAGCCCCTGGTTGCTGGCTGCAGTATAGGTCATAAATCCTGCCCCTTCCATGTTAGCAGATGGGACATTGGCATAACTAAAAACTCAAAGTACACGTCAAAAATATTTCCCCCAAAAAATGGTTTCTGTCATTATGCCACCGTGCCGATAATAGCCATGGCCGCCAGCATTATGCTTTTGGGTTGTCGCTCCGTCTGTCCGTCTGAGGTGGTAATTCTGGTTTTAAGTAGTTTTTATCACACTGATGTACAGTATGTTCCAAGTAATTATGTTTCTGATAAGTTGTTTAGTTTTTTGTTGCAATAAAAAGAGGTTGAAACATCATGATTGATAGCTGAGCCCTGCTCGTCATCCATCTTTAAATATGTCAAAGGGTTTAACCCTTTGACTAGGGTCTATAATATATATATAGGGACATGACATGACAGGCCGGTTTAGGCCTAAAGTTACCCCAGTCTTTGCAATTAAAAGTTTTGTCCCCAAAGAGAGCTCTGAATTTATGTTTTGTTTTTTGTTTTTCCTGAAGTCTCTATATATATAATATGTTCTCACGTCTTCTGAGATAATTCAGTTTTAATTTGTCTTGCATCAAGAAACTCCCATAGACCCAAAGTTTATTTAAATGCAGTGAATACGGCACCAAGCCCTAGGGTCACTGCCTTTACTGAAGCAACTCCTGAAACTTTTTCAGAGGAATTTCTTCCACATAAAACTGACAGTATAACATCTCCTATTATATTTTACATCCACCCTCATCCCCTCAGTTAACTATATGTGCTGTACTTCCCAACCTCTTATCTACAGTATAAGAAACATGTATTAACATTGATTCAGGTCTGAAGCCTAAGTTTGGGAGCTGAGAGGTAATTTCTATTTATGATAACCTCATATTAAATCCTGTCCAATGCTTAATTTTGGATTCATTTTATTCACTTTAATTGCTTCTAACGGCTATTAAAATTATTGCAGAATATTTAGAATGTTTCATACAACCAGGCAACACAAAGCCATACACACAAAGAAGCCACAGCAATTACAGAATAGGGTATTTAAGAGTCAAAATGAGGAGAGATGGAGAAGAGACACAACTAGAAAGGTTATCATAGTGCATTCATTCCTTCAAACTTCCTTTAAACTTTAGAACAACACCTGAGAAGTAAGTTTAAATGTGCCACCACGTAATAAATCTACCATAAAAAATAGCCAATGCTCTATGTGATTACTGCATGGTACCAGTACTTAATTAATGCTCTATGTGATTACTGCATGGTACCAGTACTTAATTAATGCTCTATGTGATTACTGCATGGTACCAGTACTTA
>JBBPCS010000878.1:2423772-2461843 GCA_037974645.1 Hollardia meadi
TACATGTTAAGTGTCATGAGATAACTTTGTTGTGAATTGGCGCTATATAAATAAAATTTGATTTGATTTGATTTGAACTGCACCAACTTCCTGTCAGTCAGTTGCAATAAGATATGTGAGTCTGAGGGCGATCTCAATAACCTTAACTAATTAAGTAATGGAATTCTTGCTGTCATGTGGAGCTTTTTGATGTTTTTTTTAGCTGCAAGATTTAAAGCTGGTTCTATAGTTGTGACTCTGGTATTGTGTATCTTCCCACCTATTTAAGGCTGATAATGAAACACTAAGTCCCTTATCCCTGCTCCCCTCTGAGTCTGTTTCTTTCAAGATGCCAATACCTATCTTTGCAAGAGGAACAACAAACATGGATGGCAGTGGGAAATGGCAAACTGGGGACCTATGATCCTTTCATGCATCATTTTAAGTGACACATTGCTCAATACAGATATGCCCCATTGGGAAATCAATACACCCGATGAAAAAAATGAAACCGTTAACTTTGAGGTTAAAGGAAGAATTTATCCAAAATAATTGAAATACAGAAACACCTGAGGTTCTAAAATGGAAAATGACTTCTTTTTAGGTTGTATTCCACTCTTTTACTTCACTCTGTCTTTTCTGCTTCTGTCTATTTTCTTTGTAATATGCTGGATAGCTGTAGGGTACTACGAGGCAAGGTTTGTGAGGTGTATTAATGGAAAAAGCACCTGCACCAAAAATCATTTATCAGATCACACTGTGGCTAGCTGACACAGGGAATGGAGTGTGCCCACATTGTCAATGTGTTTATGTGTCTTTGTGTGTGTGTGTGTGTTTCCGTTTAAGTGTTGCCGGTGTGACACATTCATCACAGGGGACATAAATGAGCTGAAGCTCAAGCTGTGGAAGGGCACAAGGGGGAAGAAATGGGTGTTAACTGTGGAAAAGCATGACACGATGGAGAAGAAGGAAAAGGGGAAAGTGGAGAGGGGAAAGGTGCTCCAAATGCTCAGACAAGAGTGGAGTGATGTGAGTGTGTGCATGTATTTGCTTAAGTGTGAAGGTGTGATTGCTTAATGGGGCTTAGTCAAAGACTCAGTGGAGAAATGCCTCTCTGCCATCACCTTCTGCATCACTTTGCTTAAAGATCACCATATCCCAGGATGCAGTGTTACTGTGGCTCAGGTGCCTCTCAGTGTTAAGTTAGAAATTGAATCACTTAAGCTGTTATTATGAGGACTTTTATGTTACACACAAACTAAAACACCGTATGGATTAAGACAGCAGCAATAAATGTAACCTAAACAAAGTGCTGTGAGTGCCTAAACATGACCAGATGAAGTTAAATTATGCGTAATTATGCTTAACAGGAATTTAGTTGAATCAACTTATCTTGTATCATTCACCAAATGTAAATATATGTTTGTTTTTTTTGGTTCAACTTAAAATTATCTGACTTTTCTTTACTCGTATACTTTGCTTTTATTTTGACTTGAGATGAAGCATTAAGGCAGACACAAACGTTCTCTAATGTGTGTCTGACATGTGGCAGAAATATTACCACGTTAAATTTCTCAAAATTTTACTCCTCCCTCATTAAAAATTACGGAATATGCCATTTGCATTTTTAATGTCAAGTTTAACTGGTGTTGCACAAGATGTCTCCTACTTCACTGTAAAGTCCCTTCTCGGTGTATGTGCACTGGATGTCACAAATCATGCTTGCAGAAAAACACATTTTTGACTGGAGGGGGACTTTAATGTTATTTCTTTGGCCTTTCGATAGGACGGGCAGGAAATGGAGGACAGACAGAGAGAGAGATGATGATGATGACATGCAGCAAAATGATGATGACATGCAGCAAAGGGCCCTGGGTTGGAAGTGAATCCCCTGCAGAAAGGACACGGCTTCAGTGCATGTGAGCGCGCACTCTGCCAGGTGAGCTACCAGGGCAACCTCAAGATGAATGAATTTAATTCCATTTGTGAAGAAATATGATCAACATGTTAAAAGACTTCCCAGCATGAATTGTTTTGAGAGTCAATCCTCTCCAGAGACCCCTAAAGAAAACAGATGGGAACTTAATGTGTTCTTTAAACAGTGGAAACCATTCTAGCCGTCATGAAACGAAACAAAGGCTCTTTTTCATTAACACACATTTGCGTAACTCGTATTTACTTGTTTTAAGGCAATGGGGACCTGTGTTTATTTATTTATTTATTTTAAGTTGAACCAGTTTAAAATGTTTTACAGTGCAGGTGACAGTGTTGCTTATCCAGCTAATATGCTTATCTCTGTAAATCAGGGTTTGCAGTTACCACAAAGGACACTGCGGCCATGTACTTGTGCCTTGGGTTTAGCCACCTGGGTTCACATTCTACAATTTCACAAACAAATACATATAATGGGTGTTTTGGCTGGCAACTGAACAGATAACAGCAACATGAGGAAAGGAGAAGACAAGAATTGACCATCAATCATAGAAAGTGTCCGGTCTCCATCAACGAAAGTGTACGACTGTGTCAAAAAATACAAATACCATGTAAGAAACCATGTTTCAAATATTTGGAATTATATGTTGAAAATCTATTGTGAACTAACTACTGAGTTGTTCGGACATACAGTTCCTATGAAAACCCAATGATGATGACAATCTGTGATGCACAATAGCAAATGCTGGCCATTTTTACTCTTACCCTATCAACCATCTGAGCCATTGCAGTCCAAATAGCCATTACTGACTATGAGCTCTATAATAGCACCAATAATTCTGCCATGCTGCCCTCCATCCAAGCTGTTCATCCCACAGTATTTCAATTGCGCCATCACTCAATTCCACCCTCCCCCAAAAACAGACACTTCTATGATTTATTTAGCGTTTAATTGACAGTGGAGATGGTCTGACAGAGTTTATAGTTTCAAAGTCAAAAGAGGCTGTTAGTCTTGTGCTGTAAACATACTGAGCCCTCTGAGACTGGGCTTATTTCCATTGGTTAAGGTCGCAAACAGGGAAACGTCTTTTTTAAGAAATATTATCAAACCATAAGTTGAATATCTGTTGATCCTCTTTAACTTAAGGGTAATTAAGTGTTTAATTCCTATCCTAAATTTTTAGTCACGCTCGAGACGCAATCCAACAGTGTTGCTGTAACCTGAAGTGTCACATGATCCTTTTTTGGAAATGGAAAACTTATAGCCCCAGCATTTATTCTATAGACTCTGGCTGGCAGTACTCCTGGCACATCCCATCTAATAACCACTTCACCTCAGGGGGGCTGGTGGTGGTGTGTGTGTGTGGGGGGGGGGGTACATGCAAACTTAAAAGAGGGGGAAAAAACAACCAAGAAGAAGGAAAAAAAAAACTCACCTCCCGCACGCACATCACAGGAAGTGCAGCCTCAGCAGCCGCATATGTAAAAGAGCTTTGATGATTATGCAGGCACCAAAGAATGCTTGGAGCATGAACAGCTGGCCCGATCCTACAGAGGAGAGTCTTCTGATCTTTCTAATGTATTCGGTAATTACTGATATGTGTCAACAGTGTGTGTGTGTGCGTGTGTGTGTGTGTGTGTGTGTTCATTGGTGACCGCAAAACAAATTCCAAATTTGGCATTGCATGCACACACATTCACACCTCTCTGATCCGGATGTATTTTTTGAAATTATCCACATGTAAAGAAACAAAGGAAAAAGATGCAAAATCATCAAAAAAGACTCCACATTCAAAGCCAATACAGTCTGTCCAATGTGAACGATGTTATGCTTGGACAGCAAGTTTAACCTGGGAGCGCCATATTTCCATTAATAGAATGGGAGGCAACAAGTAAAATAGACCATTTAGGATCTTGCACATGAGAACGCAGAAAAAAACACAAACTAGAAGAGTGCACTCAGTAGACTGCAGATCTAGATGTCTTGCCTTGTTCAAACCTGGTGTTACTATCCAGGTGTGAATGTCTCAAGGCGCACTGAGGACGCACTTAAGATCTGATCGCTCGGACCACATTCTGAGGTCCCAGCATTAATTGCAATACATGAAGTTGTTTTTTTCCTTGTAAGAATCGTCAGTTTGTCACGTTATCACTGTACCAGCCTGCTGCGTGTGTCTTACCTGCTGACATTTAGCAGCTGTTTGGATACTAAATTTATAAAAGTACCAATATTTACATCCATGTTAATCATGGAAATTTCACTGTTAACAATAAGCGGCTTTTTGTCAACCATGGGGAAACCATGGGGAAAGTCTCCACGTTGGCCCATGACAAATTCGTCATTATTATTCTTCATTATTAATTCCAAGTGGACACATGTCAAGACGCATGTTAGTTCCAGGACTGACAAACTCGGAGCTCTCCTCTTGTGATTGGACCACCCAGGACATATGTTAATATCAAATGTGAACAGGCTCACAGTTATATTATTTACGCAGGCACTGATAATCCGCAAATCTGGCGCGCTAGGTCATGAAAATTAACATTCTGATTACCAGCGGATGGGTTGCCATGGGTGAAATGATACTTCATTAATGAGGATAATATTACCTGCAGCGATTTCCCCCAGCAGCAGAAACACAGGAGCAACATAATGCTCCTTTTCATTAAGAGAGATGCTGTGCGCAGTTACGCAGGAGGCACAGCAGCTTAATTTTATTGATTATTTAAATCTCCTGACACGCTGACAGGATTGGTCAGAATCTAATCTTGATTAATGATGTGTATTCTTTTACTCATCCAAAAGGTCATACACAGACAAACAACAGGAGTGACTATTCATCTATGCAGAGCCCAGAAATGTGTAAGCACTTGGGTTACGTCTTCAGTAGACTTATCTATACATTAGGTTTGAAAAATATGGTTGATTTATGTACGCCAGTGGGTTCTCTGTGACCCCACCTGTAAGGAAGTTAAGTCAATGTCAGTCTTAATTACTCAAATAAACAGTGTGCACAAATATGGCATTTCACATATTACCAGCCCAGATGTCAGAGACTGGAAAAGTGAGAGATGGTAATGATATTAACCAGAGGGGGTGTCATTACATATTCCAAAAGCAAAACCTCTAAAGCTCAACATCTGCTGTTGACTGTGAGAAAAGTGTAACAGTGGATGAACTTTACACAGCAGAATTGGGTGGGAGGAGCAAATTATTCACGATGAGCCGGAGGGCAGCTTGTTAATGCTTAACTAAAGTGGATGAGCTGCTTCCTCAGGTAGAATTCACAAAGGGAAAGAGCCCACAATTTGGAGCATTAAAAGATAATTTGTGAAGATTGCAGCATATTTAAAACATCTAGTGTTGGTTACTTCTTTTTCTGGAGTTGCTGCTTTTGAAGACATACTGTAGTTTTCTCCGTCAGACATAAACCTGGAGGGGATCAGGCATTTGAACGCAGCTATCTGCAGCTAATCTCACATGCTGGACCCATCAGCCTGATGTTTTTGTGCACATTTATGCTCAAGGACCACTTATGGTTGCTGGTTGTTTCACAGTTTGTTTGTTTGTTTTTTAACTAACTTGTATTAACTGCTCTTTTATACTGCCGTTGACATCTGACTCTTCAGCTGCAAGTGAACAACTGCTTCAGTTTACCCCCAAACACACCTGGTGAAAGTGATGCATGCAAAAATCATCCATCCTCCACCCACACAACCAGATAATTTTCTTCAATTTAGAGACCCGACGTTTCACTGCACCTTTGCTGGTCGCTGTAGGCTACATTGCCTTCTAAATTACTGTAAGTAGATTTCTTCATCGTGTGTTATATTTTACTTTAATGATTGGAGAGGCAGTTTTCACTCATTTTTAACTCCATGCGTGCTGTAATGTCACTGCAGAAAATATCGTGGGCCATTTAATTGGCAAAAATCGGCAAGACAGAAGAAACTCTCCAGGTGAAGCACAAATCAACTTTTAGCTTTATTTAGACAGCTCTGATGGAACTGTTGCAAGCTTGTTGCAAATTATTTCAAAATCTTTTTTAAATTATGTTTCAGTGGTGCATTACAAGCATTTGAAGTTAAAATGATGAAATATGTATGTGAATAGGTACTCATGAGGGATAAGAAAAAAAAATCGAATCCACTCTCTAATTTCCAAGGATATAGTGAGAATAACTGCTAAGTGAACTTTTGTCCCCTGATTTTCATTTTTATCATCAAGCAATAGGTGAGAGAATGATTCCCATTTTATCAACATAAAAAAAAAACAGGATTGCAAAGCAAATAAGGCGATGGAACACTTAAAACTGCAGTCCATTACAGCACACACTAAATACTGTACTAGCAGCAAATTGCCAGCTAGTTTCCTCTCAAGATCTACACATGGGTTTGTATAATAAGAACAATACATTCTAATTACTACAGGCTGCCTCTTGGCATGAATTTTCTCTTTGCTCTGCTGCCGTCTTTGGTTTCTGTGTGGTCGATGGTTGGCAATCGATGAGAAGCTGTCATTTTTATCTCTCTTCCTGCACACTCTGGTCACACGCTCTCCCCTTCAATGGCCTGTTTGTGAACTTGATGGGAATCATTTCTCCCTTTTGATTGATGACACTGGATGGCGGTGAAATTAGCGCTAAAGGCCAACAGCCACTGGGATTTCAAATCAAACTCCCAACTAAATGCACTGTCGTCATCCTTAAGTGACATCTCCTAAAGACTCTGCCATCGAATGCAGTTTTGGGCTGACATTTTACCCTCAAAATGTGCAGGAGTGTAATAACGTAATGGGACAATTCCCTTAACTGGACATAGGCCCATTAGCTTGACAGCAATAAGCCAAAGGAAGAAACTATTTATTCCAATTTGTATGTGTGTGTGTTTAATTTATGGAGACGGTTACACTAAAAAGTCAACATCAGTTGTGTTTTCACACATACAGTATAATTGTTGATGAAGATGATGATTCAGGTGGGATAAATGATCTTTGTTTTTTAATAACCACAGTGTCTCCAGGTAGATGCTAAACGCTGCTTTTTTTTCAAAGCGTGAGTGCCTACTTACATATAACAAATGCCTCTTTTCAGACGGCTGTTTTTTTTTTTTACAAAATTGCAGAGAAAAAATGCATGTGATGTTCATCCTATTCAGTCACAGGCTGTTCAAGGGCTGCTATTGAATAATCACTTAAACTCTTCAACCACTTGAAAATGTAGTGTATATTTTTCTACAACTTTGTCGTGTATTTAGTCATTAATATTGAAATTTGGAGAAACAACATTCTTAAACCTATAGTGTAGAACTTCTGTCTCCCTCTTCTGGCAATACGAGTAATTACACAAACAAGGTTGACGCCATAGGCTCTGACATACTTGTAGTTGCCATAGCCTGCAGCCTATGCTAAAGCCTACTTGGTGGCTACGGTTACTGCCCCCTTCTGCTCTGGAAAACCAATATTTGCTAAAACACATCGCTACCAGTGAGTCAAGCACAAGAAAGTTGCCACTGATGCACATTACTGCAAGTCATAGACTTTATCAATATGCTAATACGGTTAATTTCCTAAAATGTTTAACCGTCACCTTGCTCAGTGAAGCCGCTTGGTGGCTTGTACTGTGTACTTGTGTGTAAAGGATGCTTCTGGTTTGAATCACCAATTAAGTCCTCATACCAATGTGACCTGCCGTTCCAAAACATCCTGTATGGCAGTTATTAAAAAGGATTCATGTTAACATTTTCTGACCCTGCAGACCCTTGTTAACACGTTTTACCATCTTAGTACTTCTTGACTTTTTCTAATTTGATGATGATAATTGCTCATAAAGATGATTTTGAACTGATGACATATTTAAGAAGTCAGTCAGAAGTTAAAGACCACAGCAGTAAAACATTAATTCTCTACAATGGGTTTGCGTCTGCTTTATATCACTAGTTTTTATGTGATATGTTTAGTAGTCTATTTGGATTTCCCGTATGGTTTTTTTTTACAATAATAACAAGGGACTTAGACCTTAGAGCTGTGAAGCAGGCTCTCAGCTGCATGTTAACTCTTCACTCACATGCAAAACAAAGGAAACACTTCAATCGGCATTATAAATAAATATGCATTTTAAATACATTAAATACTGCTTGAAATTTCTGACATGCTTGTGTCCACACAGGCAGCATTTCTGCTGCAGGCTGCTACAGCCAGCCCTCTATCTTTCTACATGGAGTTTGCCTTTGATAATGATCAATAACGATGTTAGTGTGATTTTCTTTGACCTTCGTTCAGAGAGAGAGAGAGAGAGAGAGAGAGAAAGTTTACCAGACCGTACTGCCCTTCACCTCATGTTTTTTTTCATGCCTGTTGCGTATTCTGCACCGATAGACACTGAAACTGCAGTGAAATGCTGGTATGATGTCAATATGACTATCCACACATTGTCAGGTCTTCTTTTGCTGAGAACCTCGCGTGTGACATTTAAAAATAGGCGAGACTCCGAATCTCCGGATGAGGCGCCGCCGGAGCCACACGTGAGCAGCGCTGTCCCCATGGGCAGTGTGGCTGCTCTAATCTGTTAATATGGGCACAAAAGTGAAAAGCATGTTGCTTTTTGTTGCCTCTCTTGTTGCTTTTTTGCTCATAAAGATTAAGGTATCTAATTTGATAAAGTTCAATTCAACAGATGGAACCATGGTTTAGACATAAATCACCAGGACAGGTTAAAACATTAGAGGTTACTGGGCTGCACTGTGTTTCTTGTCTGATGTTTCAGCATTAGACAGTAAGTCGAAACATCACTCGTAAAAAAGAAGAAGCTCTCTCTATTATCGTCTTTGGTTTTTATGGTTTCGAGTGCAGTTTTGCCTGGGTCAGGTGATAACAAACCAGTCAGGGAGAGGATACATCTGTCTGGCGCTCAGCACAGTGGGTCCGCCTGTGGAACATTGAGTCAGCTAAAAGGTTTAAGCTCTGTCAGCACCCTGCGGTGCCTTTACAGTTTATACAGAGAGCCAAGACAGGCTGACAGAGAAGGCTGCAGCAGCAACCTTCTAAAACACACAGTCACCCATACATAAAGACAACTTTAAATGTTTTAATCATCAACTGTTCACAGCCCCTGATTTTAGTTCATGGCAGTATGGTATTAAAATAACCTCACAGAGCCTAGAAACTCTAGATGAGTAATTCATCACAGTGGTTTATATTTTTGGGGGAAAAAAACATATATATTACATAGTTTGCAACTGAAACTCTTGGGATTAGGCTTGGGATTCAGCTGCTGCAACCCATTGTCATTCCAGGTTGTCACATACCCCTTCACGTCATTTCCAGATGTGCAAGGTACCCTTTGGCGTCGCCGGCCGACGTGCTAAGCCTTCCCTGATGCACAGTTGTCTCTATAGTGTCCGGGGCCGATGCGCTAAGCCTTCCCTTTAGCGTCACTGGCTGACACTCAAAGGTTTCGCGCCTAGCTCGTCTTATCCTGACGCACAAGGTCTATGATACTTTGCTGAAGTTCAGGCACAGAAACCACATGAGGGTTCAGGAAAAGGTTACTGATGTTTGGTTAAGTTTAGGAACAAAACCTACTTGGTTAGGTTTTAGAAATGACTGGTGGGTACCTTGTGGGTCTGGATGAGATGCAACGGGCCGTGAGAAAACGTTGATATCTGACAATCTGGGGAGAAGAATGGGCAGCAATGATTTACCTTGATTGGCATAATCATAATGTAGATGCCACATGCACAGAAAATCAAATAAATGAACGCAAGCCTGTGTCTTCTGCTTCTGCTTCATTGTACTTTTTGTTATTGTTATTGTCAAGATCGTATTTAGTTATTCTGACATGGCTTTTATGACGGATACAAATTTAGCAATCCAATTGGAGCAAAGAGTCACATAGAAACAAATGTAAAAACAAATTTTCTTGGCACATTATAGGCCGAGATAGCCTGACTTTTGTTCCCGAGTACAGGTCATGCTCCAAAAAGATAATGTGTAACGAGACTCAGTAGTGTTTCTTTAATAGACCCTGGTAAAACCCTGTGTCTTCCAAACTATCCACCCTCAGTTTGTGACACAGACTTCCAGTTATAAAAACAGATATATGCACACTTTTCCAAATACAAACAAATTAGAAAAAAACAAGAGCTGCTTGAGACAAAAAAAATAAATAAATAATAGACAGCACCTGATTACCGGGTTGATATGCAGGATTGCAATTTTTAGCATCAAACCACGAGCTGGAACAACAATCTTTCCATCTCGTCACAATTTTACACAAAGCATATCGAACCTGTTTTTAGATTTTGTTTCTATGCTGATCTCTTGGAATTCCTGTGATAGGTTAAACTGCGTCATTCCAACATTCCACCGTGCCTATCCAACCCCCTTGCATGTGCACTCGCTGTCACACACAAAGCGTGGTCAGACATATGGTCCCCCCGACCATATGTCTGCATGAATTTGCAAGAAGCTTCCTGCCAGGGGTTCAGTTTCAATAACAAGCCACAGGCCGTCTGCATGACGTATTCCCACTCTCATCCATTTGTATTCTGTTGAGTTATGTGCTTACTCATCCCTCATATCTTCAGTGGAGCTTGTGTTTTATGTTCAGCTGGAAATATGAAGAGGAATTCAAATGACTCAGCCAGCTGGTGCAGTTATTGTCATGGAATCACAATGGCGTGAGTTGAATCTCAGTTCATTTGTTAATATTGTGCTGTTGCGACTCGTTTTGTCTCTCGCTGCTGTGATGTGTACTCACATTTGTGCAAATGGAGACATGGAGAAGGCCGCCTGCTCGAGGCACTGGTTTATCAGCTTTCCTGGTCTGTGATTGTGATTGCTAATGGATTCTCCAGAGGTCTGGCAACTATCAACAGGCTTGGTTGGAATTAGCACAAATAGCATTAATGAAGTGTTTCAAACAACTGCTGCACACTGGTATTACTGATTAGAAGGGAAGGTTCCCAAAAGGCATTAGTAAAGACATCGACAGTTCTCAATGTTTTAACCATTCCAAATAGCCTCTCATTACCTTCTTAAACCATAGTGAGGCAGACAGCATGGATGGCTACTCATGTTAAACAGGAAGACGAGATTGAACATGAAAATCATGACATTACAAATGGACTAAAAGCACATGCATCAGTGTTCAGCAAAAACCAACCTTTTTAGTGAGATGAACCTCTACAGCCGATTCACATACCCCTTCATCAGCACAGCCATGTATTACCTTCACCAAGGAGGTTATGTTTTCACCTGTGTCCATTTGTTGGTTGTTTCATTTCTTTGTTTGTTTGTTTGTCACCAGGATTACGCAAAAACTACTGGATGGATTTCCACAAAACTTGGCGGGAGGATGGGGCATGGGCCAAGGAAGAACACATTACATTTTAAAAGGGGCGGATCCAGGACTTTTAAAAATCTTTTTCTTTAACATTGCAAGATAGGGCATTTCATCACAGATTTTTGTGCGGATCCAAATCCATAATAGCTTCTATGGAAAAGCCATATTTAAATCATTCTTATCAGTGTTAAATGGACTATTCTCAGTAGGAGCAAATACCAGCCTCACAGTGGCACTACAGGAAAAGTCAGTGAATCACTAATGTGAGGGGCATTCATACTCTAGGGGCCACCAATGTTGGTACACAGTTTCATGGCAATCCATCCAATAGTTGTTGAGATATTTCAGTCTCGACCAAAGTGGTTGACGGCCGACCAACCAACCAGACTGACCAGACAGTGCCCTCCCTAGAGCCATGCATGAACCAACCAAAGACATCTAAACTTGATTAAAATATTGCAAACACATTTAAAACTTAATAATCTTCGGATAAATGCTGGCACAAAATCTGGTTTGATTCTGAAGACTAGAGAAGTCCTTTCCATATATGGGTTTATGTACCTCCTGAATGAAAAATATATGCAGCACTTAAGGAAATAACGATAATAATGAACTTGGACTGTCTGGGCAATACTATGCAAAATACATGTCTCAGGACCAAAGCATGAATGTCTAATAATCCAAAAGGACATCAGCAAATTGATTGGTCTGACACTTGAGACAGCAAGGACTCTAAAGATTGAGAGAGGGTATTACAGCGTTTAAGTGGTCTTTTAAAAGGTTACTAAATGCATGTCAGTTCCCACGGTTATGTGTGAATGCGCCTACAAGAGGCCAAGGGCACAGTTTTATTTTGGCTGTCAAGATGTTTAAGTAGCTCTCACCAAAAGGTTAAAGCCAGCAGGTCAGGGCACACAGTCTGATGGATGTCGGCTGCTGGAAAAGGAAGACGCAATGCAAGCGATAGAAGGCACATGGATGGAGACAATGAAGGTGGAGGTCATAGTTGTAAATCTGACTTTTTTAGGAAGAAGAACCAGCATACAGGGATCTGGGAAATGATGGAGGGTCAATGCTCACATATGCGGAATTTAAATCATGGAGTTTGATGTAGTTTTAGAGAACAGGGGACACAAAATAGGGAGCAATGACTGTGGACTAGTGGGCCAGCTGAGACATGAGTGTGTGAGCATCACAATGAGGCGACAAGTTCTGTAAATGAAAGCCTATAAATCTTAAATGTTCCGACCTGTAGTTCAGCTTTGGTCCATAACAAAGGGGAAAGGGCAAACAAAATCCAGCGTTGTCTTTTTAAATCTAGTGCACATCAGGTTCAAACTGTGTTATCTCAAACCAACCAAGAGTTGTAAACATAACTCACATGGATTGACAGGTAACACTTTACAGCGTCATTGACCTGCTGGCGAAAAATCAAAACCGAGTTTGTTCTAGTGACTCAAGTCATGCTGCTCTCTACTTCAGGGCCTAATTTGTTGTTCCTGGTGGTAAAGAAAAGCTTACAGATGTTCACAAGAAATGCCAGGATATGAGCATATATATATATATATAAAATAAATAGGAAATACACACTGCAGAGGTCCATTAAGACACCTACGGTACAGGTGACAAAAACATTTTTTTTTTT
This sequence comes from Hollardia meadi, assembly GCA_037974645.1. NCBI lineage: Eukaryota > Metazoa > Chordata > Actinopteri > Tetraodontiformes > Triacanthodidae > Hollardia > Hollardia meadi. Next base: position 2,436,673 of record JBBPCS010000878.1, read on the forward strand.
AAATCACACACTGGTCTTTTCTTAGACCCCCAGCATTCAGTAGCCTTTTGAGTGTTCAAGCCAATTGCAATAAAGAGTGGCAGATTGCTACTAACTAGAAATCTGCTCAGGCTGGCATTAATGCCTTCCAAGTTGGTTAAAATCTGGCATAAAATGTGGTCGATAAATTATCGTCTAGCTTATCTGCAGGATCACAGGAAACCCATGTTTCCTAATGGAAACTGCTTGAAGCCACAAGGTAGTTTCTTTTTTTTGTGCATCATCAGATACAGTACATAAATTCCCTGAGCTATTGACAAGTAAAGAGACGAGTTCCATATGAAGTCTCAGGCAGAAATGTTCATGGATAAGATAATGTTTTATTTATCTTACATATTACATTTAGTCCCGTTGGCCGACTTCCTTTCTTACTCTCTGACTCTCTCCTGTGAGCTATAGTGGGAGGCCAATGTGTGAAGCGCACCGTAACCTTGAACGAAATGAATTATTATCTGGGTTTGAACATTGTTGCAAACATTTGAGATAAGTATGTACACAACAGAAAAAAGGTCTAATCAATTTTAGATATGGTATTTTAAAGCAGACATGTTACATATTATATCTTTAAGAAGAGACACTGGCAGTGAAATAGCCTGCACCCAGTTTCCTTGGGGGGGGGGCACAAATTCTGTCCTCAGTAGAATTAGGGTTGTGGGCACAGTGGACGTTTCAGCCAGTTGTTCAGAGTTTTCTTGACTGAAGAAGGGGCTTGGAAAAAAAATTATTTCTCACAGAACCGCTTTCAAAAAATGTGTCAAGTATCATTTATCTGCTCTGCAACTGGACTGAATTTGGTGGAGGAGAAAATTGCTAAGAAATTTTGTATTAAAGTCTTTGGGTCTAGAATAAATGGCCCTATTCTGGAGACACCGATACTGCATTACCATGTAAAGTTTTCCCAAATAGAGCTGTACATTATTTTATTCAACATGATGTCATGACAAAGAAAATGAGTGTGGCATTGGGCAGAATAAACCTTTTTTACATCCTGCATTGAAGGCAGTGTACAATTGGACTTGTGTCAAGCACACAGCACAGAGCTTTGCTTTTTCTGCTCCTTCTCCATGTTGGTAATATCAGACTGAATTGAATGTTCTGCCTTGCCAGTTCACACTCACACATTCTAAATGTGATTTGCATTCTCATTTCACAGATGAAACTACAGCTCATGAAGAGAATAGACACAGACGGTGGAGGTTTTGAATGCTCCCCTAGACTGGAGAGTCGTCGCGGTGGCTTTGCTCTACGTACTGTGAGTCCTTGTTATTACTTAACCAGGTTGGGTTATTTGGATCCAGTGCTTCCATACACAGAAATCCCGCAAGTTTTGATGAACCCACTTTTAAAATCCAGGTGCACAGATAAATTTATCTGCACCGCCCCCACAATGACGCAAGAATATTGTCTGACTGTGATCGACTTAACCATCCAACTCAGTGCATCTATGACTCAGTAGAGTCGGAGAGGCATTCACAGACACCATCTCATTACTAAAACTAGTAGATTGGAGGATTATGCAAACCTTTTCTGGCATCCCAATCTGAGAACTAATGTCTGAGACTTGTTACTGTGCCTCGCAAGATATTTTATCATCACTTGACTCATCACGTACATACGCTGTTTCTGAGGCCTTATTTGCAAACAGGGTTGCACCATCTGACTGCTGACATTTCACCATGCACTACTTTTCCTGATACTTGAAGTCTGACATCTGAAGTTTTATACCTGTGGTCCTGAGTCCTGATGTCCAGTTTTATGATACCTTCCACTTGATCTTCACTCTGGTCTTCATCTTTCTTTTTCATGAGCACTCATGCTGGGGACTGTGGATGTCTAAAACTGGGCACCACTGACCACTTTATATTGTAGTTTCATCTCTTTTACCACCCCTATACTGCATAAATGTAGCATTAGTCTTTTCATTGTCATTTTATTGTAATAGTACATGACTAACTAGAGGAATAATTTCAACTCAATCACAATCTTTCCATTCGTTTTTATATAAATTATCATATAATGAAACAAATGGCAAATAAATGGTAAAATGTCATTTTCTTTTCTCTCATCCACCAGTTGTTGTTTTTTTTTTTTGCACATTTCATTTTCTTGTTTCTGAATAATCAGCACACCAGTGATACAAAATTTAAAAGGGACTGTGAGAAAGAGAGCGTGGAGAAAGAAAATAAGCAAGCAGCGGAGGGAAAGAGGGATGGGGAGGAAAAAGAAAGCTACAGGAACAGCATGTGTTGGATCTCCCCAGCTGATATGTGGTGAGAGTTACACTGAAGCCACTGCTAAGCTCCCTGAGAATGCCGCCATCACCCACTGGGGAAGCAGAGTAATTACAGAAAGCTTTTGTCCCCATTTGCCAACAGTAATAAGGCTAACAGCCCAGCAGCTCAGGCGTTAGATAATAAAGATTCACCGAGTGTGGTTAGAGCTAGTTATCTTTTGTCGTTTATATTGGATGCTGGTGAATGTGCCGTCCTCCAGGTTTTGTCACTGTTGGTGCATATTCATCTCAAGTTAGTCTTTTACCTTCAGAGCGCAGATGCAGCTGGGGCTGAATCCTTGTACTCTGTGTATAGCAATAAGTAGTGTCCATCTGGCAGTGTCAGACGTGCACCTGGAAGTTATAAAGTGCTCACAGAAAGTCCTGCTATGTATGCAAACAATAGAGTGTGTATCTACATATTCCTGTTCTTCTGTCCTTGGCTGCGAAGCATCTTGAGACTCTCATTGAGGACATTATGCTTAACCTCACTTCTACAAGACACATGCTGTTTTAGAATCAATTTGTAGTTATAAGAGCCAGTGTGCAGTTTGTTTGTTTCTTTAAATTTACTGACAAATAGATCCTGGTGCTGTCTTGCACATTTTTCTTTTTGCTTTTGTCTCCCATTAATCTGCATTGGAGCAATCTTTCAAGAACATAACAGATTCCGAGCCTCAGCCAAAACGTTGTGTGAGAAAAATCAATATCAGAATATTCGCAAAAGGCCATACCCTTATTGATCTGCCCATGTGAAACACTTCCCAAAGCCAAAGTATGTGTGCGCGTCTGTGTCTGTGTGTGGGAGGGTTGGGCGGACAAAATATCAGCCTCGAATGTTTCTTGTGAAAATAATGTCTTGGGAGTGAAGATCTTTGATGTAATGACTCACCGCCTGCCCTCTGCGCTTTTGATTAAGAGGCTCTGTCTTTAAAGTTGACCTCCTTCTTAAACCAGCACACTGATCAAATGATTGCACTTGTATTTATTAAGGTGGAAAGGACCCTGCAGTGCTTAAGGAAAACTATGTTTGTGTGTGTGTGTGTGTGTGTGTGTGCGCGTGCGTGTGTGTGTGTGCGTGTTTTGCTGCGGGGGTTCACAGGTAAAAGCTGAGGCATTCACACTATTGAAAATGATTTAAGCACCTACAATGGCCTCAAGAATGCAAACAGCTGCTAAAAGTCATCATGTCCTCGCACGGCACAGCAAGCTGTATCAATATAAAAATCACATAAAACTTGCTCTTTGGCTTGCAGCGTTCGCGTTGCTGAGTTGAGATGGTGAGACAAGGTGTCGGGGTCAGCGGGAGGAGTGTGAGATTTCAATGGCTATGTGTTCAAAGGAAGATACATATGCAAGACTCATTATCTCAAACTGTGGTTTCCCCACTGAACTCTGTGCTCCCCGTGAGTCATGGGGCGCCGCTGTCCACGGTTGCAGCAGATGATCAGACATAGTGACATGGGCATGGGTTCATTCAGGGTATTAGTGGATTATGAGGGCAGATACATGTTCTATATTATATTAAATTTAAAATGAAACATTGCAAGTTTTTTTTTGTTTTTTTTAAATTAAGTAACTTGTGTGGCATTCATCCAAAATTACTTTTCTGTTAAGTCAAGACACCAGTTCAACAGCTGATAATTAACTTGGTTAAACATTGACCTGGGGCCAAGGCAAGAAATGTTTACTTAATTAGCATTTAGCTGAAACCCAAATCCATCCCACAGGGTGTCTTTAATGTTCCATTAAAAGTGGAGTGTTGAGTTTTTGACCACTAGTAGCACTATGGATCAATGTTTTTACCCATGGGAATCCGATTTTATTTATTAATTTTGTTCACAATAAAACTCCTAACCTTTCGCCGAGGTACTTTTGTTGCGTAGACGTAACTACACGTGGAACCACGTTGCGTGCACGTGTGTTTACAAGTATGTAGCACTTTGTTCATAAGAAAATTAAAATATCACTTAGCGTAATAGGACAGCAATTACTGGACCTTTCCTTGAAATTATATTAATAAAAAACCTAATCGGGTTGTTTTTTGTGCCTAAGCAAACCATATTGGCAAACTATTTCGACCTGTCAATAGTAGTTCAGAAAGCACTTGTCATTCTAGAAGGAATTGATAAACAATGTATTTTTTGGATGTTATCACTCCATATAAAATCAACACCCAAACCAACCATCAAAAAAGGCCTGTTTTGCTGTTAAAACTAAAGAGTTAATACTGTTTAAAACCATTGGCGATATGCATTCTGCAGCTTTTAACAACACATTTATACTGTAGATGATTATCAGTATAATATACCTGAGAAAGCTCAATGCATTTACGTTACAGCATATACTAATGCACTACAGCAATGACAGTACAGGCCTGACAGTGGCAGTGAAAGTATTGGTAGAGATAAAACACTTCTAATTTATATTGAGAGGTTGTTTTTTTTATGCTGCAGGAGCAGTTATCAGGTTATGTGATATGTAGCAGCTTACGATTAAATAACACACATTAAATATCTCACACCTACAAGTAAAGATAGCCAGTGTATATCCATAACTTTTAGAGATGTGAGTGTTCGTAATCGCTCGCATTAAGTAATTTGCACAAGTGGATGGTCTTGACAAATTGCATTTTAAATGTGCGCATAAGAAGGAAAAATAGGAAAATCGATGGGCAAAGTGGCCCTCTTTACTAGACTGCCTTGTTGCATAAGCACACTTAAGCTGCTGCAGTGAAAAATGAAAAGAACGGTCTTCTTTTATTTAATTAATATTGGACAGGGCTGGTTTTGTTGCAGAGAAAAGATCTCTTGAAAAACCACCCATATGCACAAGCTTAAAAGAACATTTTTGCTTTGTTCCAACTTTGGTGTTGCTGTGTCAATTATTTCTATTTGTTATGATAATATTGAACTCTTCAAACAAATTGCTGAGATCTAGGAACACCACGCTTCAGTAAACTCAGACAGGGCAAGAAACACAAGCAATCAGACAAGCTGTCTGGAGGTAAAACACCAAGTGAATGCAAGTGAAATGTTTTTAGTAGTCTCTCATTGTACTGAGAAGTTGAGTAAAACAACTATGGCAAGTATGGTAGGTCGAAGTTGAACCAAAAAAGAATCTGGATTCTATCAATGAACCACCACAACTTGTAAGGCAAGGGTCATGTGACCTGCGGGGGTAGCAGATGTAGTATTCCCACTAGGAAGCTAATCAGCTAGCATGTCCACTGACTGACTTTTAGTGGAAAGTAACTTTCATCAAAGGTAAAGCCAATGTAAAGCCATCCGTGTCAGTATCAGACAACTTGAACAGATAGCACAACGTACTTTCCAATGCGAGAAAGTGCCAAGAGGGATAGAGGTCGGTTTCTTGCCCCATCAGATGGGGCAACGCAGTATCATGGCACGAGTTAAACTTGGAGTGCTGGGCTTCTCCATAGAAATGAACACCTGTTGTCTTCAAGCCCTTGCCAAAGGAGTTCACATTATGCTGAGCAAGTCGATCACCACCAGATAAATCTTTCTGTATTTCGAACGGAGTTTTTGAACCAGTGTCGGTGGCGACTTTCCTGTGGTGGCTCACCAGTAGCGATGCGTTTTAGCAAAGTTTGGTCTTCCAGGCTTCAGTAAGTATTTTGGAGCCTATGCCATCATAAGTATGCTCACAGTGTTTGATTACTAGCTGTGCTGAGTGTCATGAAAAAAAAGTGTTCATGTACATTAATCCTATAGATTATATTTTGTGACTATTTGACGAAGCTGCCATCATACTATGTTGAGATATCTTATTAGCTACGTCAAAATTAAGTATAAAAGTGTTATTTCCCATAAACCAACATGCAAACATAAAATATTAAATATTTCTTTAAACCAAATCCAGAATTAATTCTGTAATGTTATGGAGGAAAGCCCTGGTAGTATTTTTAAACAATATGTATAATTAAAAAAAAAAAAAAATTGTATTGTTTTCCTGATGGATTGCACCCCTGCTCAAAAGCAATTTCCCTCATACTGGGGACAGTACCATTACTTTCTCCTCCAAATTGCATTTATTTCAAAATAAGAACCTACTCTGGCTGCACGCAGGCGACATTGGCAGAAGCCCTCTGAAGTTGCTGCCAATGCTTCCTTTTCCCCAAAGCCTGCAGTGGCATTTAGTCATCACCAAGAGTGCCTTGTTGTTAGCACTTAGTCTAAGCACATTGTACCTGCTTATCTTATTACCCAGGTGTCAGCTGGAAAGCATGTTGGTAATTGAGGGGAGTAACCTGCCAGTTGAGGTGTTTCTCATTCATTTAGTTAATTGCATTGTTCTCATTGGACGGGGAAGTTCCTATGAAGAAGAGAACATGACAGGACTGTAATCACAATTCGATTCAGAACATGCAGCTCTGATAAAAGAAGAGGTATGATAACAAATTAGACAAGATGTCATATCAAGGGATTAATTAGAAAAACAATCCACATTTTGTCAGATCCTTCTTGCCTTTCATACAGAAATCACTTGTTTGTCCATTTTTATTGTTTTGTCATGAATAAATATGTATATCCAAGAAAACAAAAAAAATATTAACCTCCCTCTCTGAAGTCTGTTATCTGACAATAAAAGCAGGACGGGAAAGTTGTTTTTTGTCAAAATTACAGATACTGAAGTTTGGGGGGTGACTCAAAGTGATTAGCATGTGACAGACGGAAGTCAGGCAAAATCAGTGAGTTGTGGTGCAGCAGATTAGTTAGAGATCAGATTAAAAAATGCCTCAGAAAAGCTTTGCTCAACCTTAAGCCATTGTTTTCTATGGAGGAAAGATGCCGAACCTCGTGACAGCTCTCCCTTGGACACTGTGCGGTGCTCACATTTTAGGTGATTCAAATAGAGCTAATGCAGAATCAAAACTAATCAATGGACACAGCCAACTTACAATGTGCTTGTACAATGATGCCAAGGTGGTTGGATGGGTCGACAAAATGTCAGATATTAACATTGGATACAGAGTGCACTGTACCCCCAGCATAAGGTGAGCACATGTGTAGCAAGCCTTATTGTTGTGTCTCTGTTGGCTGCACCCACGAAGCCATTGATTTTTTCTACAGAATTTGAGGTTCATAAAGCAAAAGTACAGACATAACACTAACAGCCACTGAGAAGAGCAAAATGTGTGCAGTTGACCCAGAAAATCAATGCAATGTACGATAGAGAAATATAAGTTTTTCTATATACTGCACTGAAGTTTCGGTGTAGTTTTTTGGGGAACATGTGGGGAAGGTATCCCAAGAATTGTATTCTCTGATTTCATTAGCAGAGAATTGCCCAAACCAAGCAATAATCGAAGATTGCTCCAGGCTCTTGGAGCAACATTTTCTTTAACCGATTTTTTTCTTGTGCTTCCCAACATGCTGCTCCCGTTTACTGGAGCTTTTTTGGCCTCCACAGGTTGCACCCAAGCCAGAGTATCCTCCTTGATTCAAATGTCAGCTTCTAGTCAATTCATGTAAGGCAGTACAAACGGCAGACACTATAGGACTGCAAATGACAGGCTTCACAGGGAAGAAGTCAACAAAGGGTCGGCAGTTCACTGAATAAAACAGCGGATGAGATGACAGAGAGCAATCACAACGGCAGAACAAGGAGAGAGAAAGAGAAGGGAGAGAGGTAAGGAAGGCGTGGAAGACTAGTGAGGTGCACACACGCAGAGAAAACATGATGCTTCCCTGCGTCACAGAGTGATAGACGGCAACCACCAACTAATAAATCAAAAGCGATGAAAAGGCAGGATGCTGAGAAGGGTATTCGGAGCGAGGCTACCCTGCACTCTGGGTTGCCTAGAGAGGAGACGTGTCGGGAATGTGGGAGCAGATGCTCACACACACAGAGGGAGAGAGAGAGAGAGAGAGAGAGAGAGACGAGCCTGGCCTAATTTAGCCTGCCTGATGAAAAATGGACAGGAAAGTGCTTACTTGGCTCGCCCTTCCCTCCACTCCACCACTGCTCCTCCTCATTTCCTCCTCCTGCTCGCCCCAACCCTTCTTCTACCCCCTTTATACCCTCCATGTCCTCCGCCTGTCTCTCCTTGATTCCCAGACTTTGATCTCTGTTGCATTCCCTCAACTCACCTTCCTCGCACAAATACAGACATCCCTGCACTGTATTGAGCCCGACACCATTTCCCACACATAAAGTGCTATTTATAAAACACAGATCAGGCATGGGCATGTTTTTTTGGAGATGGGTGAGATGATACCGCAGAAATGAAAAAAATAAGAGACAGAGCTGAATGATAAAACCTGACTCATTTAATTTGTTGCACAATTTCCGGTACCGAAGTATAATGTTGAGTAATAATTTTATAATTTTGTTTTTTTTTAAATATAATTTTATGCTACATAGACTTCCACTCAACTACATTCCAGAGGTAAATTTTTTTTTTTTTTTTACTCCATTGAATTGTGTTTTGACAGTGATAGTTGCAATTATTTTTTCAAATTAAGATTTCATATAAATGCATATGATAATTCTATAAAATATAAACTTTTAAACATGAGGCGGAACCTTTATGACTTTTTTTCTCACAAAAAACTGTGATCAGATGTTTATGAGTTGTTACCAATTTCACAAAAGATCACATACATATTGTTTGATTTCAATAACTGTTTGATACCCTTCGAGGTAAAATTTTCATTAAAAAAAAACAATCATGAATGTAAATTTCTGTAGCGGAACTTTGTTTTTCTTTCTTCACAACCCTATGAATCATCTCACGACCCCTAGCATTTATTTTGAGACCTTTGGGATGACCATTGATAACATTGTATTTTGGGGGCGGCCGTGGCTCAGGTGGTAGAGCGGTCAGCCACTGATCGGAGGATCGATGGCTTGATCCCCGCCCCCTGCAGTCAGCGTGTCAAAGTGTCCTTGGGCAAGATACTGAACTCCAAACTGCCCCCGAAGGCATAGCCATCAGTGTGTGAGTGAGTGTACATGTAAGCAGGAGACAACTTAGAACTTAAGGTCGGTAGACTTGAAAAGCACTATATAAATGCACGACCATATTTAATTTACCAGGGGTAAAGTCAGTAGAGGGTCATGCTTCGATCAAGAAATATTGCAAATAGAAGATGTGCTATACAAAAAAGTGATTATTTCAGATTAGCCCTACAGTGTGTTTTCATTGCTTTGTTTTAGATCTCTGACTGTCAGGACATTAAAGCTGTCCACTGAAAAATCTCTCTGCCAGCTCCCCAAGGTCGCAGAGGGTCAGAGCAAAAAGACTACATTGGGGAGGGGCTATACCTTCCATCCCTTCAACCATTCATTAAAACAGATCGGTTCCTATGCGCTTATGATCTGCTGCCTTAGTATAATGCATAACAATCACGTAGAGGGGCAGAGAATATTATTTAGTAACACTTTCTTTGAAGACTTAATAATGCTTTATGACTACACTCTTAAACACACATAGTGCCTGCTTGCTGATGCACTATGTCAGCTGACATAAAACATAATAAACATGACATATGAGGCTTTATAATGCATTATAAACACCTATACTCACCTATAGACACCTCAACAATCAACTGTAGTAATGACTCAAAGTAGGTTATAATAGTCCATGCAGTATCATCAGTTATTATCATTATTGGGTAGCGTTACTTTTAGAAGTAACTTCTTACGTTACAGCGTTACCTATTGAGAAAAGTGACTCGTAAGAGTATTTTGCTTTACCAAACATGACAGGTGGGGGGATGTGTCGAGTGGCGATCGCCTTCACACATAAACAAACAAAATAAACTTAAAAATGTCAAGAAAGGAAATAAAATCTGATACTTATTGTCCTTATTGTCCAGAAAAATGCATCCATTCACCTTTTGAATTCAAGTTTCTCTCTTTTAGTTTAATTGCCTTGTTAACTCATCGTAAAACACTTCAAACGAGGAAAAAAAAAGCATTGTAAAACACACTTCAAACTACATTGTTATATTTCATTTGATTTATTATTTTTGTGTGCGCTATTTCTTTTATTCTTTTTATTTTCATTTGAAGACACTCATTTATTCCCATGTGTTTTTTTCATAGTATATTTTAACAACAACAATACAGGCAACATCATTTGTGACATTCTGTCTTTTTCTTTTAATTAGCATGCCTGAAGAGTGACGTGTCAGAGAGTGTGTCATCTATCCACGACCAACTTAGTGTTAATGCAGCCGTGCTTTTCCAAACTATTCTACCTTTCCTCTCCTGTCAATCACTTCGTCTCAGTGGACAGGCTTCTTGTCGAGGTGTTAATCTAATTAGTGCTGCATCACTCTGATCCCTCTCTTTCTATGATGTGTCATCACCCAGCCATCATCATTGCTGTGTGGTCCAACTGTTGGCTCAGGTATCCCTGTGGCCTAAGCGACGCTTTTCATGCTAATCACAGCCACATTACGAGTAAGTTCCCTGCAGAGCTCTGCTGCCCCTTCAGAACAACCATCCAACAGACAAGTTTAGACTGCAGATAAGTATATTTAATTCAAAAATATTTGGAACAAGTGTCTAACAGTGGAATGTGCAATTTCAGGATGGAAACGCAACATTCTGGCTAAGCAAGAGAAAAATCAGTTTTCATGCCAAATATGAAAGCACCACAACTCTTAGATGATGTTTTGCAATACTAAATATAGGAGTAATTGCTCAAGGGTAACCATACAGTTGATGGTATAAAAATAGAAGAAGAGTTTCAGGCCAGTTTTAAAATTGTATTTATCTTCTATATGTTACTTTTATTGAATATCTATGTTTTGTGTGTTTTCACAGCATGTATGCTTTTTTATATGAAATATTTTGATAGTCGTGTACCACATTAAGAAGAAACACCGTCATACAGTATACTGTGCACTGTTTGTGGTTTCTCAGCAGTATCTGTTTCTAATATTCTCATAGTATTCCAGTAATTTTATTGTTGTTGGTTGCCACATAGTAAGTAAATAACTGCTCCGTACTTACTGCTATGCTACTCATGCCTCCCGTGGCGTTGCATTCTTTTTTCTTTTTTTTTTTTCTCAAACCAGCCATAGCAGTTGATTGCTTGGCTTTCCGTCCTGTGTGTATGAGGGGAAGCACAGGACACACAGTGGGCAGCTTGCAATGATTTCACAGTGAGACATTACTTTTGTGCCTGTGATGTATCAAACAGGAATTCATTCTCCTTTTTTTTTTTCCCCCTCGCACACACTCACACATACTCAGTTGCCCACACACACACACACACACACACACACACACTCGCAGAGGATGTCACGCAGAGCAAGTGTCCTGGTCGTCCATCTCAACTTGACACCCCAGAACAGTGATGTTTTCCTTTGGTGCCGATGGCAAAGGGTATATTTCACTTACTGATAGCATTCACTCTTCTCACCGTACTCCTCCTCTCCTCTCCTCTCACTCCATCAACCTCTCCCTCTCTCTTTATCCATCTCTGTCAAGCTTGATCTCTCTCTCTCTGTCTCTTCCGCTTTCTTTCTTTCATTCTTTATAGGATACCACTTATGAGACCTGTAATCATAAGGAAGGGTATGGAACAGAGGTATAGAGCAGTGAAAAAAAGTGTCACGTCATTGGTTAATGTCAGGGTTTACACCACTTTACACCGACATTCAGCAGTGGGAAAATGCACTCAAGAAGAGGCAGAGAGGGCAATTTCTTCAACCACAGTACCAGCAGTAGTCCATGTCGTATTTTGGGATTCAGCAAGAACGCTCAATTCTTCTTGACTCTCTCGCTGCTGCTATGCTATCACTCCTGCTACTGCTGTCCTCACCAGCACAAACAAACCACAGCTACAGCGATGCTGCGAATGGAATTTATATGTGCGTCCCGCTCAGATAGACTCTGTCCTAAAAATTCCGTTCCCACCAACAGATAAATAGACTCTGGGATAATTGTGAGAGACACAACTTCAGCCAAGTACTGCGTGGTGTTGTATCTGTTTTCTCAGCATATTTGGCTTGTGAAGGATAAAGTTAAGAGTGAGACAGATTGTCGCTGAAAGAAACCATTCACCACCACCAAACCACATACCACCACTTATAGAGTTAAAAACCTAATGGATTTATTAAACAATTTGTTGTTGTTGAAATGTGTTATTGCTGCTTATATACTGAAGGTTTGGGTTTTAGTGTTCTATTACCTAAGTCACAGCCCAGGCCAGGACCATAGCCAAAAGATAAAACATTTTAATCATTATTTGCCAACACGAAGGCCTAAATGCTGTTTAAAAGGCTCCTAACTGCTGCCAGGAATTATATGTTTGCTGGTGAAATCCTTTATTTATATATTATGTGTTGACTTGAAAGTACCTATAAAAGTGAATAGTAACATTAAAACAACTGCAGGAATAACTCCAAAAATGCACTTAATACTCTAGAGAGATATCTAATAGTGTAAGAGTGGATTTGGTTTCCGTTACCAAGAGATCCTGTTTATAAAGCTTCTTAAAGTAGATATCCAGGATAATTGGGCAGCACTCTCCAACCATCTCTTTAGTAGTAATGTCTGCTGAGCTAATCTCTTATCCCACTGGTTCGCCATCAAGACGACAGGGTGTAATCCTTTTGCTGAGAGAGGCTTTCTCACTGGAGGTTGTGAAAGCAGCTTTATTTATTAATAATATATATATTTTAACAAAAAAACTGTATGACATGCAGTATTAAACATGCAGCAGTAAACAACCAACATACTGTACAACATAATTAAAAATGGATCATCATAAACAAAACATGAAACGGTGGGTCATAGAAAGAACAAAAATTATGCATGATATGTCTTATTCCTCCACCACCATTACCCCACCCTCCATTGTCATCAGCAGGCTATTATGCTCACAGTGGCAATGCTAACATGCTAATATTTAGCATGCACAATGTCAAAAAGTGTTCACCATCATAGTTAAGTGTGTTGGTATACAGTATGCTATAATCTTATGCTTGCTAATTAGCACTTAACACAAAATACAGCAGTTGTCGAGACATTTATCTCAAACCCACAAATGTCTTTATTAAATCATATGCCCAATCTTAAAATTATGAAGGCCTATAAAAAAATAATAAAAACATAATTTATTAAGAAATGTATTCATCTATTTTGGAAAAATGGATCTCCTCCAACTTTTAAGCTGTTCCTGAACCAAATAACAGAATATTTGCGATTGGAAAAAGAAAAACATAACTGTGAATAAACGTTTGGTTCCAATTATTTTCTTGGAAAATGTTCCTAGCGGTGATGTTGCCACCCATGTTCCTGACATGTTCCTTCATCACCTTTTTTTTTTTTACCCCCTCAGTGAGAATCAGTACTTCTCAGTGGAGATCAGTCAGAAACGATTAAGAAATGGACTAATACATTTTTGGTTTATGTATTTTTTCTGGATTTATTAACAATAAAAGAATAAAGAACAACACCTGCCTTGTCTTTTAGTATAAATACAATAAGAAGATTAGTCAGAGGATATGACATTTATTCCATTTTCACATTGGTCTATGTATACAGTAATATGCTGCTGCCAAGGGGGTCACTACCTAGTCAGGGTCAGTAAGGTTGGAATGGACTGATAAGATTTATGTCTTTAGTTCAGCTTGACATTTAGTTTAGTATTAAGCTTAATATGTTAGCCCTGCCTCGGGTCACCCACTTGGGTCATGCACCTGACCTTACTACAATTCCAGCACCGCCCCCAGACTGTCAGGATGATGTCCGTCCATTAGGTTTGACAGGCTTATTCCAGTTTTGAAATACTTAAGTTGAAGCTGAATGGTGACCTCCTCCTCCTCCTCTTTTTCCATCCTGGACACGTGCTGCACAACAGAGTCTCTCTCCACCACTGCGGGTGGAACAGAGAATCAAGGTGGCAAGGCGTCGTTATGAGCTACACGGATATGAGCTAATTTGTATAATGAATACTGTATATTTGTGCGTGTTTTCACTACAATAGGACACCTCCAATCCTGCATCTTCTTATTTACTCAGGCCATTTACAAATGTGCAGGCGACAGCGTTCTCCTCTTGACAAGAATCCATTAAAAATGTGTGGGAGCTGTGTATTCAACATAGCAGCCAGCATATCTCTTGAGTATTTAATAATTTGTATTCATTAGATCTACTGTGCACTCCATTTTCCATTACAGTGACAAAATAAAAAAGGGGTCTCTTCTTTGAGACAGGTGAATAAGCATGCAAATAATGGCCAGGAAGACCAAAAGATCGAAATGGACCATTTTTAGTTCTATCAAATGAACATGAGATGAATGGTTCAATAATAGCTGCACAGAAAGAGTCAAGTTAGGTGAAAGAATAAAATGAAAAGAGAGAGAGAGGAAATGCTCCAGACCTTTAATACAAATATCTTGTTCCAATGAAATTAACTTAAATTAACTTGTTGAATTTGATTCAAAATGGCCCTGATTGTCACAGAAAATCAAACTTGTGTGTATGAGTGTATATTCTTGTTTCTCTATTAGGACGATGACAAAATGTCGTCAAACAAAATAGGGCCAGATGGACACTGGAGCTTGGATTGACAGACTAATCTCGTTATTGTTTCCAAATGCAAAATGGATTTTCAAAGGCCCTTTTATCCAGCAGAGCGCAGTGCCTTTGCCTGAGTCAATATAATGTTGGATCACTGTAAACAAAATGTCTCTTGTGTCTCTCGTCTGCCAGCTAGTTCGTCAGTTGGATACTGAAGGCTTGTCAGATCTAGTTCCCCATACTCCGCTTTTCGGGGGCTCTTTAATAATAGATTTCTTTAAACAAGAAAAACATATTGACTTCATTTCAATGTGAGTCAATTTGTTTTCTTGAATATCTGAGAAATTGTGTTTGAACACATTGTTCTAAGTGGGACAAATTGAGCATTCCATACTTTTTACAGACTTTTAGTCAAGTCACTACATATACAGTATTAGGCCCTGTGTTAGGCCCTGTGTCCATACAGCGTGTTCTCTTTCTTTTTGTTCTGGCAGAAAAGCACTAGTATGGTGTTAGAGAGCACTGGGATGAAATATTTAAGTGAGAGCAAACATCCCGACCCTCAGTAATGGCCACTTGGCAATTTTGGAAGCAAGCCTGAGCTGCGCCGGCATTTCCTGGTCCAAATAATATATTCATGATGCAAGCAGTGGACAATATGCTGGCAAAAATATCCCACAATGCAATGCAGCAGCAGCGATGACACCAACAACATAACAATGACGCATTGTGACCAAGGCAGCTCTGGGGTGAAGTCAATAACGCTTCAGTTTAAGTGTAAATGAGGTTTCACTTTGCAAGGCGTAATATGTTTTCAAATTAGATGGCACTTGTTACCGCGGTCACGCTTCTCCAACCGGCAATAGGACTCTCAAGAAGTGACATGATATTCACTGTGCGCTACGTCCGAAAGACACACTTACTGTTTGTTTCAACAAAAGTATGTTGAACGATAGTACACATATTAAATATGCGCATAGTATGTGATTGCGGATGCAGTCCCTGTTTGCACTTTGCCCACGGATGTAAAGACAACTACCACTGAAAAGAGGCACGGTATGTGTTGGAACATAGGAGTGAGGAGCTCATTTGGTGTATAATATATAGGCTTTGAAATATGATGTTTCTTTCCTTCACCAGTGTGTCTCTTATTATCCTGAGAGAAATAATGAGGCACATGAATTCAGGCACCAACACATAACAGTATCAGTGCAGGCCTGGATAGACTGCTGGAGTTTACAGTATTGCCACTTTACGCATGTTAGAATGTCATTGCCATAGCGTTTTCTGGACTAACAACATCTAGAGGAGGATTAAATAGCAAATTAAATTAGAACACCAAAAGGTGTAGATATTCAGTGGTCTTCATTGTTGCCGCTATTCTTTTCTCCACCAGCATGATACACAACTGTACATACACACCACAGGGAGAAGTGGTTGCCAGGAAGCAGCGTCTACACACGCTGTGCGTGTGTGTGTGGAGTGAAAAGCAGCGGAGCGGCTAAAGGATCTGGAGGCGATGAATGCAAGGCTGAGAAGTGAATGATGGGGGCTTTGGAATAATGGCTCGGAGTCAAGCAATATTTGACTGTTGCAGGGGTAATCCTCGGCTCCTGTTCCCCCTGCTTGAAGGTGATAATGCCTTTGCACTGCTGCCGAGCTGCACATGCAACTGGGATGAGACGCTGGAACTGTGTTGCGTCAAAAGGTCTGGCCAAAAAAAAAAAAACATGCCACTGTGTTGCATTAAGTAGTATCTGTCTTAGAGTAGAGAGGAGTCATTTATCTGAATTCCTTTGTAGCTGTAAAGTGACTATAAACAAGTAAGATGAAGGGGAAAAAACCCAAGCTACGAACAAATTATTCTGACTTTACAGTCTGTCTGCTCACTCTAATCCTTACTGTAAGTTGTAAAGGTTAAACTATCAGTCTGGAATTCAAATATTAACCATGTAAAAAACAAAAGCAGTGTGATTAATCATCCTTCATGCAGTAACACTTGATTGATGGGAGTCAGTAAATTGTTTGCAGAAGTCACATATTGATTTCTTTACTTCTAAAAAAAAATGTTTCCCTCGTCTATGTTTTTGAAGTGTAATTAATTGGTGTTTGAAATAAATATCTGCAAAAAGGTTGAATTATGACTTTGCTAAACATATTGAACGAAACCCTTTAGAAGACTTGCAATGACTCTCCATGAATAACAAATCAGTAATTCAAAAAATATTCAAATGGTATTATTGTCCTATTTCAGTCATTACAGGTGTACAGTATGTGTGTTCATTTCTCAGCCAAGCTGTATGTGGAAGTGCAAGTGTGACAACATGGCAGTGGCTACATTTGAAGTACCATAATAATAATTGAATGAATTTTTCACAACACGTTCCTGCAAATATTATATAATGAAATATATATATATATATATATATATATATATATATATATATATATATATATACAAAAGTTAAGGGGTGGAGGAATTTTTATTACTAAAATGCTTGAGCGCTTTTAAATTAGACCTGATACTGGAAACGTTGGCATTGTGTTAACAGAAACAAAGATTTGACATGGCAAACAGGAGCAGATCAGAAAACAATGCGGCTTTGTACTCAAATATGACCAAATACAGAGGGAAAATCAGAAATAAAGACCTGCTTCAAATAAAGGCTTTGTGAGCCTTTAAGTTTGAGAAAATAATATAAATTGAACTTTGACCTGAGATAAACTGACCTCCTCATTATGTGTCAAATGAGATTCTGGCATTGGAAGGCGGTAACAGATATGACGGTAATAATTTCACTGTAGACTTGTGACAGAGGAAAAGTTTATTTGTGCGCCACTGAGTTCATGAAGTTGTGTAACTCTTCTCTTCGATCCTCCTGGGACTTGAGCAAAAAATTTATACCATGTCAGACCACAACAAAAGACAAGCATATGAGATTGAACATTGTAATTTTTTACATTTTCATGTAGTCTGTAGCATCATGTCCCAGCCCGGAATGTTTTGGATTGAGGCTATTAGCAGTTAGAGCTCAACAACCACTCACCACCGTTATCTGCGTTTAAAAGCTCATTTTGTTAAAGGCATGTTATGGAGTTTGTGACCACTAGTGGTGCTGTGGAGCAGTGACGCGGGGGTCCCTGTTCCGTTTGCATAAACGTGAGCATACAGGTGAAAGCTGGAACGTTTCTCTAGACTGTATGTAAACAAACCTGCACAAGGGTTGTTTGGAGAGGTTTTCAAGGTTGTTTACTGTTATGAGTATAATGATCATCATCTTGCCTGTAACACAGGTTGACACATTTTGAGATTCCTGTAGTGTGTGTGTGTGTGTGTTTTTATCTAATCTGCGGCCCTGTTCAACCTACGTTTATGACACCTACACAGTGTCCGACACACATACTGTACATCCATGTCTATCTAAGAAAAAAGGGAGATAAATGACATCTCACACTGTCACACTACTCTGCTGTCTTTGACAATCGTTGCCAGTAACATAGTGCACCAGCAAATGGCAGGGAAGAAGAAGACTAGCCTATCCAAACCTGTAAAAGAAAATATGTGATGAAATGAGGAATAGAATGTCTTCATTGTGCTTGGCAGGCCTCAAGGTTAGAGAAAATGTGTTTTAATTTTATGTTTTCAAGAGAATTCCACAGGGTACGTTTAACTCCCATTAACCAAGTGTGTCAGGTGACATATCAGGCAGTCAGCAACGCTTTAAAGCTTAAACGCTGAGCGATCCTCGTCGTCAGCAACTTCAGAACCCGAAGAGGGGAATTGAGAGGAGGAGCGGGGGGGATTCCTGAGGGAGCGCTCATGTCACTGCCGCAGCCTGACTATGGATTGGACAATGTCTGAGTGTGTGTGTGTGTATGGGTGTGTGTATGTGTCCGTGAAACAGTCTTTCAGATCTTGTTAAGGGGAATCACCGCATTCTGGCTGCCTGTGATTCTATCTACCTTTCAATGTTTCTTTCAGGTTGTCCCTGCTTCTACCATGCACAGGTGTAGTAGGAGCCAGGGGTGTCCTCTTCATCTGACAGATCTCTCTCTCTCTCTCTCTCTCTCTCTCACACTCACACTCACACTCACATTCACACACACACACACACACACACACACACACAATCCAGAACGAGGAGGCCCGTCATCAATAACGACCTTATTGCTTGTGGGTGTTCGAGATGGTAAGGGGGCCTTGAATCATGATTCAACCACACTCAGCTGCACGCATGCTCAGAGGTATGCACATGCACATTCATAGTCAGATCAACACACAAACACACACACACACACGCACACACACACGCTGCCACTGCTGCAGCTTCTGATGATCATTAGTGAGGACTGGCTCGTCTAATGATGGCTATCTCTGCGCTCTCTCTCTCGCTCTCTCGCTGTACGCTCTTTCATTACCCAACATGAATACCTCACTTGTTATCTCTGTCTCTCTCCCACCATCTCTCTCTCTCTCTCTCTCTCTCTCTCTCTCTCTATCCTTTCATACTGATACACACATATGCGCACGAACACACCGACGTGGACGGCGTTGCTCTTCTGCACATCTCCCACTATCTCCAACATGACTCCTTGTCTCTGCCTGTGGCCCCAATCCATGTGTTATTGATGGAATCCTTCCAGACGCAAACACACACACACACACACACGAACAGGCACGCGCGCACACACACACACACACATTGCCCACTAATCCACCCAATCACACACAGCGAGACCCCTGTGAGTAATACTAGCTGATCCTCAGTGACCAATAAAAAGAGCCTGGAGACTGACAGGTTGCTCGGCAGCTCTGATTTATTAAGTGGGGTCTCCAGTCTCTCCCCCTCTCCCCTCACCTTAATTACTTTTCCTTTCTCTCTCCTCGATTTTTCTCTCTTGTTTCTGATTCCGTCCTCAGTCTCACCCCTTACTCTCTTTTTCTAGCTCTTCTCTTTCTTTCTCTCTCGCCCTCCTGTTCTCTCTTTATGTCTGCGAGGTGGCGAGAAAGAGGCTGCGGTCATTTACAGCCCACTGATGTCTGAGTGGTTGGTTTCTATTAATAAAATTAGCTGAGACATGGTGGAGGCGAAGGAGGGTAGAGGGGCAGAGGCTAAATACGGTACGAGAGGAAAACGAAGAGAGGAAGGGAGGAAGAGGTCGGGAAATAAAGTGAGAGACAGAGATGGATGGATGATAACAAAGTAATCTTCGGGGATTGTGAGAATCAAGGTAATGGATACTGCAGATAGTGAGATAGGAGGAGGATTAAGTATAGAAAAACAAAATATTACTTCTGAGGCGCCTGTTTGTGTGTATGCATGTGCGCGTGTGTGCATGGTCCTAATATAAGTCACACATTGATGAAAAAAGTTCTGGTTTGTTTAAAAAAAAAAATCCCAAGAAGTTCTTCTCTGTGTGTGCACCCACGTCCTGCTCTATATCACTGTGACAGTTTTTACTTGTGAGCGTCGTTTGCATGTGTGAGCACTCGTGCAGTGTATCTCTGCCAAACGGCCAGGAAAAACTCAATTGGCGAGGGCAGAGGTGCTCTTTTTACCAGGTGGCAGCGGTGTAAGGGTGACACATTAAATAGGCTTCTCGCTGCATTTCACAAAATAACAAGGGCCAAATGTGAGCCACCGTCACAGACCCCCTGAGACATGAGGTTTGGCACTAAATGTACAAAACTACTAATTTTGCTAAATCTAAATTATCCCCTATTCTACTCAGTGTGATTTGTTTTCAGAACTGAGAACATGCTCAGTTACTGTATGTGTATAATTCACCAGAAAAACAGCATTTAAAGTCTTACATTTAAAGTAAATGTAAATGTTTTATTGATTGGAAGTTATAAATATCCACATGTATAAGTCGGATGCAGGAGTAGAAAATAAAAACACAGACAAAATAATAATTTCTTTAAGTTCCCCATCACCATGATTATAGTTGCACCATGCCTAACTCACCAACATTGTACATTTGTAAGTAACATTTCACCATTTACGCAACATCTATCCATCCATTCATTATCTATCACCACTAATTCTATGCAGGGTCACGGGGGGGCCTGGAGCCTGTCACAGCTGACATTGGATGAGAGGCGAGGCACACCCTGGACAGGTCTCCAGTTCATCACAGGGCTGACATACAGAGACAAACAACCATACAGACACCAGTTAACCCAACTTGCATGACCGTGGGAGGAAGCCAGAGCACCCGGAGAGAACCCACGCAGACACTGCTCACTCAACACAGAAAGGCCCCGACCCAGCCAATTCTAATAAGGTTTACTATTAAGTGAAGGCAGCCGTTTACTGTATTTCAGTAAAGTGAGTAAGTTTTCCATCTATTTTTGCTGCTGTGAGACCAGATTAAAAATGACTTTTCATGACTTTTTAACGATTGTGTTGGTGAACCCTAAAAAATGGTCACATTCTTTCCTTACCCTTAACCTAAATGCCAATAAGATTAGTATTGGACAACTGTAAAATCCTGACTTGTGTTCAATGTACGATTTTTTTTTAAAACTCGTGTCATACCTTATGCCTGTTACTAGAATATACTCAACTGTCTCTTTTTCATGACACTGATTGCAATGGCTTTTTGGATGTTTTCACCTTGTGAAGAACAAACCTTTAAAGTTTTCAGTCTTGTATTTTCCTGCACTTCTTACTATACTTAATCTATTTTGGACTGGGTGGAAACGAATGTCTTCCTTTTATTCCGTTATCCCAATATTGCTCCTGTTCACCTATTTGCTTGATTTGACCCCTTTTCAGGACTGTGTGCTTAATTGGCATCTCGCCCATTTCTGTAGTGACCTTCATCCAACTTCAACCTGAGCAGAGGTCAGTCAGGTTAATTAAAAAAAAACCCTGAATGGGTTTCCAGAGCCTTTAACCATAGAAGTAGCATACCAGAAACCACTAATATAAATCAAGTGTCATATTGATTCTTCGTCAGACTACATGTTATCACCCAACCTGACAGATGTAGAACGTTTGGAATGAAAAAATGCATGATAACTGATGGTTTTATCCTGTGTAGTGTATCATAGTGGACAAAAAACTGATGACACATCTGGAACGCCTCACAACATCCTGACAGAAAGTCTTGCATGTTGACCTTCTTTGCCTTTCTCATCAAATTCTACAATGTGTACCGAGACGATGGCACAGCAAGGAGGAATGATGTCGTTTGTGCTGCGTGGTGAAACTGTGAAACAGGAATCCGTCACAGTTCTTTTACGGTCACAGCCTTTTTTTAGACATTTCGACACTGCTTGCAATGCCATTTCTTGTTTACATTCTTGATCCCGGAGAGTCGCTTCCCTGCACCTCCTGTCCGATGATATCACGTGTAGGACATGAAGGATTGCGAGGTATGATCGGGTGTGTAGTCCGTCATGTCTCTCGGCCGAGTCACTGCAAGAATTTATGACCATAATACCCTAATCCGACACCCGGCGTTGAAGGGTACTAACATGGGACCTGTTTTGGTCATTAAGATATGAAGATTTATTGTGAATAAAAATAACAAAAATTGCGGCTTAAGATTGTTGAGATGACAAGTAAGCAAGCAACACCTTTATCAGCTAGTACCTATTTAGGAGAGAGGGTCACCAAATAATAAACTACTTGAATATGTTAACATTTGAATCTCTCAAGATTATAAAAAACAAAACAAAACAACTCATTGTTAGGCAGAGTGGCAGCAGGGAACAAGATTTTTCAAATACATCTAAAACATGAAAGAACTTGTGGGTGTGCTAATATACTACAATTTATGAGGTAAAATTTGGTGGAAAGCAACTTCCTCACCATCCCGTCATTTAAATCCCATTAGTTGGAGTTAAAGAAGTGCCCCATGGTGCTGAGCAACTCTTTGATATGTTAGAACAGAGGGATGTTAAGATGAATGTCCAATATTCTCACTGCATTTTTGAGTTGCACTTTGAAGCTGCATGTCACCACACACAGTAGATGTTCAGGACACATGGCATCTGTCCTCAGTGCATATGTAAGAACACTTTGAAGCCGAATTTCTCTTGAAAGACAAAGCCGCACTACGAGCACAGCATGCCACTCCTCCATGTTCTCACCCATTAATGTTTGAAAAGAGTTTCATGTTGGAGTTTCTCTTTGTTGTGTTGCAATTCTGGGGAGTACATCACACAGTAAGATGGACAGAGCGCAACCAATTACTGCTTTTGTTTTCGTTCCTTTTCATGGTCACAATAAACTCTCTGCAGACATTCCCTCTAGTTCACCAGAACAGATTCCCAATAAGCTAGAAGTGTCCACATAATACAAGAGTGGGAAGCTTCACATGTTTGTGGGTCTGCATTGAAAAGCTTTCAACAAACAGGCTCTTTTTTGTTGTTGTTGGAAGGATTGGTAATAAAGCCAGCTTGAGTAAACAGGAAGGTTTTCATCATATGGGATCAGTAACATTAAAATTAAGTTCTTGTCATCCCCTGCCTCAAATTCAAAGTCTACCTTCCAGATTTGCTATCCCTAACCTGTCCACTAGGTGCCCCCATAGAGTTTTCCACCTTTGTTAATCACCTGACTGAGTCACCTGCCTGCACAGCTGCTCCTCATTGGCAATTAGTCTTCTACAGTGCTCTTGTTTAGCAAATCTGTGTCTGTGTTTTCTCATGCACACAAGCTTACTTGCTAATACATACCAGTTTTAAGGATTTCATTATAGATGAAGTTTCCCGAAATTAACAGGAAGTCCATGCTGTTTGTCACTGTTGAAAACGTAACAGAAAATGACCACATTGGAGATATTTCTGTGTGATATTAGAACTGTCAATCTTTCACATTTAACGAAAAAATAAATTAGCTCTAAAATCGTGAACTGGATACAAAGCTTACAAAGAATTGATCCCTGGTGTCCAGTGTTGTTTTGTAATTAGTCACCCAATTGCATGGCTAAATAAATACATAAGCAAAAACCATGAGTTAGAAACTGTGATACCAGACCAAAAAAAACCATTTAATTTGCAGTAGGTTTCAGCCCCACAGTCATCGACCATGTCCACTCAAATGTATGCTAGCTGAAAGCTGCAATAAAGCTCGGCATTGCTTCAGGTACATCTAGTCCGTCAGCGTAATGAACCCAATGTTCAGATAAATCTCATGAGTTAAAACACAACTGTTTGCGGAAGACAGTAGTTCAAATAATTGCCAATTTCAATACGTTCGGCTAGCCGCTCTTTCTTCACCATTTCTCTGCTCGGTGAAATGTCAGGTTATGACATTGGGCCTTGTCTTTCCCATAAATACTGAAATGTATATCCTATCTTCAGCAGTGGCATTTCAGACGATGATGTGTCGGTTTCATGGCACATGTGATGAGTCACCATCGCTGAGAACACTCTAATCCTCCACTTTAACCAACATAGAATAGCTGTTCCTCTCACCATCAGGGTAATTATCCTGACCTTTTGCGTAATCAAACTGCTGCTTGCGCTGGTTTTGGCAGATGTTGCATATAGTTTGTCACACTGAAGGGAATTTGGTTTTCTTTGCTCTTTTGATCGTTCTCTGCGCGGACCTGCTTGTCAGCGATATAACACTTTAGGTGATATTGCTACAGAAAGGTCACCATATTATAAAGCTGATGTACGAGTAGAAATCACATTAGCTCTAAATGTAAATCAATTCATTAAGAATTTAAACAGCTGAGCTTGTGTTCAATCACTGTCTAATGGATGGGCTTCATCAGAATAAGTAGTAGGCTAAGGGTTGTTTTTCTTCACCACAATAAGGTGTTCTAATTGGGCTGCTTGCCTTATACTTAATTATACCAATGCATACCTGGCCTAATCATACTCTAAATGTGACTCTTGTATTCATATTTTATGCAAATATTACCAATCTCTCACAGAGAATACTTCAACCATAAATTATTTTAAACAATGCTAATCATTTTATTTAAATCATCTTCTAATTTCTTATATTTAAGAAGTGGTTCAAATTGCCAGTTGACCTGTGAGGACACATGAATAATGGAAATAAGCCGAGGCAGTTCTCCTGAAATGTCCTGTGAAAAGGAATGAATTTAGTGTTTCTCTCATCTCCTCTCTCCGCAGGGTGTTGTTCAACACAGATGCTCCAGCTGTGTCTGGATGGATTTTTCTTTCTCTTTGTTTTTTCTGCCAGTCTGACCTCGTCAAAGACATGAGTCAGCGGTCATCCGACAGATTCCTGACTCCCCCGTGCAGAGCGGCTCTCATGACAATAGATTGCCACTGACATTGAACCGGACATGAGAGTTTACCAGCAAAGGGGATTGTGTGTGTGTGTGTGTGTATAGGGGGGGGGGGGGGGGGGGTGCATG
>JBBPCS010000878.1:2491533-2509631 GCA_037974645.1 Hollardia meadi
TATCTTCCCCCCCCCCCCCCTTTTTTTCCTTTCAACCACGACGAAGCAAATCCAAAAAAAGCCCAAAGTAAATAAACAAACAATAGCTCTGGGAGCTTTGTCTACTCTGAAAGGAACGGAGAGGAAATCGATGATGTGACATCACACCGGGGCCTGGAATTAAAACGCTCAAACTAAATATAGATTTGGCTTATTCGTGACTCAAGGCATTTCAAAGAGATTAGCTTTAGTGTTTCCTTCACAGTCTGACTGTCCAAATCACAATCTTGCCAGTGTCTGAGTGAGATTTTTTGCAGAACTCGTTGCTCGTAGCTAGTAGCTGCTTGATATTGATGCAGACATCTGCCTCTGCACAAAATGTGATGATATTTTACAGTATGTTTCTGGTGTTGTCTCTGGTGAGTGCCTATGAGCAGTGTCAATTGGGCACATCCCATCCCTGATGTTTTTGTTTTGGACCTGCAGCATCACAGCTAGAAGACTACAATAATTTCTGACAATAGTCAGTTTTAAAATATTAGGGCAGTGATATATTTGGGTTTTGATTATGCTGAACTTCATATATATGTATGATCCGTAATTAATGACAAGGCTGACCAACCTTTAATTTCCCCATTGTCAACAAATCCCCTGCAAAGACTAAAACTGACAATCCATTGATTCTCCTGTCTGTGTATATGTCATATTCTTCTGTGCTATAGAGCTTGATTGTTGGTCAAACCTTAAATCTATCAGGGAGCTACAGTGTTGCACTGTGTGCAATGCTACTTTATTATGTTCATCATGGCCACTTTAGTTTATTTGAGTCAATCCCAAACCATCCTGCTGCCCAAAATATTCAATTATGTACCAAATGTGTATTCATTCACAGTATTTACCCTTGTCTGAGCAACGCTTCCTGTCCAACTGTTTTTGGAAAATATTTAATTCTCTGTTGCCTCTTCATTTGGAACCAATGGGCTTGGAGCCACAGACGATAAGTCTGAAAATACTGACAGATTGTTGGTTTGGTCTTTTTCATGGTTTTATTAAGAATATAAGCTGGTGTTTCACACTATTGACATTATTGATGGGTAGCATAAATTTCAGGATAGCCACTAAACATATGTGCCTTCTCTAATTTCTTCTCTATATAGTACATTGCATTTTAACTGGCGAAATCTGCCTTTTTATGTGTAGGACTCATCGTACCGAAGAATGAGGGATCCACATAAAGGTATGTCTAACATGGCAGAACTCATATCTGTATAGCTTTAGCAGACTTTTTAAGCTTTGAGTATCTCACATCCATGCTGGTTGTAGAATTTGTAGTTGCGACCAACTAAATGCCCCTCAACCTCCCCTCCAAGTGTGTAGGAGAGCCTATGATGGTGGGCAAAAATGCAGAAGAGACTCCATGGAAGAGGACCCACTCTGTAGATTTAAAAGGCTCATTCTAAAGTAAAGAAAACACAATTTCTTAGATTCTTAGTGTTCAGGTGTATTGAATAATAATTTTGAAGATTATATTCCATTTCTGCCAATGGATTCCCATAAATCCTACACACTGGACCTGTAAGCCAATCGTTAATAGTGGGAAACACTAAATTATAGCTTATGTTAACTTGAACATCCTCATTGCTGGATTTCTAAGCTAACACATACGTCTCACCCATTTTCAGTCTCACTCTGTCTGCTAATGGCACCACTGTAACTGCTGGCTTTCAGCCTACACTGATGACTCCTTTTAATTCAGAATGCAAGGTGAAATGTGTCAAAGCCTTCTTTTTAGGACATTGTGACATCTTGAATGTATACCTTTGTTTTAAAGCGACTGCTCTTTTTCACTCCAATCAAGATCTATTGAGCACCTCTGAATCCCTTTGTTTTGTTTAGTAATGCTAATTGACACGCAGCTTCCTCCGTGCTAAGAAGAGTCGACTTTGACATTTTGGATGGTTGGTAGTCTGTCATCTGTGTTCCTGTGCAGGTAGTTGTCTGACTGTGGTGATGGAGCTCAGTAACAGACAGAACTTCGGTGCTTGAACTGTCAATCAGGTGCTTTTTTGGCAGAACTTTTGCGACAGTGACAAGTCTGTAAGAAATACATACTGCTATTTTTTTGTTGGTGCCTTTTCTGCAATATAAAGCTGTAACATACAACAGGGTTTCATTACTTACAACAATCTGGAATTGTCTTCAGTTTCCACTTAAGGTGGTTTATTTGTTATTTTAGACCCATTATTCTTCGCTTAAGATCACAGCACCATACCACTTTGCATGCTCAGGGATTTATTCTTTCTAAGTTGTTATTTTTAAGCCTTAAATGTCACTTGAAAAACTTCAGTCTGACACTATGTGCAGGGCTCTCACACAAATGTTTCTTAGTGTCAGTGCCAGTATTGCAAGATAAATGAACTGCACACAAATGTGACAGTACCCTGGTGTGTTGTGTAATATGCCCGGAGAGTTTTCTTCTTCTTTTTTTCCACCAACAACAATTTCTGCTGTGTTAGGTCCACTTTCTCAACTCAGACATTTTATTTGGCAATTCTTCCACTGCACAGCACACTAATACAAAGCGCTCGCAGCTTGTTTACATTGTTTTGAATTGAAAAAGCCAGCACTTTTTTTGTATTTTTTTTTTTTGTGTGTGAAAGCGATCCTGAGCTGAACTCCAGAGAAGAGGAGTCCCAACGCGTTATTATAAATGAGGTCCCTCGCCCGAGAGTGTGTATAGATAAGGTTCTTTGGTGGGTCAGTGAACCGCTCAGACACACTTTAAACACACTTTAAAAAATGCGACGTGTTTCCAGGCCACATTAATAAATCTATCTTGTGTGTGTCTGTGTCTGCCCTTGAACCACTTGAACTGTCCAGTCGGCCCAAGTGTGTCGCGTTGGAAGACATCAAGCTGGAGAACTTAATTGGTCCGTAGAGGGCTTTGCTGAGAATGGAGGGGGAGAGAGAGTGCATTTGACAGTGGAAGTGAGTGTGTGCTGAAAAGAGAGAAACAGAGAAAATATGCCAATAAAAGAGGGAAAAGTCTGGGAAGGAAGCAGTCGGAGGGAAAATAAAGCACGGGAGGTTTAAAGAAACGGGAGAAAGATGACAGACAGGTGGAGGAAGTGAGACAGAGCTTGTCACAGAGCTGGTGAAAAGACTGGGTTGTAGATTAAGGGTTGGGGAAGATTGAGAGATCGGGTTGAAATGAAAGCAGCTGTAAATGGAACTGAGGGGGAAATGAAAATGGATTGAATGGGGACACGAGGGGAGAAACAAAAGAGAAAAGATGAGCGATGGTAATCGAGAGGATGCGTGCAAGGCCTCGACTGATGAGAACAGAGAAGAGGGAAGGAAAAGGCTTTCATGTCTCTTTTCGTGCCGCGATTCGAGAATGAATTATAGCTGCGGCAGAGAACAGGAGAGTATTAACCTGACACTCTTCTTGAATTCAGATTTTGCTCCTCGCCATCGCCCAGTCTCGAACTGCCATCCCTGTGCTAGCTTTGAAACGAACCAGAGCAGAGGGCATTGTTGAAACCTCTTGTCTAGTTCATCTTAATCTTCAAGTACAAGGCTTTTCAAAAGACGTTTTCAAAACTCTGTGCAGCTGAAAGGCCACAGTGGAAAATGTCTTTGATGGATTCTCTCGCTGGGAGATTTGAAGCTTTTGATCAAAATAAGTCAAATATTTACAAAGAGAGATGCCAGGCCTAAAATGGCTACAGATTCAACAAAATAAACATAAGTTTAAAGCAAATATTACAGTGAATTCTTAATCAAGTCAGCTGAATGAAGTCAACTGAATACATATTCTACTTTATTTTCACCACTCTCTTGTTTTGTCACCCGTTCTTTTCGTTGACTCCATTTCATCAATAAGTGTTTATTCATGAATGAGGTTCATGCATACAGTTCACCCAGTACCTATTTATATAATACATCTGGCAGTGGGATGTGTGAGTGAGTGACTGTGTGAAATCAAAGCCATTCCAGTGACGTGGGCGTGAGTCTCCTTGATCATTTCAGGACCTCGGCTCGAGGCTTTGCTGAGACCTGCACTAGTTTCAATTAATTTCAATCTGGGTGTCCTTGCCTGTATTGTTTCCATCAACCAGGAGACGAAGAAAGGGTGGAGAGGGGATACTCCCACCCATGACTTCCATCACTTGCCAGCTCTACTTACACGTGCCTCTGTAAGACTGGGTGTTCATGTCTGGTGTGAAATCAAACTAAACGCCAAACTAAACTTAAACACAGTTTTTGTGCCTAAACTTAACTAATGTGCCATTAGAAAGGCTTTGTGGAAGAAAGACATTGCAGGCTTTGAAGGGTGCCTGGATGAGACGAAAAAGGGACGTGCCAGAACGTGCCAGAGTTTCTTTTGTCTTAACCAATCGGTAGCAAGTGATGTCTGCATCCCACTGATATTTTCAGTTGACACACAGAAGCTGGTAAAGCAGTTGCTAGGAGCAGTTAATCAAAGAAATATGCAGATTTCAAGGCCCTGAAAACATTTTGTCTCAAAGAAGCTTCTTGCGCTGCTTGACGGTTTCTTACATGAACACACAATCTTCTGCCAAAGCCAGAACACTTTTGGTTATGTCAAATGAAAGGTTTCTGTATTTGCATTTCTGCTCTTGCTCTATTCACTGTTTTAAAGCGGCCTTATTATGCTCATTTTCAAGTTAACATTTTTTATTTTAGGTTTATAGAATATGTTTAAAGGCTTTAATGTTAAAAAAAAAAAAAAAACATGTTTCCCATACTGTCCATTACAGCAGCACCCTATTCACCCTATGTCTCAAACACTCTCTTTTAGCTCCTGTCTCTTTAAGGCCCTCCTCCTGAAAAGTCCAGTCTGCTCTGATTGGTCAGCTGGCCCACTCTATTGTGATTGGTCAATGGCTTACTGTGTGTGTCAGAAATGTCACGCCCCTTACTCTAACCGGATTTCAGTTACCAGAGGCTACTGAGCATAACTGAGACCTCGCTATAGCTACAAAAACAATGGCGTCGGTTGTACAAAGGGAATTTGCCTTCGCAATGAAAAACACAGCATCTCTTCGACATGATGATACCTCTAACAAAAACAAAAAAAGACAAGCCGTAAGGCGTGCAGTATGCAAAGTGTGGCATAGTGATGTTACAAAGTCACGGAAGTAAAGGCTAAACTACTGATGAGGCGTTTCAGGCACTTCAGGGGCAGTGTTTTCTGGGGAGTAAGGAGTTCCCTTTAACATGAACTTTGGGCTTTTCAACTTAGCAGACCTTGTACATGCACAAAAAGATATGTAACACACTAAAGGTAATGGAAAACCCCAAAATGTATAATGTGGCCTCTTTAAGTGAATGTTTAAGTGTATGTTCATGTCCCCCTTCAGTATTGGATATTTACCAATACTGGTAAACAGTGGTTCAGCAGTAGTGAAAAGTAGCTAATATGCCACAACAAGTAATATTTGTCCTTGAACGCATCTGTACTGTCAGTATGAAGCAGCTCATACAAGAAATATGCCGACGTTTACTACTCTACCACTACTAGCAAGAGACACACAAGCAGCCACGTAACAACAAACAATGAGACAAGAAAAAGGGAGAGATGAACATTTTTGCTTAGAGGCAGCATACATACAGTATGACATGAGTACAGTGTGAACACACACTCTATAGGCCCAGCCAGTCAGTGAGCCAGCCAACAAGCTAGCAAGCTAACAAAGCAGAGGAGAGCGTGGGTTGCCATCCCTATGTTTCTGTAGCTCCACAACCATAAATTAAACCCCTGGGAGAGACAGAGAACTGGATAGGAAGGAATAAGGAGTGGGTGAGAGAGGAAGAGAAAAGGGTTGAGAAAGGAAAAGCCAGAGTGCGAGTGAGAGAGTCACAAATGAAGACAGGAAAAGAGGAGAAAGAGACGAAGCCAAGAGACCCAGCAGAGGCCCCAAAGACTGAAGAAGAGAAGGAGTGGGAGGCAGAAGCTACCCCCCACCTTCCCCTCCATCCTCTTTGCCAACTGTGCAGCGCTGAAGGCTTTCATCATCTCCGATTTTTCTGGGGTGATTTTCTGATTTGAGATGCATCGCATCAGCAACTGTGGATATTGTGCAGATCCCACAGACAGAGACGGATCATTTGTAAGGCCTGTGAGTTGAGCAATAGTTTGGCGTGTATGGAGCAGCTACAGCATTCAGGGTAAAAAGAAGGAATGAAAAAAATCACAGAACACTGTAGCTGCCTTGGATTTCTTACTTTTCTCCCAAACACCCAAGGTGTTAAGTAAAATGGATTGACCCTCAAGCCAAGTGTCATATCCTGCATGTAAGGGCACAATGTCAGCTGTCAGTTAAAGTGAAAAAATTGAGATGTTAATTGCCCACACACACACACACACAGTTCTTACCTGTGCAAAAGGTCTCCCACACAGGGAGTGTTTTGGTATTGTTAGAGAAGATGCAGTCATCCATCATCCAGCCATCAAGGGAGAGACAGTGACAGGTTATAGATTGGCTTGCTCTCCCTCTCTTTTTTTTTCCAGGGAGAGGGCATGTGACAAGAAACGTGCTCCATTGTAATCAACACCCAACCTGCTGTCCATCTCGGGGAATATTGTGGCGAGCACGAAAGCGACTCAGCCCTGAAGTGCTGCCCCTCACAGATTTTCAATTGTCTCTCTTAATGCCTCCATGACAGTTTTCCCAAGACGTCTGGTCGAGATTGAAGCATCCACCGGTTGAAAATAGTGGGACTTAATATACAGTATGCCGGAACGACACCGTTTTGAGTTTACTTCAAATGTAGGTTGCTTACTGGGCATCGGCCTCAAAGGAGTATCAAGTGAACCTGCAAGATTTTTTTTCATGGAGGCATCAGAAGAATTTGTTTTTAGCACTTGCAGGTGTGAATGAGGTAGAAAGGAATAGACGTTGTTTGGTGTGGGAGATGATTTGTATTATCAATTTAAAAAAAACAAAGTCCACGCTGCAACTTAACTTTAGCCATCAAATCTGCTTTGGTTCCATATGTTTCTCACAGAATGATAAACTTAATTCCGTCTTAGATGGATTCTGACTCATAGCGCCTAGCAGATGCTCCTATATGATATTGCCTTCCACTTCCTGCCACGACATGTGCTTGAATAAAAAAATATGTGGGGAGCACTAGAATGATATACAGTATGAAGTGCTTTGAAAATGAACAGTAGATTGGTCTATTTTAACCTCACTTGCTCTCACTATCGTTTGCCATCTGTACATTCTTCCCATTCCCTACCCCCCATCAATAAATGCAATCAACTCTCCTCCCAGGCCTCCTCCTGTCTCACTCGGAACTGGCGACAGCTATTCCCAAAGGCCTTCTCCTATTGCTCGTATTTGTTACACAATCATTGGCCGGCTCAGCTCGGCAGACCGCTAACCACAGCCACTGTCGGACATGTCGCGCTTTTTGTCACTTTATCCACAATGTAAATCGAGAGCAGGCAAACATGGGAAAAGACGGCGCAGACTGTCATTATAATTATATGACTAAAGGGAAAATCCACCTTTTAAGAATGCAAGAAGTGAAAAATGATGTTTCTGCAGTGTCTGATTTCTTCTCTTCACCCTCCCCTTTATAATTACATATCCCAAATTCCACCTCTTCTTCCAAACTGAGCTTTTTCAGCTCAGTGTTTGCCACTGAGTGCTAACCATACCACCTTGCAAATAGCTCAAAAAATAGAGGGTGGGATTGCAGCATTAAACATTAAACATTGGCGCTCCACATACTCGTCATCAGCCCTTTATGTGTGGTTTTCCTTCCCACTGCTTGCTTCTATTGAGATGAGTCATCTTGCGAGTGGTGTGTCATCCCATAGTGGAGTTGTTTTACCGCTACGCCTTGCAGTTATCTTTTTGGAGGGCTTCCCAAACTAAGAATGACTCAAAACAAGGATTCGGTTGATAGGGAGAACTGGGGGAAAAGCCAGTGTTTGGTTTTTGTTTTTTTATCTCATCGCTATACAGATGGAGAAAACCATTAGAAAACAAGCAGAGATGCCAACCTACATCAGCGATAACACTTTTAGCCATTTTTAAAGACTGGTGTTTGAGCTGAGCTTGATGGCCTTGGGTCTTTCAAACCTTTAGAACCTCCTGCAAACAGTTCACACGTCTGTTTTAAAAGGAGGTATTACTATCTTTGTGACTGTAAGTGTGAGTAAACAATAACATGCATCCACTGTGCTGTGATTTTGCAATCACAGCATTGGTTTCACACAGTGTCATGAATGTTTTTTTTCACTCCACTTAAATCAAGTGGATTTGTCTGCAGCAGAGCCACATTCCCGTAACCCAGTAATTTTTGCCCAGCAACCCCTGCACTTGCTGCAATGTCACAAAGCAAGATAAAAACCTCATAATCTGCTTGTAGACTGCCATGGCTCCAATTGTGCAGACATGTGGTTCGGCCTGTGCACGTTTATGTGTGTGCAGACGAAGCGACAGCTCCAGCGTTCATTGTATGAGAGCAGGCTAGAATGCCCAGGGCATCTGTTGACCCAGCTGGCATTTGCTGAGCAGTTGTAGTACGCCAGGTTAAGGACAACATTTATCCAGCAATGCATTTGTGTTCGCATCTGTGTGTTCAGAGAGTGAGAGCGAGAGCGAGGTTTTATATGTGTTTTTATTTTTGTGTGTGGGTTGTGTGCTTGCGCAATGGGGAGGAGGTCAAGGGCAGCATCTCTACCATGTTTGTTGATTCTGTTGGGAAGCATTTCAAAAAAACATCTGTAAATGTTGATTCAGGTGAGGAACATTAAAATAAAAAAAATCAGTAAAATGTTATTTAACAGCTGAAAGGCCTGAAAAGCAGTTGGCAGCTGCAAGAAAAAGCCACGAAATAAATTCCACCAAACAACGGATTAATTGGCGGTCACATTTTTTCTTAAACAATTGCCCAGGCGCATGGCTTTAACAAGCCTTTATTCCTTATCTCCTGTGCTTGTGTGCAATATCACACCTTCATAGCCTCAGGTGCTAAGTAACAACTCCACATTCTCTCTGAAACAGAATATAAGAGCGACGGTGAGAGAGGAAGAATGTGCTCTTGTTTTGAAAAAAAAAAATCCTTCAGGCAATAAGAAGATGGAAAAAGCTGAACTTTTCTTGGAAAGCAGTGGCGGCAACCAGAGGCAACAAAGATGCAGTCTTGTAACACATTTTGACAAAGATGCAAAAATGCAGCTCTACCTATAACAAAGAGGAATCAAGACACATGTGGACAATTTATCTGGCGCACAAAATCGCAGGAAACGGTTATAACTCATGTCTGTCAGTTGCCTTTTTGTTTTGTTGGTGTTGGCGGTGGTGGGGATGATGATGTCTTTGTTGTGAGCTGCCTCAAATTTTCAGGCTAAACCGAGTGGGTGTGAGGGAAGTCAGTTCCTCCCCTCCCTCAACCCTGTCTTCAAGCGCCTATCGATTTGTCAGTCATCAAAAGAGTGACAAAGGAGTGAAAAATCAAAACAGATCCATCTAAATGGCAAGTGAGTAGCAGTGAGTGAGTAGGACGGAGGGCAAACACTGTTGTGAGGAAGCAAACTGAAATAAAGATGACCCCTTTTCTGTGGCTACTTTGTGCCATTTAGCTTGTCTTTTCACATGGAAAAATCCACTCTGAATAGAAGACTTTATTCACTATCCGGTCTCTAAAGGCACCATTTAGAAGCTTACTCATGTAACATTAGTCATGGTATAGTTTATTTTACTGTACATAAACCTTTAGAGCTGTGTAAAGCTCATCAGTGGCTGACTTGTAAGGTATTTGCGTTGCATATTTAATTTAAGCACCTGCTGGGTGCACAGGGAGTTACAAGCCCCAGTTTGTGTGTGAGTCACCTGAGTTTAAGCCCACATGTGCTCATATATTTGTCAGCATATGTCCCACAATGTTGACGCTTTACATTGACATATCAAAGCCTGCCATGTGTTTGACTAATGGTGGCGAAGCTCTCTTTGCATAGCATGTGTGGCAATGCAAATTTGTTTCATCCTTCATGTTTGCACTCAGCTTTGGGTTGATATTTCAAGAAGTTTCCTCCAAGTAGCTGAAACCACTTGGTATGCAAATCTTGTTGAAGGTGGGGTCGATGCAATTTGAGTCCCAAAAAAGTGAAAGTGAAGCGTTCAGTATCTTGTTTCGGAATTGATGCATTTAGAACTAGTCATGTCGGCGAGGTTATGCCAAAACACTTCCTTATGCTGCTTTTGAAACACACGACTCATTAAAATAAAGACAAAGTGTCCTTGAAATGACACCAATTTGGTAACAATGGAACCGACATTTCTGTCAAGTATAATTGCACTTCTCTGCAATTCATGAAACTTTGGATTAGTTCAGACAGAAAACAGTTATGTGCACTTGTGTGAAGCTAACCATTTGAAGATCACAGATAATGTGGTTGAGCTTTGTACCCATTTCTGAAATCTGTTCATTTTGGTATTTGGTGTTGTAGAAGCCTCCAGCCAAAATGACCAAATCCACAATTTACCTTATGAGAGGCGAATAATGAGACCCCAACACGCTGACCTAATCGACCAATATCACAATTTTAAAAGAGTCAAATATGATTGCGTGGTTTTGTATATAAAAAAAAATAATCTTGATTTTGAGGTAACAAACTTTACGAATATTTTTATGAAGAAATGTATTTATAGTTTGGTAATTGAACTTCTACCAACTTAACTTTTAATAAAATTCACATCTGTATGCTGTATTTATTTTAATTTCCATTTAATAAAAGAAGGAAGCCAAGCTCATTTATAGTTTTATTATCTGCCATATCAAGTTTGATCTCTCATGGGCAACAGTCTCTGATCAGTGCAGCTCCTGCTGTCCCACTAGCATTGTTTGAATTTGGATCAGACAGAAGAGATGCGAGTCCCCAGAGATTCTTAAGGGCCTTCATTGTCTAACTTTTGTCATGTTAGAACAAAGAAGGAAAAACTCAACAAAAACGTATCCAATTACATCTCGGTAATAATAGTTTGTAATAATAAATAAAATAAAAGTTGGTAATAGTTTATTTAATTTAACTGATTATGAGATTTTTCAGTACTGAAGAGTAAAATAAATAATGCATTCTTTGTGTGTGAATCACAGATTAGAGTTCTAGATTATCAAAATGATCTCAGCTTTGTTGAAGAACAAGATCGGCTTGTTAAAAATGTCTAAGCCTAACTTATCAGCATTTAGAATGCATTTTCAACAAGCTTTGATACCTAAGAGAGGATATCGTCACTGAATAAATGTTGTGTTTGGAGACCCTGGACCCTCTTTAACAGCTCAAAACAGAAAGACTTGACATTGTTTTATAGCCATGAAATTTCCTGAGTTTAAGAGAAGAGTTGTATTAAATCTATTTGGCGTTTAATACAATGGATTGGTTAGCTGTGATTATTTTATTATAGTACCTTTTTAAAACAGGACTACCCTCCCAAATCCCACATTTTATAACAAATCCTTCATTATTAAGAAATCCATGAGATCTTATTGGCCACACACAGAAGTGACGTCATGTAGAATAACATTGTGTGCATTTATTTGTCTGTGAAGTACTTTTTGGCGATATAAATATATGGCATAAAGGTTGTGGCAAAGCAAAGAGTTACCATTTCAGTACTTTTCCACTGTACATATTGGGTTTTAATGAGCTCATACAAAATAAAACCACCACATTTTAACATTGAAAAACAGATTTCAAACTTTTTTTGAGGGCATTGGCTCCCTTCATTGTATTAGATGCCCTTCTGTGCTCCCAATCTCTCACAGATCACAAAGATGTTAGCTTTTGTGCCCTTCTCTGACTTGGTCAATGCCAAACTGAAGTAACAGGACTCAAGAGAGTTACTATTATGCTTGAAAATCACACAAAATCACGATAACAATAAAGTGCCAAAACCTAAAAATACCTCCCAGATTTTTATGTACTGCGTGCTGGATCTTCTTCCAGCCAGTGTTCATATGGAAGGATTAGAAGAGAAGAAAGCCAAGTACATTTTTCTTGAGCTTCTTGGTTTTCAAATTCCACTGTCATTAGTAGAAATTATGTTTGTGACTAATAGGAGTGCCTAGATGAAGCATCAGTATGTATTCAAGCTCTCAAATACACAAACGGACACTTTACCAAGGGCATCTCTCTCTTACTGAGTGCTCAATACGCCAAACTCCCCTTGGCCAAGATAAACGCTTTTCTCTGAGAAGCAAGATAATTGTGAAAAGCAATGAGAGCAGTTTTCCTTGGGTTCAGACCAAGATAGATCCAGGAAATTAAAATTTCTGATAGCCTCGGTGTCAGGCTGCAGACTGTGTGTGAACAAAGTCGTGCTGAAACTTTCAACGGAGTCTGTTAGAGAGTCGGATGGGGTCGCTTGGCCCTGAAAAAAAATCTTGCACGTCTTTACTTCATGATTGCAAACAAACTCTGTTTTGTATTGTGATTGCGGCGCCCGTGTGGGTAGTGTAATCAGATCAGGTAATGCCTGAAATGCCAGTAAGGAATGGGCACCTGTGTGGCCTCTAAATGAAATCAATGAGGTAATCGATAAGTGGGGGCTGGAAGAAGAGGATTACTTAGAGCTGGAGGAAACCCTCGGCAGGCCATTCACTCATCTTGATTAAAGGCCCCGCTTGGTGGTTTGACGTGGGCCAGCACGCAGTGGGTTGACACCAGATCTGGGTCAATTATGAGTCGAAATCCTTTTAATTACTCCGGATGTTTGCGGCATAGTCGGCCTGGCAGACATGGGAGGACGAGTAAGGTTTGAAACGCTCATGGTTTGATTGATTTATCTGCCCAACTCCTATCACCGCTTCAAAAGTATGCAACTCTAGGATCACTGAACACTGATGTGCTATCCGTAATCAACCACTTTACTAAAGCCCAACACAACATATCCACTCTCAGATACATCAGCACAGAGACTATAAAATTCCCTCGTAGAGAGCGTGATATTGACTCTTTGCTCCTGAGGAGAGAACTGTTTTGATATATACACTGCTGGTACCAAGAAGTCTGAACGAGGACTTCAATATCTGATCATTCTTGTGAGGCTGAGTTGTTCTATGACAACATTGGGGACTCTAAGGAACTTAATCAAATCATCATATTATTCTTTTGATAGTTGGACTCCATGGACTTCTTTAGCATGTTGTTATTTGATGTTGAGGCTGTTCTGTGGCCTGGAATGTTCACTATTATCGGCACTAATGTCTTCTTTATTTATGCTTCTTTGTCCTCGATCTGTTCCACTTATATACTATATATGTTGTTTTTCTCCTCTATGAATATTCGTGGGCTGGACTTTATTTCATCCTGTTCCTTTAACATTATTAGGGACATCCTAATTTTAATATAGAGGCACGTCTATTTAGATCTAGTATTGAAGTTTTGAAAGCTTTTGGCCTGATGTTAGTCTCTCTTTTTTTTGCTGTAAGGAGCTGATCTCTGCTGTTATATATTTTGTTTTGTTTTTTAATGTGGGTTTTACGGTTCACGTACATCATCATGTGACCAGAGCATCCAGATTTAAAGATGGCATCTCTGTAGTTTGAATTAAGTCTGAAAGAAGAGCATGAGCTCCAAACGTCACATGTGGATAAGCTAATATATTCCACATCCACAGCTTCAGTGTGTGGACTTTTTTTTCCACACAGTGCAGTTCTTGAATGTGCGTGACTTTTATGCATTGCGCTTTGTTGGAGCCAGGCTGTAATCTAAAGCTCCACCCTACTCTAGCAGTAGTTTAGTTGTCATAAAGCCAAATACACAACAAGATTAGCCACTCTAACTTAGAGAGATTGTGTTGAAAGAGTACATTCAACGGGGCCGCAGGCAAAATCCCAACCAGAGCAAACACATTTTTACCCTCTAAAGATTTGTCTTTGTAGAAGTAATTATATTGGAGATATGTTCGTGAATTGAAAAGTATAATAACAAGCTCAATGATTACACTAGCTAATGCCTGCTCGTCAAGCGTGCTGTGTTTCCTTCCATGTAGAACACTTGAACTCCAGTACATTCCAACTAATACCAAAGTCAATCACTGGCCTTGAGTCTAACATGAAACAGTAACTATTGTGGCTCTCAAAGAACTAATTAAACCCAAACACTGAGACTTATAGGCTAAGTGCTTTGCAGAGGATGGGCTAATAATAATATCTGGGAGTAACACCAACAAATCCCTGGGGATAATGCCAGATAATCACTACTACACACCCCCATGGACTAGAACCAGCAGCAAGGGGTTGCAGCGGCTACAGACTTTGCAAGTGCAGGACTGCTGGCAAAGCTTCAGTGCAACACATGGGACTTTCATCAAAAGCTAACATCAAAGGCTAATACCAAAGCTAAGAATCTTTTGGGGATTTTTACAAAACCTAAAACAAGAGCAGACACAATGAATCTGACCAGTGGGAAGCAGATGAAAGCTAGCCGCCAACGCTTGAGTGCAAATTAAAGGCAATGACTGGTGTTTCAGTTTTTTTGTATTGACTTTTTTCCATCGTCGCGTTTTCATTTGTAACTACCATGACAAGAAAGATGACAAAAGATGCTGAATGACAGATCATTTCCAATGTGATTTTCCCTCCCTCTCCCCCTGCAGTACAATTCAAATGCTACCAGCGTGGGAGCTTGTGGGCAGTTATCGGAGATATTACTTCAAAGGATTATGTTTTCAGCAAAATGCAACAAAATAAAAGAAAAGGCAGATGTGCCTAAAGTAGCACAAAAACAAGAGATAATGTTAGTAGTGGGTGTTCAAGCTGTAATGGAAATCCCAACTGATGACCAACCAGCCAGAAACAGCCACAGGTACACCTCCCCCACAGGTACACAAGCACAAAGTATTTCCCATACCCTCAGGATTAAATGGCCCCGACTTAAACCAAAGCTGAGTGGATGAGGTGTGCAGATGATGTTATCCCTGCTTGAAGTGTTACATCAACTGCCAGCTCCTCTGAGGGAGGGGGGGCTGGCTATCACATGAACTACGGCAGGCCCGCTGGGCCACAACAGTGTTGGAGTGCTGTGTGCCCAGCATGCAAAAGAGACTGCTCCATTCGGCTGTATTACCAACAGCTATTACTCATTGCATTAATGAATGATTCCTACTGTTATACACTGTGTCACGCAGGACTACAGCACAGGGACACCTGACAGCAAACTCTCTCTAATGGATTCCAACAGAGGATGTGTAACGTTTGGAAGATCTGTTATCTAATATAATGCAAAGTAGGTCTGTGCCACTCTGCTGCACAACATATAACATTTGCATTTTTCCATCAAATGTAAAAGGATATATTTATATATACAATGAAAAACAGCAGTAGGATTAAACCCCATAGCAGTGTGATCATGCTGTAATGTTCTGTTCTTTCCAACAGTCATGAGATTTCTGAACTTCATATGTACCAGTCAGAATTGATGTAAAATATTTTTGGATACTCAGCCATCTTGGATTTTGTTTGGTTTACATACCCCAGAAAGGAAATATTACACTCACATTCGTGCTGCAGTGTTGGGTGTTGTATGATAATGCAGCCTGCACTGCAGCGAGAGTCTAAATGTGTCATTTTCTCTCCAGGGTGTCAAGGAGCTAACATGATAAAAGCATCTGAAGATAACATGAAAATATGATAATGTTATAAATAACTTTGATTTTACATTTTTTGACACTTCTTTTTTTTCCCATATTGAAGAACATAAAGGCAGTGTGCTTAAAGAAGTATATGCAACCATTTGGGATATAAGGTATGCAAAAATAATATGAAGAGATGCTAAATCAAACATTTCACATGTCTCATGATACCAACTCAATCAAATCCAATGAAAATTCCTAAAAGCAAACAGGTTTTTTTTTTCTTTACTCAACCTCAACCACACTTTATTTAACAAAATAGAAGCAGGTCAAATATCGCAAAGCATATAAATGTAACTTTGAAACACAGCGTTTGAAAGTTATGACAAATCATCAGTGGGCTGTGGCACAGCAATACTCCACAGAAGAGACACATAGTAACCCCAGTCCCCCCCCTCATACACACACACACACACACCGTTGTGATTGGACAGAAAACGGGAATTGGGGGGGAAGCAAAGTGACTGGACAAAAATGCAGGGAGGTGATGATGATGATGATGATGATGATGATGATGGGTGTTTGTCACAGATCAGCAGAGATGTTAGTCCCCAAGGTCAAGCTGTGGTGTGGTTACATTTTTGGGAAGGGGAAGAGGGAGGGGGTGACAGCCGGGGAAAGTATACACATACATGCAAGTGGTCACGCAACAACTCTCTCACTCTCGCTCTCTCTCATTTGTCCTCACGCAAAACACACACGTCCGGGGGTGCAAGCCTACGCACAAACGTTCTCACTGGCAAAGGGGCAGGCAGACAAAGAAAGCATGGAGAAGTGATCCAGCACCATGGACACAGCCAGTCTGCAATACTGGGTGAGATACTGCAGGCCTACTACCTGGGGGGGTGGGGGGGTAGGGGGGTGGAAGCCCATCTCACATCATCACTGTACACTCTCATCATGGCATCTTAAGTCGATTTTAGCCGAATTATGCTGAAATCTTGTCTAAATTAGGCATCTCGGAGTGGCTTTCTTCAAGAAAAATCAATTGGCAACATCGAAAGAAGTCATCATCACTGGAATTTCACATTATAATACAATAATAATAATTTAAAAAAAAAACAACTTTAAAAAAAATTGCACATTCCTTGCATCTGTTTCAGATCAGACACTGCAGAGGAGTTACAGAATCGAGAAATTTTGGAAGTATGCCTCCAGCGTTTTCATTCTTTTTCTTTTTTCTTTTTGTTGTTGTTGTTGTGTGTTTTCAAATCCATGTCGAGTTAAAGCAGTACAGGCTAAGCAGCAGACCCGACAGCTGAGCTCTGTAAAAACAGGTGTTCAGTCATGGCGTTGTTGTCATGAGCCCACAAAAACCATGGCAAGGAGAAAAAAAAGGAGTAGCTCAAGCTCAAAATGCTGAATTTTAAAAGGCATCTTGCGTAATCAAATTACCTCCAAGTGTGAGTGACCCTTTCTCTGCCCCCCCCCCCTCCCCTCCCCCCTTCAGTGAAAGAGACATCATGTCTGTATGAACTTTCCGCATCATGGCCCCGTTTGTACAGACAGCGAGGATCGCGCCTCCAAAACAGCCTGTTTCAAGCTCATTTTGTAGTAAATACAGTGAGTCTCAGTTCTCTTATTTGGACAAGATTAAATGGCTTTACAAAAGCTCACAATATGATGAAAGTGAATCATAGCCATAAGCTTTTTTTTTGTGTGGAGGAATACTTTTTTTCTGACATTTAAAAAAAGCATTCTATTCTATTTCAGTCTACCTGCGCTGTTTACATAGATCTAATTATACCTAGCTCAATTGAAAACACTTCTTTGCTCATTTGTTGAAAAAATATGATGGTATAAACCCCCCATTTAAATGACTTGTAGTTTGTTTTTTTTCTTCCTCTCACCCAAAGCAAGGCTATATTCATTGACACACAAAACCACAGAACTGTTATTTGAGCTACATTAACTTTGCAGCATAAGCATCTGAGTGACGTTAATTGGTCATGCTCATCTGCATGTCTGAATATCTGAAAGTCAACAATTGGCACACCATAAAATAACACAGTTTTACATTCATAAAGGAGATGATGACTGCTGCAGACTTGGGTTTTTAATCTGCACCACCTAGTTACGGTATAAATAACCCCAATATTTACCGACAATCAAATGATAACAAACAGAAAGTTAACATGCACTGACAGCTTCACTGAATCATCGCTCCTTTCCGATAGTCTTCGTCATCAGTTATTGATTTTTTTACCCCGCTCTTTTTCTCCAAACAGGTTCAAAACAACAAATACAAATCCTAACTGCAGGTTCACAAAAAATAGAGAAATGGCACTTTGTAATAGTCATATATAATTCTTAATATCTATATATTGTCGTCATATTGATATAACATGAAAGGGTCGAGTTTGCTTCTTTGTGTGTGTGTGTGTGTGTGTGTGTGTGTGTGTGTGTGTGTGTGTGTGTGTGTGTGTGTGTGTGTGTGTG
>JBBPCS010000878.1:2509731-2544616 GCA_037974645.1 Hollardia meadi
GTGTGTGTGTGTGTGTGTGTGTGTGTGTGTGTGTGTGTGTGTGTGTGTGTGTGTGTGTGTGTGTGTGTGTTGAAACCCATGCGAAATATCATCATGCAGATTATGATACATCGGTCCGAGTATTTACATTTACATTCATGCGCTCGTGCACCATTCCACGGGTCCTCGGTCTGCTTTTTCTCCCTCACACACACGCCCTCTCTCTTCCCCACCTCCTCGCTCCTCTTCCTCCCTCGTTTTTTTCTGTCTCGCACAGATCCGTAGTCCGATTGCGGCAAATAGCAGAACTGGGGAGGAGAAGGGAGCAAGGGTTTTGTTTTTGTTTTTTAGCCAGGAAGGGGGCTTGGCATATACATATATTACAGAGTGGGGATTGTGCAGCAGCAGACTCACTTAGGTTCAACAAGACATTAACAAGTCTGTTCGCCCCAAAAAAGCGGATGATTCTTGCCGTTTTAGTCATTTGTGTGCGTCAGTCTGTCTGTGTGACTGTTTGTAATCCACGCTCGTTCTAGGCTATTAGCAGAGTCCCTTTTACGCATCATTTGTCGTGGAGAGGTGCGTGCTGCAGTCGAAGCCCCGGTGCGCGCCCCCGTCTGTGTTATAAGGCCCGCTGTGCCAATAAGACGAGTCACACACTGTCTGTAAGGAATTGATCTCCGAGGCGGACGAGTTCCCGTCCCTCCTCTTCGACCTCTTTCGATTCCGCAAAATGAACACAAGCATTCCTACAACCGTGAAAGCGGACGTGACGAAAACCAGCAGCAACCCGGGGACGAGCACCGAGATGGAGACCCTATTCGGCTCCAAATAAGAGTTCGAGCGCGTCCCCGAGTCCTGGGTGAAAGTGCTGTTTTTGGACAGGGGCGTGGGGGAGACTTTGTCGTAGAGTTTGCGGCACATGAGGTCGTTCCGCACGTAGCGGAAATCTCGCTTCCAGAACTCTTCTGGGGACTCACACTTGAGGTCGCTCACGATCACATCGGTCCCGAGTTTCTCCGTCCACTGCTTGAAGGGCACGATGTTGCACGAGCAATCCCACGGGTTACCGTGCAAATCGATCTGTATGATTGAGTTGAGCTGGTCTAACACGCCAGCCACGGGGAGATAGGGGAAATAATTGTTATGCAGGCTAATTTTGGATAAAGAAATCCCAAGGAAAGCATCCACTGGTAAAGATTTGAGCAAGTTGTTGTTAAGGAACAGAACCCTCAGGTTTGGCATGGGGCTGAATGCACCTGCCACTATCAGCTGGATGTCGTTGTATTCCAAACTGAGATATTCCAGATTCACAAGGCCCACAAACATCTCTGCCATCAGTGTATCCAGATAGTTCTTATCCATATACAGCCATCTGAGCTCGCTCTGGTTTTGGAAAGTGCTGTTGTCAATCACCTTGATGTTGTTCCCGCCCAGATCGAGCAGGTTGAGGCTGGAGTAGCCAAGCAGCTGGTTCTTTTTCACTGCGTGTATGTTGTTGTCTCTCATGTTCAATTCGTGAGCGGCCAGGGGCTTCGGTTTGAGGTTGAATAAGCTCTCGATCTTTTTGCCCTCACAGTTGACCCCCAGCCCCTGTCTGGAGCCGACCAGCTTGCAGTTGCACGGCTGGGGGCATGTCATGTTGTGAG
Organism: Hollardia meadi; assembly: GCA_037974645.1. Taxonomy (NCBI): domain Eukaryota; kingdom Metazoa; phylum Chordata; class Actinopteri; order Tetraodontiformes; family Triacanthodidae; genus Hollardia; species Hollardia meadi. The sequence goes on from JBBPCS010000878.1 coordinate 2,511,360, forward strand.
GCTGCTCTCTGTCCCCGTTCACACCTGTCGGGACCGGAGTGGGCTTATTAGTTTTCAGTTGCCAGTTCTCACGAGATTTGGAGTGACTCTTGGCTCCGTGGCCGCCAGGCGTCGGGGGCCCACTGGCGTCTGGCTTGTAAGGCGTGGGGCGCGGGCCACGGGCCACGGTCTCCGAGGTCTCCTCCTGGGTGGGAGGGGCGACCAGGCTGGTGTCCCCGCCGCCGCTCTGTGAGGGGCACAGGTCCACTTCTGATGTCTCGTTTAAATCGCTCCCTTGCAGCCTGGTGGGAGCCTCGCATATCACCCTCCCAATGAGCGCGTTATGCGGTATGTTCTCCAGCCATTCCTTCAGAGAAACCAGGTCGCAGTTACAGTCCCACGGGTTGTCCTCCAACAAAACCTCCGCAATGCCCGGTATTTGTTCAAGGATCCCCTCATAAGGCAACGTTTTGATTCGGTTCCCCCGCAGGTCGAGATGCGTAATGGGCACATGTTGGAACACGTTTATAGGTAGCGCACTGATGAGGTTGTCGTTAAGTATTAACACTTCAAGTTTATTTAGGTCCCTGAAAACGGCGGGGTCGATGTCCCTCAATAGATTAAAATCAGCTTGGAGATATTCCAAGTCGTCTAACCCCAGAAATGTACTCTTCCTGAATGATCTTATCTTGTTGTTATTGATGTGCAGCCTCTTCACCAGCTGCAGTCCCAGGAAGGCGCCGGGGACAATGTCGTGCAAGCCGTTGTTTTCCAAATGCAGGCTCACGGCATTGTAAAAGTTGGCGAACTCGTTGGGAAATAGCCTGGACAGAGAATTCCCGTGCAAGAGCAGGTGATAGAACTGTGAGCTCGGGCCGGTCAAATGCCGCAGAGTGGTGAAGCTCCTTTTTTCGCAGTCTATGTGCAGATCTCCCTCTATCTCGTTGCAGGAGCATATCTGCTCCTTACAAACGTCCCTTGTAACATTTCCACTGGCAACACAAAGAGCCGCATTCAGCAGAACAATCCAAAGCAGCATTTTTCAACGCGGACAATTCATTCCTGGCTTCAGGACATATGAGCTGTGAATTCAGTCAACATCAATGCGAAGGGGAAAAAAATGAGATATAGACATTTAGTTGGAAGATAAGGCAGTCTTTCATAACACATCCATGCTGCATCTAACCTGCGCTTGTGTCCAGACTTCCAGTTCGATCACATAAACGTCTCTTTCACATCGACTGAATCCTCACAGCCTCCTCGTGTTTATGATAAAAATCCAAAACAGCGAGCGACAGTAGAGTCCAGCACATCTTTCTGGCTTTGTTTTTTTGTGTGTTTTTTTTCAGTTCGTTTAAGACTGACCTTGGCAGGCAAAATAGAGAAAATGTACCAAATCCGTGCCTTTTTCTCCCTCCGGCCGTGCTGCGTGTTGCTGCGTCGGGAGCTGTTCCGTCTCCGCCGGTGCTGAATTCACACCCTCCGCCGGAGCTTTAGAGGCGAGCCCACCGCTGCAAAGCACCCGCATCCCCCCTCACATCCTTCGGCGTCTTGCCTCGCTCGTTTCTTCTTCCCCCCCGCACACATACACACACACACACTCTCACACACACACCTTTCGGGGCGACTTCACAAAAGGAGGAACGCGGAGACGGTGTTCATCCTAGCGCGGTGCTCTAAGAATAATCTGACACCCTCTACTGAGCTGTAATGGCAAAAATCCGTCGACTGACTGAGGGAATGCTGAGAAGAGAGAGCAGGAAAAAAAAAATCAATCCACATATAGGGGCGAGATTTTTTTTTTTCTTTTTTTAAATCACACTTTGTAGCTTTGGATTTGTAGGTTATTTCCCTCCCGAGGCGCAAAAAAAGAGGTTTCTGTCACCAAACCAGGCTCCTGCTGTGAAAGGTCTCTCTTAAAGCTTGCTGCTCCATGATAAAAGTGTCTAAGTCGGCATCGTCGAAAACACTGACGAGAATTCACATTGGGATCGTGACACCTCAGTTCAATGCCTTAAATTGCCCCCTATCTTTAAAGGATGAGCGGCGTTAGTTTGGCGGATTTCCCCCCGTCTGTGGCTTCACTGTTAGAGCCGCGACTTTCGCCTCTTGCTTTGCAAACACTGTTGAATGCGGTAAAAACAATAATCCGCTACAGGCATGCCTCAGTCCAGCAAAAAAAACAGTTGACTATACAACAAACGATGCGTCAGTGTGGCACCCTATATGCGCATGTGTGCGTGACGTTTGTGTGTGTGTGTGTGTGTGTGTGTGTGTGTGTGTGTGTGTGTGTGTGTGTGTGTGTGTGTGTGTGTGTGTGTGCAAAAATAGATCTACAACTGTAAGGAAAAAAAATTGGAAGTGGCTCGGACATTCTCCTCTCCTATCCTTGTTTATTATACTCCATTGTTTGAGAGTATTACATCAGCTGACGGTTGGAGTGGGTGGGTGGGTGCACAGGAGAGTTAAGGTAGTTATCCACCCTCCCTCCTCCACCTCCTCCTTTTCCTCCTCCATCTGCAGTGCTCAGTTGGACTTAAGAACAGGACAGAAAATGGGATGCTACTTTAAGTATCCTCTCTCTCTCCCTGACATCATATTTTTGTTGTTGTTGCAGAGAGGAAATAACACACACATGCACACACACAAGTGGAATAAGAGACCAATAAAGGTGAGTCAAGAGATTCCAGCAATGCATTGGCAGTGTTTGCAATAAGCAAAACATCATTAGGACCACCTACATATGGCTGTAAAGCATTCCCATTATGGTCTTTTGACTGCTTATGATTTCTCTCTACCCACACTCCTGTCTGTCTGTCTGTTGTCATCTGCATCTGTCTCTTTTTGCTCATTTTGTCACATCACATGTGTCTCTATAGTAAGACAAGAGCCAAGACGCAGGATATTTACATCGTCTTCATGGCAGGTGACATGCCGACGAAAAGGCCTAAAGCCACGAGTATTTCCATGTTATTTATCTTCAAACTCTACTTTTCAGAGGGAAATGTTGTACTTTGTGCTGCACTGCATTATTTTATAGCTTTAGTTACCAGTTAGTGCAGATTCAGATTACTAACCACCCCAAAAAATGTGATGAATTCTTAGAGATTTCAATTCCCAGCAGCATATAAAGTACATTAAGTACATTTTATTGCTTATTTTCTACTTTAAATTAAGTTCACTTTTAAATGCAGGACTTGTAACAGAGTATTTCTTCACTATTGTGTGTTTAAAAAAAACTCCGGATACTTCTTCCACTGCTGAGACTAATACCGCTTAATGTATCCCAAGCAATGATTACATGTGGCTGAGCATCATGATGTGATGTAGATACTGTCCGGTTGCATTAGTGTAACGCAGGACCAGAGGAGCTCATATGTCACTTGTGTACATAGTCGCCGGGCAAACAATGAGATAAGGTGAAGGAGGCAACAACAACAAGAAAATCCATAGAAAACAGCGCAACATATAAAGACGGACAATAAAATGAGCAGCAGATCATTCATGACAACATGGCTGATCTCTTGTTAAAGCCCATTTTTACTTCAGTTTGAAATGATCCCGGTCATGATCCACTTTGAGTCCCACATATTGATCCCACAAGAGAAACGCGTCTGTCCGGGGGAGGATTTACGAAAGGGCACCTTACAGTCCCTCGTGGACACAGCGAGTTAATGTCACTGAGAGACAAATGATGAAAACTTGAAAAAGTCCACTGATTTTACACATCAGGGTCTCTTTCCCGGGGCCTCGTTTGTAAAACAGACTTGCGATCATCTTAAGTAGGACTCAAGCAGAAAACCACGTATAAGCAGTTCTTTATTTTAAAAAAACCTGACTTTGACATGGAAACGATCTTATCTCTAAGCAAAGTCCAGACCTGACACAAGTGATTTCCCTGCTGGTTATGTAGGGGTACTGCAGCCTGGGACACATATCTGCCCAAGCCTGCGGTGCACTCTGTATGAACTTTATGAACAATGTGATAGGAATGATCAATTAAAGGTGTGAGGAATTAATCGCCCGGGCCACAGTTTTATCTTTCAGCCCCCACCTCGTTCACTCCAGCAGCAACACACTCTGTTTGTCAACCCACCAAATAATAGATGTCACCTGGACACCCATGGCTATTCCAGAGTAAACCCTCCTGCCATTATAGAAGAGGAAATCACAGGGCAGGTGTCATCAATTTAAGTTGATTTGAGGTTTATAGATCACAGGTGCGCAAGTTACAAATTGTTTTTTTTTTTCAATGTTCAGCATCTTATATGAATCAAACATAAGCACACCACCTGAAATGATCTCAGTATAAATCTGATCTGATCTATTGTGCAAGATGGTGCACAATAACATAAGTGTGTGTGTGTGTGTGTGTGTGTGTGTGTGTGTGTGTGTGTGTGTGTGTGTGTGTTGAGGATAACTGCATTTCTCACAGAATAAGCATGTATTCAGTGTTGTTATTGTTTTCTAATATGGTGTTGTTGTCCTGATAGTTGTGTCCATCGTCTGCCTCTGTAAGATTACTCCAACATTGTAATTGTCGTGCTGGATTGATTCTGGTGTCTCGTCCTCGGGATAATTCCACAGCTTCATGGAATCCAACAGTTCAGATTCAGAGTTTAATAGTGATTGCCTTTCAAACGGCGTTTGTAATCGTTGTTTGCGTGCTGCAGTCACCGTAGAAAGAAGCCAATCAATAGCATTCAATCAGGCAGCAATGTCGTGTGACAAGATTGCTCGCAATTTCTGGTGGATCTCTCCAAACAGACATTATTGGCAGTCACCAAGTGGCCCCAAGTGATATGCTTGTCACATTTTTTGCCACCTGGACTAAATGTAATTATCAACAAGTTGATATTTTATGTCAAACGTGAGGACAGTTTGGATGCCTGTTTAATCCTCCCCTAAAAGAAACATATTTAAAGAATCCTGGGATTTTATCAAGCCCAGCCACCGTCTTTTCTTTTCTTTTTTTTTTGTAGGAAAAATCTGTTTGACCTTCCCTCAGGCCTACACTTGAAGACGTATTTTTCTTCTTTTTAAAAAAAAAAAGCGATTTAAGATGTTTTGTGAGCACATGACCTGGCTTTGCAACAAACTGCTGAATCTAAATCTCTCCATTTAGCAGTTTCCAGCAAATCATCGCATCAAACGGCAAATAAGAACTTTGCCCTTGGCATCCAAGTCCCCTGATTTTTTATTTATTTATTTATTATAGAGGGGAGGGGAGTAAACATGCGCATGCCACATCAGCTTGGCGCCTGCAGACGTGCATGCTCATCTTCAGGAGTAGTACTCTTTCCCAGGGCTTGAAAGGCAGGAGGTTTTGAGAGGCTGAAATACTCTATGGGTAATTACAGAAAGGTCAGTTGCCATGTTAAGCTTGTTTTCACATCAGCATGTTCAGCTCGCTGTGCGCGGACAGCATTCCAAATAAGGCACGGCCTGTTTGTGGGGATTCATGCATTGGGAGTAAATAACGTTTGATCAGCGCGCAGATTAGGTGGACTGGAAGAGACTGCACGTGCTTTCTGACGTCCTGCCAGACTTTTCGTTTTTAGATTTTATAACGGACAGGAGCAGGGAGCCAAATCATCATTTCAGCCAACTGAGATGTGGGTTGATGAGTAAGACATGAAGTATGATGATGGCTAATAATCTGTTATCATGTTTAAAATAACAGTCTGCTGTAAAAATTGAGAAAAGTTGTTTGACGTGAGGCTGGAAGGGAACTGAACTTTATATTTCTCAATAATACAGCCTCTTTTTTTGCAACACTTTTTTAAATTATGCAGCAATGGTCTTGCACATGTGTCATGTACAGAAAAAGATAGGTCAAGTGCTGGCTGGAAGTCAATACAGCTATTGGCAGAGGCAGCAACACTGCACCCTATGTATCGACCGGCGAAGCTGTATGGGGAATCAGCAGAATGTTTGACTGTAAATCCATACGCATCCATCCACAAACTCCTTCCCCCCCCGCTGTGTACATCCAGTTCTCACGGGATGACAAAAGTCTGACACTGGCGTTCGTCACTTGCCTTCAAGGAGAAGAATTTAATTCTAGCTTTGAGACACTATCCTGATGCCTCATGACACCGCTGTCTGTATCACTGCCTTGTCTTGTAGACGTAAAAATGAAAAACGGGTTGAAATAGTCAGTTCTGTCTTGTATATTTAGAAAATAGACATCTCAATAGTGTTAGTTGCAAGCCAAGATGAAAGACAATTTCATAGTTAGAGATATATGCAGGTGGTTGAGTTGAATGATTTTTAGCACCTACTGTCAACAACTTTGGTACAGTTGTGGGGTTCAGGGAGTGCAAGGCTGCTGCCGCCATTATAGTCTGTTAAAGTCTGTTAAAATCTTCTTTTTTTGTGTTATTATATATTCATTCGACTCTGCATTGTAAAATGGCAGAAAGTTCAGTATCCTTGGTATAATTCCAGTACTGCCAAAATGTTTAATGGCACATGTAGAGCAACGCAATTTTTGATGAAATATCACTGTTTTAAGCTTCGATTTGGTTACTTCTCCTGATGTAAGTATGAAGGAATTTTCCCTCATCCTTTTCTATTTAGTTAGTTTGTGTCCTTGTCCTGTTCAGGCAGAGCAAGCATCGATAAAGTGTGGAGAGAAAGTAATCAGGAGCCTCACAGTCTGGGACCTGGGGAATATGTCAATGGCTGCTTACATTTGACGAACCAATAGAATAATTACACGTGGATTATGCCCACAACATGTGAGCCTTATACGCCCTCTTTCAGGAAGACAGCTTGAACTGTTTGGCATGGAAACTTAGTAAATAAATCCTGATGTACATGAAGCATGTAACCAGTTATGTCATCTCGTTGCGCCCTCATTTGCATATCTTTACCCACAATGTTGTGTTTTTAATTGGTATCAATGACAATGAGAGACTAGTCAACAGTTTGTAAGGAACGTTCAATTAGTTTGTGCTCCTTGGAATGTATCTTGTTTGTCAGTGGCCATAATAATCTTTATTACAATAGATTGACTTTATTCAGCATTTCTCTCCCTTTTTTCTGTGTTTTTTTTATGGATATAGAATGAGCTTTTTTCTGTTCTAAATATAGGGCCTATGTGGGACAACAGTATGAGGAATCAGTTGTCTTCAGTTGTCTCTCTTTCTGTCTGTCTCTGTTTATATAATTTATTATTTTAACAGCAGTCAGGTCAAAATAACCCCCTAAGATCCACACTTAAGCACTAGCTGTGACAAACGATTCCTCTTTTAAGTGGCAGCCTGGGCCCTCTTTCTAAAAGATGCCACGGTTCAGTCGTGATGAAGCAGCTACCATTGTAAAAAAAAAAAAAAAGCTGCAGTGCCTTTTTTTTTCTATTTGGAACAGATATTCAGCAAGAGTCAGTGAGCAGTCCTGATCTCATGATAATTGGCAAGAAATGATATGAAAAGAAGTTCCATAAGCCATTTGTGATAAATTGGAGTCTCTCTGCAAGAGAAAAGCGGATCAGACAAGTGCTAAGTGGACGTTCGTCTCGGTTTGCTCGGCTGCTGAGAGAAAATGCTCGCAACGCACCAAAAAAATAATAGATCAACGTTCAAGTTAATTTTTCAGTCAATTATAAATGTGTGCGTTTGGAGAAAAACACATTAATTAAATTGATGTCGAAGATAAAATAAATAATTATGACTCTTGCTGTTGCTGGGTGTTCACAATATCTTCTAGCAATCGCAAGTGAAGAGTGCAAGGGTCAGAATCACAGTGTTCAGACAGAAGATACACGTCGTCAGAGATCTTATTATTCACCATCATGTGATGAGCTCTCCAACATCTATTTAATGCGTCCTGAAAGCTAAATCAGAACTGTGTTATAAGCACTTGTTTTTTTTTTCCATGTAAAGCTCACAGCTTTGGAGGGATGATCTGTGATCCCTGACAGGATCCAGTCCAACATGATAATTGTTTCCGGTGTGAGGGTTTGATGATCCTGGCAGTCTCCGTGCCTGGGCTCGGCGCTCTCTTAAGAAATGTAGTGATTGCATTTCTAACGTTGATGTATGAAATATGAATGGGTTGGAACAGTTTGGGGGTTTTTTGGGGGGTGGGGGGATTGATTGTTTGCATAACGCTGGGAGGGATAAAAACAGGTGTTTTATTTTGTTTCAAATAGAAGACAGGTGATATCCTGGTTCCATCGCACATTAAATCCAGAAGTTGAGAGAGAGACCTGTAACAATGTAACACTGCTTCAAATGACGATTTTGAACTGATGACATGCTTCAGAAGGCTGCTACAGAAAATGATTCGTTTTTTTTATTTAGGATCTCAGACACTCTAGCTGTAAAACCCATTTAAACACACTGGATATTCATTTGCTGCACATATGTGATCGGTGTTGACAGGACTTTTTATGTAGTGCTGCCCGTCCCAAGTCCAAAAAACATGTGTACACACACTTACACACAAATACAAATTCTTTTGCATCTGGCAGTCCTCCAGAGAGGGAGTATTTGTTTTATTCGTAGCCCGTTTACCATATAAAACATGTTTTTTTTTTGTTCCCCTTATATGGTGACATAATAGAGAAGTGAACACCATAATTACACATTTAATTAAACGTGCAAGTCCTATTTGTGGCAAAGCAAGGCGGTTTTATTTATAAAGCACATTTCAGAAACAGAGGCAGATTCAAAGTGCTGTATGGAAAAATTAAAACAAGTTACTTCAAAGTTAAAACAACACAATTAAATAGAGCAGAAGATAGAGCAAAATAGAAGCAAAAGTGATAAATCAATTTAGAAACAAAATTACAAAATAAGATAAAATAATAAAAAAAAATCATTAAAACAAATATATAAAAAGGTTTAAGATAATATTAAAAATACAAGGATAATAAGCTCTTTGGTTTTAAAACAATTTAGTTAAGAGCACTTATTTATCATAGCCAGAATAAAGTTTTCAGTCTGGATTTAAAAGTGAGGATTTAACTGTTGTTTTTGCTGCAAAAAGAACTCAGAAGAATAGAAAATAAAACCAAGTATATAGCAAACCCAAACAATGAGGAAGTAAGGCCAATGTAAAGAAATCGACACAAGTCGACTCAATAATGTTCTATTATTTATCAATCCTGTCTTTTTTTTATATACCTTACCTATTTTGTAATGATCCACCTTAGAAATGTGAGCTCAAGCTCACCGGGACTAATTAAATGTAATGTCTCCGCTGGTCTTGGACCGACCTTGTTGCCTTGACTGCTGTCCTGCATGTTCCTCAGCTGTGAGGCTTACTCATACAAATATGACAATGAGACAGGGGCAGAAATAGAACGCAAACTCACGCCCTTGTGTGAATAAACTAATTTGGATGCGGCTCCACTTATGTGTCATACTTCCTGTTGTGGGGGTCATCTGCTGACAACTCTGTCCACCCACCCTCCTTCTTCCCTCAAAGATAAGAGCCCTCGTTTTGAGAGGCTCGACAGATCTGGGCCCCTGGTTACAGAGCTCTTCAATCAGGCATCTGAGGCTCAGATTTACTTAGTTATGCTCTCACTGTATCTTTTTTGTCTCCGATGACGGTGACATACATTTGGCCCTCCTCCAGTGTTGCATTGATGATTTTGAGATGTGTCAGTAGCTTTCATTTTCATGGCCACACCTGAAAGGAAAGATTTTTTTTTTTGTCGCTTTGAAATTTGATATCCAGGTCTGCGGTGATGTCAAGGTTTGGATGAAAGATGAGGGAAAGTTTAAAGCTGCGCTTCGCCTGTTTTATCAGCTTAAATCCCAAAAGTGTGAATGCAACAGAAAAAACAAGATGCAACTTCCCAAAATGATAATATTAAGTTTCAGGTATTGTATGTGTACTTAATCACCCAAACTGAAGAATTAAAGGTGCATTCTGGAGAAAGGTAGTTGGTCTCTCATTCCAAGTCCAATAGCAACATTTTGGCTTGGTGGCCCGGCTATCAAAACAAACAAAACCTTTAATTAGTGGGACACACATCACAAAAGGTTTACTCGTAAAATAAAGATCTATATGTGCTGCCTCCAGTTATTACCTCTCATTTTAGTTTGACTTTCTATCATTGTTCATTTATTCTGAAAACTGTTAGCAATACATGCAGCAGGGCTAAATGGATCTTAAGTGCATGAACATTCAATTAAACCTCAGTTTTCTTCAAACAGCGACATCATTCTGCAAAATCAATACACTCTAGACAAGTCTGGTTGAACATAAATGCATAAATGACATAATAAATAATAAAAGACCAGCAAGTGAATGCCGCTCAGGCCCTACACATACCACCCAGTTGTTTTAATGAAATGCAAACATATGTACAGTACGTCCACACTGTGGATCACAGGGGCAGTTTTATGGTCTCTGCACTACATGACAATATACAGCAACCTTTCTCTGTCCCGCTCATGGTGGTGTTTATGTGACCACATTCGAGCCTGGTGCCTGTAACGGATTGATTGATAATTGTTGGATCTGAGAAATGACAGCTACATATGTGTCTGTCATAGCCTCAGTTCTTTTTTTTTGGCTGCTCCATGCACGAGTGAATTACCGCGGCGCTGTTCCCGGGAGGAAATGTTTGCAAACACTGAGTTCTTTCAAAAACCCTTCTTGTCACTTTTCTCCACGAGGGACGGTTAGACAACCATTTAGTTTAAAAAAACAACAACTGTGGATCTGAATTATTAATAATAATTGGGATAAATGGATTTGCTTAAGATAGAAGCTGCTCACTAACGCATAGCATATTTATGTTTTATTTTTATTTTTTTAGATATGTTATTCAAACACGACGATCTGCTTTCTGCAGAGGACAACACAAAACAACTCACTGGCCCATTTCCATTTGTATCTATTGTAACTTTAATTTGTGCTCCGCGATGCCAGCGAATAGATCACCGTCACATGCCGTGGTTTTCATTTTGCCATTTCTATCCTGAAGTATGCCACAAATGCAGCATTATTAAAGTGGTAAATCTCAATCAGAGCTCATTGTGTTTACTTGGCCTCCAGGTATGCAATACAAAACGTTAAATCTTTTTCGGATTTCAGCCATCCCATGAAATTAGGTAGTTTACTCAGAAGGCATTCAGTCGTTTCCTCTTGGTCGCTCGGTGTACGACTATAGACAAGCAGGTTGTCCCCCTGTTTGAATGGTTTCTGGGCTTATTTCCAACATTTTTAATCCTCATTTCATTGTGCGCTCAGTCTACCGTAAGTAATGCAGGCATGCTGTGTTGTGGCCAGTCTTTCAGTTTTCATGTCAACTGTGTTGTACAGCTAGTTAGGCAGCTGAGGGGTTGTTCCATACACCATAGAACTGCAATTTGGTGAATGTAAACTCACTATTATTGTAATCCTCTTTCAAAAAAGAGAGCAATTTTAGAGAAAAAATATTCATGTTTTGATGTATTATTGATTCAGATTCAAACTGACGCATAATTGGTATTATGATTTTCTTTTGAAAGCCAGCTCGTTCTTTTTCTTTTCTTTAGCAGTGGCAGTGATGAGACAGAAGCAATTCAGGAAGAGACGCTATGTTTTACTTTTTGATTTAATTTCACATGAACGAGCAATGAAAGGAACTACAAATAAGACATTTTTAAAAAAGAATGCTGTAAGAAAAGAAAAAGACAACAAAGGGCTACAGAGCGGAGGGAAAGTATTAAAATAAATACAACCCATTAGCAACTGACCTTCCAAAAAAGAAGGAGAGGTCAATATGATCTCGAATTACAGGTTTACAGAAAAAAAATGAAGATGAACTACTTGAGTGAACAAAACAAAAGATTAAAAAAAAAAAGAAACAGATTTCTTTGAAGGACATTTTTAGTTATGTTAGAAATTCTTGAATGGATCAACTTTCAGCCACTGGCCCAACCGCGCACAATATTTCATCTAATCATGTCCTTGAACCACTGCAGTGTCCTTAGTGATATAGATGTTTAATGAATGAGGTTAGGAGTTAGAAGGTAAGAGCAAAATATTGTCATTCCAGACACCGCCCACGGCTACATCACAATAATTGGCAGAATAAATTAATATGTCTGAATAATCAGGTAGAAAGGTTATTGGTTATCAATCAAGTACAAGGTTGGTATCAAAATATAATCTGCCACATGCTGCTGGATACCAGATTACCACCTGAAATGCAGAGATACTGAATGTACTATACAATTGTACTATATAATTTCAGTGTAATAATTATAATTATATGCAATTAATAATTAGGCATTTGAAAGTGACAAAGGCTTTGCCTATTCTGTCTGTGATTCAGGACAATGGGCACACAATGTTTTGGTATAACTTAATGTACGGTAAATGTTAAGCTCTGACCCGGGATGTTGTGTCAGATTTTCCTTCAGAGAGATGGACTCTTACACAAATATTTCATTCAGCACCATTGACAGTTACTCAAACATGATTCAGCACCATTGGACAGTTAACGCTCTATCCTTGATCCAGGACAATGGAAAGTGTCCATTCAAATCCATGAGCACCAAATGTGACTGCACAATTTCTGAATCAATCTTTCTTTCAAAAACAGAGTCTGTCATACACAATTGTTAAGCGCCACGGACAGAAACGCAAATTCTGTGCCATGGATACAGACACATTTGTCTTGAATGAGAACAATGGACAGTTATACCTTGATTTGGAACACTGCCAGTTAACGCACTATCCTTGATCCAGGACAATGGAAAGTGACACACAATTCTTGATTTAACTCCCTGAACAGCAAATGTGACTGCCCGAGTTCTGAATGAATCTTTCTTTAGAATACACAATTGTTAAACTTGAACCATGGCCTGCGGCAGAAATCCTTGGTTTTGGGGGGACTATTATACTTTGACAGTGACATACAATTATTGCATTCAGCACCATGGACAGTGACAGACAACACTCAAACGGGACCATGGACAGTTACACAACGATTCTTGCATTCTTTTTTTTTTTTTTCTTTTGTTGGTCACAGCTTGGATTCATCCCACCTGGCGAGTGTTTGGTTGAATTCAATTAAAAGCCCCCACAGTAGGAATGAAGGGAGCCACCAAGAGACTGTCGCTGCTGATGAGAGATATGTTTCATTTAACTGTATTCAGAAACACCCACATTTCCTCAGTGAGAACAGAGAGAATCGGAGGGACTGTGCAGAGAAGACAGTGACGGAATTCAGATGGGATTTGACCCCGAGCCAGACAGGTTCAACTACTGAGACAAAGCCTCCTTTTAATTTTTGAAAGGGTGTAATTAAAAAAAAAAAAAAATCTCTTTCTTTCTTATTTATACCTCCTTATTTAAGCAGGCAAATAAGACTGAAGCTAAGATTAAGAGTGCTAGAAAGATTTCATGAAATGTAATTACGATCCATGGAGAACCTGAAGGATGTAAACACCTACTTAAAATGCAGTGCTTACCAAGAGCCCACCACTTGATGGCGCAGCAATGAATGCAAAGTCAAATTCCTGACTTGAAATTTAGAGATTCCTCCCCCCTGACCTTGTGGCACAATGTGGGATTTTGAGCGCAGTCTTCCACTGCGTTGTGCATCCACTCGACGAGTCCCCATGCTGTGCAGAGCCTGTCCTTCAGCGACAGATAACAGCAGGGTAACGCAGACTCTTAGGCAAAATCCAGACAATTATTGATTGATGAATTTATTATACACCACTGTTTGAAATTAAAGTTCCCTTTTTAAAAAAAGGATAAGATGATCAATCCAGGGCTGAATCTCCTTTTCATGCCACAACACGCTCACGGTTTCCATCTCTTTTTTCCCCCTTTTGTCCAAAAAGTAATTAAAACATGTTCATGTCTCATTTTCATAAACAAGAAAAGGAACAATGAGGATGAAAATTCTTTTCCAGACACAGTCCAGTTCACTTTGCTTTGACACATTTGAGCCTGGAGTGATTATCCCTCGTCTGCGAGCATTTAATTACACCTTCTCTCCGAATACTCAGCACCACATATTAAGCTTCAAACGACAGAACTCGTTCACAGATAAAACGGAGCTTAGAATCCCTCGGCCGAAAGCCACAGTGACGTTGGGATTTCAGTAGTGGTAATTTGATTTCAAATCAGTATCTAATTGAGGCATCACTATAGGCGTGTGTTCATGCCTTACTTTAAGGGCTCCAAAGTGTCTCTGAGTGTGTGAATAATGTAAGTTCATCAGTAAATCTTTTTGTTCCCTCTGAGTGATCCACTGCCAAACCTGAAAGTTTGATATATGGTTAAAAAAAAAAGAAAAAAAAAAAGCCCCAAAAATCTGATCTGAATCTTTTTTTCTTCAGAGTTCTTGTTGTTGTTGTTTGAACTCTTCTTCATGTTCCTTATCAGCTGCTGAATTCTCTGTGGCAAAGGATTAGACATGCCTGCCTTGCACCATCCATGCAAATCCTAACAGGAGAGTGTAGATCAGAGCGCAGGCAATACAAATAATTAATACTCAAGGGCACTGGAGTTCTGGTGTTGAAGGAATGCTGAAGAAAGAAAAAAAAAGATGAGCACAAAGGAGCGGGAGAGGGAGGAAGACTAAAGCTGGGTTTGACACCTGTCAAATTATTGATTTTGCGTGAGTGTTTGATCAGTGCACGTGCATGTGTGCGTGCCTGCATGGCCGTGTGTGTGTGTGTGTGCGCCTCCTTGTGTTTGTTGGACATAAATCAATGCGACGAGCTGTAGCGTTCACCTTGGGGCTAGCGCGGAGCTGTGGAGGCAGCATGCAGCAGGTGAGGTGTCAATCAGCGGGACGTGTGGACGTGACGACTCTTAAAAGTCGCACGCCGCACTCAAATATCACGCAGCGAAATCCTCCTGCTTTTGTTGTGTCCTTGCTTTGTTTGTTTGTCTCGGCGACTTTGCTCTACTCTTTATTGCTGTGATTGCACAGCATTGCCTTATGTTGCTCTGCTCTGTGAGGAAGTCACATTGCAGGCGCCTTTGTTGGTGTGTCACACTGTGATGACCTAATGTGGGCAGTGCGAGAACATCAAATTGTATCCATATAGTGCAGTCTGTGGCTACAGAGCGCTGTCGTGTTGCTGCTCTTATATTGTTTTATTAAGTAGCAGTCTTCCCAACTTTCCAATGGCAGGCATCCATTCCTTGTCCTTTCCCAAAACTGTTATTTTGCATCTTCTCAATCCTCCCCATTTTCTAAAAATACAAAAATAAATAAATAAATAAAATCACATTAGTAGAGAAAAAAAGCAACCCAATTAGCTGGTGATGCCCTATTTCAGGTTTTATCAACAACACTTGTGTGTTGTGCCATTTACTCCATCTGCTATTATTATATTTGATGGACACAGTTGATTCTATGATACATTGACAGATTCATCTGGTTACTTCAGGGACAGATGATGAACCAGAGGATTGATTTAATGTGCGAGATATATGGAAGTCACATACTAAATGTTGTATTAATGTGATCTGATCATATATCTGTTTCACATCCACATTTGTCCATAGATGCTCTCATATTTAAAGCAAAGAAATAATAAACACACACTAAAGACTTATGATTAAAAGGGTGTTCCAGTAATTTAGTATGGTATAAAAGTAGGGAGGCTTGTGCGAGACACATTGAAGTAAGAATGGTCAAAAGTGAAGCATCAGAGGCAGAGATATTCTGACTTTTAGTCTCTTGTATGGGTCAGTCTCTGAAGAAACAGCAGCCCATTCTCATCCCCAGCTCGCCAAAGGGCCCGTTGTACGCTGATCTTTCACTGGTCAACCTAACGTACACTGCGGTGGTGGGCGGGGCAAGACGCCTGTGATACATAGATCTAGAAATTCTCAATGACGGAGAAAGAGTAGATGTGATTCCAGCACCTTTTTTTGTTTTAGGGTTTTCAAAACTTTTTAACGTGGGAAAACCATGTTAAATAAAATATCAGTCATAGAGTATTTTTATGTACTTTAGAACATGTCTGGGGTGGAACTTTATGGAAAATATGAAAAATCTGCCGCTCCAAATTAATATTTTGTGTTTGGTATATTAGACCACTGGGTTACAGAGAAGACGACGTTACGAAATGTGAACTCCTGACTTCAGATTTTGAGAGAAACACTGCTTGAACTCACCACTGCGGAGCCCAAACACACGGATTTAACATGTTAGCCGGCGCTCCACAGTCATAGTTCACTCTTCTACCCACTCATCTGTCTTCACTGTCTTTCAATAAAGAACTGTACACTGCCGGAGCTATAAATCATCACGGCGGCCGGTGAAATGTCAACCTAAATGGCATTTCACCTCTGACCTCTTGTCTGTGGGAAGCACATATGGACCCGTGAATTAAGATGGATGGCGCACTGGACTCGATGATGTTGCGGTCATAATTGTCAGGTAGCAGCTAATTAATTTAAATGGGGGAAGATGGACCAAAGTCAGAGAAGAAGCTGGGAATAGGAGTAAAGCAAATTTGTTCGTGATAAATAAATATTTAAAAAGTAGAAGGGATTATATTATCCACAGTCTTGTAATATTATGTATGAAAATTGATACGTTTAATGAGCACCAATAGAGCGATAAAGTGTGATCTCAGTTTTGATTAAACTCAGTCATGTTTCTAGAGAAAATGGTAATTGGAGTGAATGAATGTGATACGGAAATTTTTATAACAAATCTTTAAATAAAATTTGCATCAGTATATTGCAAGAATTGGCCTATTTAACTCATGCTCAACAGATCTATAAAATGAAGTAATGACACTTTGGGGCTTAGTTGGAGTAATCCAATTGCATTGATTTCGGCGCTCCATTCTTCTGTTGGTCTTTCAGTGCGACTGCACTAATCATTCATTTATAAAAGATTTCATTTTGAAAGTAACGGCACCAGACTCAAGCATAATGGATGATGGATGGGGGGAAAAAAATCAATTGCAGCGCAGCGAAGCAGAGTGTGATGACAACATGAAAAGCCCGTAAAAGGGCCTTTTAATAACAGGGGCTGCACAAACAGCCCGAGCACTGATGCCGGACTACACGGGAGGTACACATGTTGGCACACACACACACACACACACACACACACATACACATGGGTGTACGTTCATAATCGTGATTTATTCATAGACTTTTACAGTGGTAGAAATGCTCCATTTTCTAATGCATCTATTATTTAAAGATAGGACCCTGTAGACATTGCTCAACAGATTGTGGTGTAAAAAATGAATGCAAAACCAAACTGGAAGCATGCATATGAATGTGTTGTGAATGGTGTGTGTGTGTGTGTGTGTGTGTGCGTCCTGCTTCCAGTTCCCTGTGTTCTGGAGGAGTGCTCGCAAACTTTGGGCTTTTTGGCTTCTCTATAATAGATGACAATCACAACAGTTGCCTCGAAACACACCTGCTCCTCTGAGATAGAGGCGCCTAACGCCGAGCAAAATGTATTTCGTAGGAAACTTTCTCGGAACACAATTTCTGTTTGCTTTGAGATGCCGTGGAGATTGGAGACCCTATACAGATTGTAAACAGGAGTTTGTACACGTACCCTTATAAGCGTGGGAAAGAGGACTGCCTCTGTATATTTGAGAGAGGTGAAGAGCTGTGCCATTTAGAATTCTATTTTCATATTTATCCACGAGGGACGGTGCATGCAATGCACATAAATGATTGGAAATATCGGTAACAGATATTTGGTAACAGGGTCTCACAATATCCGAATGTAGACGGCAACAAATCACACTTTAATATCTTGGATGAGTCTCTCCAGCAGCAGTATTACCAAAACATAAAGAGAATGTATTTGGGTGTCTGGAACATGTCTCTTTCTTTATGCGTTTTTAATTTTAAAGCTGAACTAGTGAATTTTGCATATTAGCAGCTCTAGTAAGAGATGACTGCTCAATGGATGAGCTTCCAAATCCAAAAAACTGAATAAGACATCAGTAACCTGCACAAAAAGACTGTCCTCACCAGCAAAAACAGCAGCATCAGTCAAGATGACCTATGTTTTCCTGACAGGTGAAGCGTTCGTGTGGCGATACGAATGATTGTTCTCTCCCAACGCTGGAGGCAGCATCGTGTTATAGTGCTGTAAAACCTCATATCCAAAGTTTGTGACTTTGATGCCAGAGGCTGATGTTTGCTACAGTCAACACTGACCAGAGTGTTAATATCTTTTGCATTCACATAGCAAAATTACAAAATGCAACAAAGTCAAAGCCCACCACGCTGCGCCACACATCCACCCACAGCTCCTCCTGATGTCCCCCCTCTTTTTGGTATCATGCACGATATCTACAAAGAACAAAATGGATTGTTATGGATGGAATTACGTGATGTGTGCTGTGTAGTGCAGGCAGTAGACAAAAGGAAGTAAGTGATCTGAAAGAATAAGATTTTCGCCCATGCTTGAGGTATGGACTGACAGCCCTGATAACATGTGTTGTCAGCACACCAATCAGCTCTCGCCTCCTCCGTGTTGATATTTCAAATGTGAAAATTGCACACGAAGTGACCCTTCAAGACCTCTTGCAGCCAATCAAATGCTTGGAGACTTAGCCTCTGGGCGGACACATCAGAATTCTCTAGCATGCCTTCACTACAAAGATGATGTGTGCGAGTTTGCTCAAATATGGAAATACTAGAGTGAAATGTTCCGACTGTACATATGCAAACCTACGCACTTGGAGAAAGTGCAGTGGAAACAGACCTGTGAATAAATCTTGATGCTTGACTTAACTGTCCACTGAAGAGATTAAAACTGGCGGCAGATGAAAACATCAGATCTGTGTGGAGAGATGATGGTAACCTTTCTCACATTAATACATGAGACAAGTAGAAAGGCGATATTTCCATCACTTTCTCTTTGACATCCTCTGCAGTGGTTTAATGGCACCCGACTGGAGGATTAGCACCACCGGCTGTTTGTCTCAGTGTGCCCAACTCCTCGTATTTGCATAATGCTTGTGCCCGTGCATTCATTTGAATTTCTTTTAGACGATTTTCTGGAGATCCAGTTCAAGTTTGTGCTACTACTGGATGGAAACTTGACAAAAGAGTCTGTTCCCTACGAACAGCAGCAGGCATTCTGAAGTGAGCTGTCTGTCTTTGTGTCGTAACACCAGCAAAAAAGCGGCTCCAGCAGCAATTTCAACACATGTGCTGCTGTAGCATTCATTCCATCTCTGATCGGTTCAGATGAAGAGGAGCAAACTGTCATCCTGCTCCCCGTCCATAAATGCAAGTCATCCATGTCTTTGTGTTGGTTTCGTTTGGCTGTTAGCTAGCTAGCCTAACTGTGGTTTTTGTTGTAAATAAATAGTAATAATAAAACTTTATTTATTGAGCACTTTTTTAAAACAAAGTACAACATGCTTTACTGAGGGATATGAATAAAATGCAAAAAAGCAATAAAAGAAAGAACATGGAGGGCAACATTTAAATAAATGTAAAAAAGAAACAAGAAACCATAAAATACAAAGTAGCTCAGCTTTGAAATACTTTATTAGATGAGACATAAAAGAAGACACTGACTCAGACAGCCTTATTTCCCCAGGGAGGTCATTGCAGATTCTTGGGGCCAAATGACAAAGGCTCTATCCCCTTTAGTTTTTAAACTAGACTTTAGAAGAGACAAAAGAGAAAAAAGACACTGCCCGAGGGTCTCAAACTACACAGAGGTTCATAAGGGACGAAAAGGTTTAAAATATAATCAGGAGCCAGGTCATGAGGAGCCTTAGAAGTAATCAATAAGATGTTAAAATCAATTCTAAAAGAGACAGGGAGCCAATGTAAGGAGGCTAAAACTGGTGTGACACGATTATACTTGATAGATCTGATTAAAAATTCTGCGCTTTAGCAGAAGGTATTCTTCTTGGGATGTTTTTGGCAGTCACCAAACAGCCTCAGGTGCATTACCACCACCTCTGGACCGTTGACTTGTAGCCGGGGAAAACCAAGACAAATTGTGTCCTTACATAAAAGCACAGTCTGAGGACAGAGGGTTTTGCATTCTGTAGGCTACAGATTGTAAAGCCCCTTGAGGGAAAATTTTAATTTGTGATATTGGGCTGTAAATGGGGTTCACTGTTTTACTTTGACATGACTGATCTTTCCCCGACTTGAAGAATGTATTTGCATAAAGCGATCTTTATCCAATGGAATCTTTTTAGTAGATATGGGTCATCATGCCAATTCCAAAGATATCTAGAATCCTCTAGGTACAAGGACGTGCACAAAACAAACAGAAGTGAGGCAAAAGATGTAAAGTTGGGGGCTTTTTATGAAATCCATCTATATTGCTGTCTTAAATCTGATCCATTATTTTTAGTGGAAATTTCATTCCAGTGCTCATAACTGACTCCTTCAATTTGGTCAAATAGGGAGAATTATAGCTGGGGTTACTTCAGGTTGAGGCTGATGAGACAGGAATATTTTTTTGACAGAAAAATCTATTCTTGTGCAGCTTTCAGTGTAATTGAAATCCTTATTAAAATTAAATTATTCAATTTCTTTGTGCTTTAAGACCGTAGAGTGGTAGCAAATAGGCAGGGCAAATTAATGAATATTATAGCCAGCCAGATCTAACCAGTAATGTCTGTCTATCCTTAAAAGCCCTCAAGAGTTCGGCCTGTAGGAGATTCTTCGTGATTGTGTGTTGGGAGGGTGGATGTCAGGTTTGTCGACTTTTAGCTGTAATCATAATCTAAGCGTCTACCTAAGAGTTATTTTTTCCCCATTTCCCATCTCTATTAAAGGTGAGAGTCTTCCAGGGAGCGGGTTGCCAAAGGAGGCACCTCATTAACCTTTGTGACACTCATTACAATGTGTGACTGTGAGGGGATTCCAGTGGAAGTCTCTCATACACACAGATCCATTTGTCTATTACACTCTTGATCCGTTAGAGTTGTCATTTACTTCCATCTGTGCTTTTCTTTTCTCACTTTCCTTTTTGCAATTTATGCAGTCATGTAGGTAGACAGTGTACACCATTATCTCAAATGAGTTCACGTTCTAAGATAAGACAACTGTCAGAGTTCATTATACCCTCACTGTAAGTTGTGAACCACTGACCCAGAACATTCTTTTATCTTTTATAAATAGCAAGTTGGAGAGGCAAAACAGATTGTCAGTATTCAGCTCATGCCTTTAATTAATTTATTTTCCCCTACAGGGTGGTGAACAAGCCTAATTAGTCTCTGGTCTGAGGATCATGATGCTGAAATGAATCACAAGACAAGAAAGATAGGGTAGTTGACCAAAGAAGAGAGTCCAGAATAGGGCTGATATGACCTTAGGGCTCTGCTATAAGCCTTAATGCTGCATTTTGATTGTTTTTTGGTTTAACTTTAAGAGTTGATGATGACCTTGAGGTCTTTGTCAAAAACTGCACCCCGTTTTCTGCCTGTGATATTTGCAGCCAGTGAGCCTTGTTTAAGGCAGGACAGAAAACAGTCAGTAGAAAAATAATTGTTTAAATTGTAGGACCAACAGTTAGTCTTTGCTTACAGAATAAATGAATAAACTTTTAGTCCAGGTGTACCTCTGTCACCAGACACAAGTAGCACCCTGGTGGCAGTAGTGCTTTTTTGGGGAGGTCCCTGGGTCATATCGAAAATTTTAAATCACCTGAATGTCTGATTATATAAGTGATGTTGGCGGTTGCAATATCAGTCTTGTGAGTAGACATCTTGGCCTTTTAATCACCAGGATACCTTGCATGCAACTCTTAAGAGAAATGTATCATCGTTAAAAATGCCAGTGGTATAAATGTGGTTGTAAGTCCTCATGATCCCAAGTGTTATTTGGATATTCTTCCAAACTAATTTGTGAGAAACAGACACGATGCTGAGGAAACGAGTGTTGCACCAAAATCTTGTTAGCGATGTCAATCAAAATGTCACACCCCTAAGTGCAAGTAGGGTCATCAATATTTCACGCTACATGCACAGGAGGAGTGGGGAGAGGATATATTCAAGGTTTATTATTTATTTATTTCTACTTTTTTTCCCCAGCACATATTCCTTTGAAGCCTGCTCGTTGAGATCTTCGTGTTGTGTGCATCATCTCGTTGGAGTGTCTTGTGGTTAGTTGGTTAGATGGAGCAGAGCTGTGGGGAGTAGACCTCCATGTGATAGAAAAGTGGGAGAGAGGAAGCAATGCAATGGCTCAGGGCCACAATGTTTAGCATTTGCATTATTCAAATTTAAATAGGAAGAGGCTATTCCTATAAAATAATCCCACATGTGTATGCCCCGACGAATGAATTAATCTGACTTTGAGCTCACTCTACAATGAGTGTCTGTGCCGCCATTTTTATGTTTTATTTTATTTCTTTGGCAGTGCAGAGAGATGCAAGACTGCAAGAAAAATGAGCAGGGGCAGGTTGAAACTTGAGCTTCCCTCAATGCCTCTAAACAATTAACTGGAGCTCAGGGAAGGGTTAAGTACTCAGCCCCAGAAAGGATTTACATCACCATTACATGATGGTGGGCAACTGCCCCTCCTCGTGCCCCCATGTTTGAAAAAACGCAGAAAAAGTGCCCTCTTGAATGCCTCTGTGGTAGATAAAACATGATGAAATGCCTCTAAGGTGCCTCTCCAGTGGGCAAAACATGAAAAAGTGCAGGGGTTCTTAACCATTTGTTACTTAAGGCCTATTTTTAATTGTCTACATATTTCTGAGGACCACCTTCTCAAATAAATGACAGAAAAATCACAACATGACCAAAAAATGGGAACGTTAGCTAGCTGTGGCAGGTGTAAGCTAGTAGTGGCTTGACTGGTGATATTCAAATGTGAATGGTCATTGAAATTATGCATGCAGCTTGTGCCCTTTTTATTTTTTGTTCACCCCTGCCAGCCCGAGTTCCTCTCTGCTTTACATTGCGTTCTGCATCGAAGACAAAGATGTGGCTACAATAGCAAGGGCAGCAGAGACTTTCTCAATCTGGTCTAAATGATTGCTGTCCTGCTTAAAACGTTTTATGGCACCGATAAAATGCAGAAGGACTCATAAAAGGGACAAGAGGTCTGTCTTGCTAAATCTACAAGTACCTCTATAACACTGCAGTAGACACAAGCAAATATTTATGAAGGACAGCTACCTTGAATCCTCTCCAGTTTTGACCCATTTCTGTCCTTTCTGATGTAAAGTAAATTCAAACCTTTTAAGTGCAACAAACTGACAAGCCTTTGCATTTTATCCCCACTAATTTTCCTTTGAGGTGAACATCCCCCCCTTTACGCATCTACTTCTATATCTTTAGAAAGCTTTCGTTTGAAGAGGCCTCTCTCCATAATAATGGCTCCCTTGGAAAAGCAGCATCTGAGTGAAGGGGCTTTTACTTTGATAACTCACTACAAGCCGTTTGATCAAGCCACGGGGGCAAATATTCCACAACATTTCAGGCGAGAAGAACTGTTTTAAGAGTGGCTTTTTGAAATCTCCACCAGTTCAAAAGGCAGTGTGGGAGGATTTTTTAATCAGGGAACACGCACACAGGCCAGATATTATTAATATAATGTATTACAAGTTGCAATTAAGCCTTAAAAAGCCTACGGGAGCATTGTGTCTTCCTTTTATTCATTTGAATATGTTTCATAATTAATTTACTTTTGGCTGCTTAATGTATTGAAATTTTGACAAATATGTGCTCATGACAGACATCAAGCTGAGGTGCCATCATAAAAAAAGAAAGAGGAGCCGAAAAGGAAGCTCTTGTTGAGGGTCACATAGTGTAGGCCTTAAGCGATCACAGTTACTGCTGAACACTGTGTGTGTGTGTGTGTGTTTGTGTGACTCTGCAATATGTTTGTCCAAGTGTGTGAATCTGACCACACAAGCATACTGTACGGATGTGTGGGTGAACTTCACACTGTACCGTATACACCAGTGCACACACACATTGTTTGTGTGTTGTGTTTGTGCATATATATGGTGTGTGCATATATATATATATATATATATATATATATATGTGTGTGTATATAAATGTGTGTGCGTGCGAGCTACCATATTTAGAGTTTATTTTGTCTGCTAGCATCTGTCAGAAGCTCTAAAGGAGCAGTGCAGCTGAAGCCTGTTTGCTGCCTTACTGGCCACTCTGTTGACCACATGCAAACATAGAATTTCAGACCACCTCCCTTTCTCTTCTTCTCTCTCAATCACCTCCAGTCTTTTTTTCCTCTCACCCTTTGTTTTAGCATAAAGCCTTCATGGTGTCTCTTTACTTTCTCGGCATGCGAGCTCCATGTGTCAAGTCGATGTGGAGTCAGCTCGAGCCGGGACTCCGGGACCGTGAGCCTTTTTTCCCTTCACATTTGTTCCAGTACCCATCATGCCGCCGCCTCTGGCTCTTCCTCGGCTGATCGGCGGCACACCACAGCCAAGGCCACCTTACCTAACCTCGTACCAACCACTACGCTGCTAGCTGTGCTATGCAGCACAGTGGCACAGTCCCAACACAGCTCACTGCGCTTGCAGGTAATTTGCCTGTGTGGGTTGTTAAGTGTGTGCATTATGTAATGTATTATCATATTGCCGTGCTAGGTGAAGTAGCAAAGTGCAGAGGATGGTGATATGCTGTCAATATACCCATGTAGCATGGTATGGGTGTGTGCATTTGTTCGTGTTCGTGTCTGGCTCTATGTGCAGCCTCTGAAGCAAAGGTCAATAATTCACTCAAGGATCACAGAATCTCGTGCATTGTTTTATTTTTCAGAGAATCAGGGGTGTCTGTCTGCTATAGAGTTTTCCACCTTTCTGCAGTGTGATTGTTATTGCGCAGAGAGGGGAGGCGGGAAAAAATGTGTAAGTTTACCTTGTCTATGCATGAAAGCACACGTGTATGCAAGACAAAGATGTAGGAAGCTGTTGTTTTGTCTGCCAATATCGTGTTCATTCTGCATGTCAGAGCCTGAGGGGAAAAAAACGAAATGAAAAAAAAAAGCAACTTTTAAAATGGCATGTTTTTATCTCTTTGCACTAGGAATCCTGTCTTGCCTAGGTTTGATCTATGTGCCAGGACTGCATTCAGGCAGTATGTATTAGACTCCAGCTGAGCGAAATAATTCTCTAGATGCTCCCTGTGAAGTGGGCCCACACAGATCCGCCATCACAATAACACACAAGTGAAGGATGGAAGTGCTTGAATTTCCAATTCTATTGTTTTGGGTTTTTTTCTTTTCAATCCCGCACGTATGTCTCTCTGTCTGCCCGCCAGCAGAATCAGGCACCTCGCTTTGCTACACAGGGGAAACAGCTGCTCAATGATTGCATGATGCGCTCCTCTCTGCTGCGCCGGTGGATGATGTATAGTGCTTGGACAAGTCTGAAAGAGATAACTGTGCGAGGAGATAAAGGTAAAGTAGTGGATAAATCTCCCAACTACTCAAACCACATGCAGCCATGCTGGCCCCACATCAAAACCAATCTTCTTTTGTTTGTCTTCTCGACTTGTCCCTCTCAGCTTTCCTGTTGCACTCACGAAGAAAACACACTCCTAAAAGAAAGGTAATTAAACTGTCAATTTTTGTGCATCATTTAAGTGCACCACAGTCTGTCATTCAGCTTCTCCTCGCTTTTTTGGCTGCTACTGATTTAGGTATGCAGGTCAATAGTGAAATCACGCCACCGACTCCGAGGTCGATTGGATGACGGTCGATCATGCTAAATGCTGTGCTTTAGCCAGTCTAGAGCACACCAAGGGCAGCGCTATTTCGAGGGGAGCCAATTGATTCTGTTGTGACAGACAAGTTGATGTCTGAAACACAACAGCAGCCAGTTCAATCAGTAAACTGAAACACTGGCTCTCCATGCAGGCAAATGGAGCCACATCAGATCATTTGTGGACTTATTCATCTCTGTACACAGTGGAGTTCAGCTAATATGGGTTTATGATGGAGGAAATTGATGTTTTTTGACTGAAGATGCTGTCATTATGTATCATTTAATCTGAGGATTCTTGCCAAAAAGGAAAAAGCCTGAATATAAAACCGAGGAAAAGAATGTGACTATGCACACTGAGTAGTTTTGGAAAATGTAGTACACTTCAGAGCAGCAGAGGATTATTAAAATACGTCATGTCTCTATTGTACCTAAGCACTACGTTTTTGCTGTCATTTCTGCCTCCTGTGAGATGTACAACAAGATTGGTATGCATCATATGCAACAACTTAACTTTGTTGATTACCAGCCTGCTGAGCCTCCTTTTGTAGTCCACTTTTATCTTCCTATTAATACTGAAAAAATGACATTAATTCAGTCTTTCCACGGAGAATCTATTCTTGACAGAGTGGAAAAAACTGTCTTTAGAATGTTATGTGACAACAAAACTTTCCACTAAAATCCATATTAATGAAAGTCTTTCAGGGTCAGCAGCTGATAAGGCAAGGTTACCAACAACACCTCTTCAATGATAAGTGAAAATCTGGCACACATTAGGCCTTTAAATAGAGAATTAATTCACAGAAACATTAGTGAGCAAAATGCAGATTTGGAATATGATGAAGCCATAACTTCTATTCATCAAAGCGACTGACAAAAAGATGCACCTAATGAATAGGCAAACTCGCGTCAGTCCACACAAAAATGGCAGCAGACTCCCCTGCCTGGTGTCTTAAGGGCCATCATTAGGTCTGAATTTAATCACATCAATCTTGGAAGCCTTTGCATTTGCTCGGCATGTGAATAGAAATGAGTGGAGTCAAGTATTTCTGTAATGATGCTGAAATGGATCCAAGTTCAGAAAACACACAAGTTTAATTTTGCCTTCTAAAGAACTTTTATATTGCCCTAGCAGGGGCAAAATACAAACATAACTGACTCAAAGCATCATACATTAGGCAGTTGTACAAACTAAAAGTACCAATATTTTCATATTAGCAATAGATCAAATTACTTTGTGTAATATAAAATGCGTTGCTCTTAGTGTCAGACCCACGGAGAATTATCACCAGACGCAGCTTTTCCAGCTCTGTAGAGCATTTTAGCATCTTTCAGCTCATTGTTTTGGTTTTATGACCTCGAAGTGAAGCACAGTGGGCAGCTATTCTTCTTTTTTTTTTCACCGAAAAGATCTAATAAGTCGTCAATATGCTACCAGCAGAGTATCAAACAACAACAAAGGAACAAAGGTAGTTTAGCGTTCCTGTCGATTAACCTCAGAAACTGGGATCTGGAAAACCAAGATATGCTGTATTATGACGTTAACCATCCACACAAATGATGATGCTGACAGGTCCAGGCAAACTATTGATGGGTCAAAGTCAGAAACCTGGACAGCAGAGATAAAGAATATACAAATTTATTTTATTTTATTATGCCATTTTTTAAAGTACATGGGTCTAAATAGTCAGTACGACCCATAAAAAAACATCGTTGCATCAGCTAAATACAAGGTAATATTTATCTTTGAAAACACTGATAAACAGGATTCAATCATTAGCAGTTCACCATTACTTACCATAAGCTGGCTTTATCCAGTATCGAAGTCGAAGTGAACCTAAAGTCATTGTATGTGGAGCACCTTTCAGGATAACCACTTACCCACGGTATGTCCCCCCCCAAAAAATCAAATGTGCTTCACCAAGAGAGTCAGATAGGGGCTTTCAGGCAGGTGAAAGCAGGAGTGTTGATGAATGATGAGTGATGGGAGGTGAGCTGTGAATAATGGTGAATACCTTCATGCAAGTATTGCCACGGTGTAGATACAACCAACCGGGGTTATACCAACTTGTACAATGGGGGAGCAGAATTTCTCTTTTTCCGTGCTAATTTCTGGAACGAAAGGACTGTCCTGCAGGCAATTTCTCACACACGGTCGAGAATAGAACCTAACGAGTGGGTAGAGCAGGCTCACCTCTGGTGGTAGTAGGCTTTCCTCTCCACTAGGTGGTTAGACAAAAAAAAAAAAATCAACATGGTCGGTCTTCACTCCATATTTTCAGACTCAGCACGAAGGTGCTTAAAAGAAGGAAAAAATGAGGATGGCGGTTTCCTGGAAAAGGTGTCAAGAACATAGAAGTGCATTCTAGACAGGGTTATTGTTAGGTTATTGTAAGTCTGTATAGGACATTTTTCTTCCCACCACCATTAGTGCTCTGGTATGTCAAAAAATGTATATTTGTCAAAGCAAACATGATACAAGAACCTGCAAACTGTAGTGTGACAAACAAACCAGAAACATTTGTTAGATATTCTTTAGGTCAGTGATAAAAAAAAAAAAAATCACATAGTAGCACTGTTCCCTACAGGTCTTCTGTGCTTTTTCTTAAATCTTTAATTCTGTTGCTGCAGTTTGATATTCCTTGCAGGCTATAGTGTCCTTGTTCGTGCTTTGACTGTAATCCATGGACATTTTGAGCTGCGCCTCTGCCCACGAAAGCTCTATGCCAAACCAGTGGGCCGATGACCATTGCCTGGGCTCACATCCAACAAGGCATCCCAGAGAAATAAGTAGTCTCTATGGTCACTGTGTTGGAGCAGGATGTAAGGACACAGCTACATTAATTTTCCAGACACTCATTGGGAATGCAAATTTAATTCCTACTGATTTATTTTTCTATTGAGAGGGGAGAGCGTGATTGGGGAAAAAAAAAAGACAAACACAAAACATAATATCCAATAAGGCTTCACTTCAAGCATGTCTGATTATAGTCCCCATGAGGACTAAAGGTTAATGTCCATAAATCATAACCAGCCACTCAGCTCAAACATATCCTACTTATAAATTATAACTAACATATATATAAATGATGTGAACACTCATTTCTTCCAACCTTAAACGACAAGGATAAAGAAACAATTCAAGTCAGGTTAACTGTATTATTTTGCAGCGTGCCTCGACATGCCTGGACTTGACCTGACCAGACGTAACTGATCAAATTAACCATAGTACCACCATATTTTTGCATGTTAGCATGCTAACATTTGCTTATAAGTACTAAAAATAAAGTACAACAGAGGCTAATGGAATATCATTACATGTTGAACATAGTCAACTTTTGACCTGTTGATGGTACTAGATGAAATATCACATCCACACATAGCTCTACTGATATAGCACCAAATCTCATTGGCTATCTAAGCAATAGTTGTTGAGATACTTCAGCCTGTGACAGTTGTGGATCAGAGTGACATTGTCATGCTGGTTTAAAAATAAATCTCCACCCATCCGTAACCTTGACCACAACATTCTCTCAACATCAATCTCTGAATATCAGGTTCCTGCCTGTTTGGGTTGTGTCTCCTTCGCATAATCCTTTGGTGGCAGGGAAACATTTTTTTTATTTTTTTTTACTTTTGAGAGAACATATTTGCATTTCAAGGCATCCTCCCATGCGGTGCAAAAAGTTTTAGACAGCTGTTTGTGTCTCTTTGTGTGCAAAAATCAATCAGTAGTCCTCCACGGCTGTAGTCACTTTGGGAATAAGAAAAAATTACTTGAAAGGGCCTGTATTTGAGTTTGAGAGCAATGGTTTTCTGCCCTTTTGGCCTCCACAACTGTGGTTAACAACTGCTATTAGAAAGGCTTACACCACATAGACAAACAGTTGTGTAAAAATCTAGAATTCCCAAAAAGGCTATGCAATTGTCTATTGAAATTTTGTTTCATAACAACAGCAATATCCTTTTCACACTGTATAAAAAGCACCCACTAACATCTGTTTTTTGTCTTCAGTGGGAAAAGGGTACAATCAGCATTCTTTCATTCAAATCACTGCACACTGCAATAATGAAGGCTCTTTATCGGGTCCAGCTTCGATCAGCTGTGATGTAAACACGACAACCGGGAGAACGAGCTGATTTTCGCCCATTTTCCGGTGCAATACTTCCCGACATTGGTGCGTAAATACTTTTCCATCCATCGCTGTTCAAGCAGTGCTCGAACATCATTCAGTCGTCATTAGGTTTGAAAGGCAGACTGAAGATATATTTTTTTTTAAAGTAACCACCGTCACTGGTCTTTACTATTAGATCTGGTCTTAAACTGACTTAATTATTTTTGTTTGGCTCAAAAAACAAGTATTTTAGTTTCCTCTTTGATTAATTGAAGACTACTCAGTGCTTGCATGGGACCTAGTCACCTGGGGATATTGTTAAGTAAATAAATCTGTGTTGTAGTAATTATTCTAAGATATTTTGTTGTGATTGACTGTGTCAAATGCAACACTGTGGTCTAATAATAATGAAAGTTTTCCCGTGTCTGTGTTGAAGTGGATGCAATTGTTAGGGAAAAGAGGGTAAGTTTAGTCCCGGTGTTGACCAGATTTTTCATCTGGTCAGTGAACTTCAGGAGGAGGAGGAGGTGATTGGAGAGGAGGGTAACCTGGATGGAATTAAAGGGGTTGAAGAAGGCCGGTCCTCACAGGTGGTAGTTGGCATGCGAGGTGGAGAATCTCTCTTGGCTCTGATGTCCCTCGTGTTATAAACTCTGTTCAGACGGAGGCTGAGGCGGCTCTCTTTCAAGGGTCTTGTATGTTGTGTTATGTCTTGTTGTTTAATGAAAGTCTGAGGCCCAGTCATTAGCTTCCCTTGTGGCCTAATGCTTTCCGAATTACTCCCAGTTGTTAACCAGCTGTGTGAGGATGAGAGGTTATCCGGATCATCTGAGGGAGATTCAGTTTCCTGAAGCAGTGCTGAAATCTGTTTTGTTGTACACTTGATTGTTAGTGAGGTTTGCTCTGCCTTCCCTAGCTGTCCACTGCTATGTCCTACTAAACAAAAGGGTAGATGATGCGCTCTATGTGGATGGTAGCCAGTACCCCCACAAATCTCAGGGTGCTGGACAATCACAGGTACTCCCATTTCCCAGAGAAATGATTTATTTTTAGGCTTTGCACCAAAAGAGTTTCAGAGAGGACTGCAACTTGTAGATTTATTGCCTGACAGGCAGCCCTCGTTTCTTAGAAGTCATGGTTTTAGCATTCTCTTGTTGTTCTCTGTTTTAAGGTAAACTATTGCCATGCAGTCCATTCACTTTCACATCCATTCCCACAGTAGCCACCTGAAGTGCCCACACAAATGCCAGTATAGCTAATGTGAACAAGCTAACCTTGCCATAGTCTACTCCTAAATCTAGCTAGCTTAAAAAGGCAAACAAAACCACGAGCTGCTGTTGGCAGGTGGCCTCTCAAATGATGAGCGCCTCAGCTTCGCCAGCTGCCTGTCAGGTTGGAAGAACGAGGAGAGACGACCTGTCGAAACATTTCTATTATTATGTTCAAACCAAAAGAAAGACTGTATTGTTCCCGATGAAGATGGGTGCCCTGTGTTTTCAAGAAGGAAGGCAGAACATCTTGTGTCTGCCAATGTTAATTGGTTAATTAAAAGATTAAGAATGTATGCCAAATGAGTTGATAACATGCATTTATGTTACAAATACATTATATATACAATAATTAAAAAATATAAAGTTAGTATAGTTCAAACTTAACAGTTTCTGGTAACCAATCCTTCATGCAGAGGCCTTAAAGGATTATTGTGTCGTACATATATACAGAAAATAAATATGAGCCGTGAAGGAAATACTGCATGTGTCATGGTTTGCTTCACACTTCCTGTCTTTGTTCTTTTCCCGCCACTGTGATTGTCTGCCCCACCCTGATTAGTTTCACCTGTGTCCTGTTAACCTGTCCTTCCCTGCGTATTTAAGTCCGTGTGCTCCCCTTTGTCTTTGTCAGTTCGTCGTCCTACCTTCTGTGCCTTCTTTCTCAGTGGATTTTGGATCATCTGCCTCTGAGTTACCTTTCCATCCGATAAATATCACTGACTGCATCAGCTCTGCCTCAAACTTCAGGTATTCATTTTTATCTGGCACGAAAGGTAACATTCTCAGCTAACATGAACACAGAGTTCAAGGTATGCTTACTTCTGTTTGGAATTTGTACACGCAGGAGAAATATCCTTCAGCAAAATCTATTACAGGGTCATGAAGCTGTCATGAAGAAAATTCTGACTAAAACATTCACAAAAATTCGACTTAAATTAAACCCGAGTTCCACAGACTGAATCTTGACTCAAACAGAACAAAACAAAAAGTCCAAAATGCGACTTTAAGTGACTACAGTTTTCAGCACGCGACTAAGAATTCAACTACAATTCTCGTCTGTTTTTCACACTGCATTGTGGTTCAGGCAAACGGCTTTAGTTGGCCATGCGAGCGTAGTACTGAAAAGGGAATAAACTGGAAGAGATTGGAGGCAGAGCAGAGAACAAGCTGCAAAAGCGTCTGGCGGGTCACTTGTTTACCGTCAAATAGCATGAAAATCTTGAACCTACCCTCTAGCTATTTCCCAGCATTGCCAGGGATTTAGTAATTGAAATAAAGTGCCAGACAGAGTGAGTCATAGACTGTCAATTAGATAAATTGTCAAAGCATTTGCTCAGTGGGTTCCCAGTCCACACTTATTATCAAATCACCTCAGGTTGGCGTCGTGTCATTTTCCACACAAATCATCTTGACAGAGCAGATAATTGAGATAACGGGGATTAGTATTCACACAGCACTTTGCCACCCTGGTGTATGACTATAGCACATATTATTACGTACAGTATGTAGATAATCACTGACAGGTCCTTCAGAGGAGATTCAGTGCGCACTGACACTGTGGGCACGCACCTATCAGTCCATCTGTCTGTCTGAGTGCCTGTCTGGCCGTCAACCTAGTTACAAAACACTGCAGTGCTTTAAACTGTAGGGTCAACAGTTTCCCGAGGAAGACAAGGACAGAGATTATGACAGAGATTTGGCAACAGCTGCCCTCTTGGATTAACAAAAATAGTGGGAGGGGGAAAAAAAATAGATTCATGGGCCATTATCCAACAAATACCAAGCTATTTTTTTTTCCTTTCAGATAATGGGTGCTTCTTTTCACTCACTGCCTGCTATTTTTAGCCTCGTTAAATCAGAGTTGGCAGCGACTTTCTCAAACAAAACTTACCCCGAATCGATTGAATCCTGCCATCCATCAAGCTGACGTCGATCTATGAAAATGAATGAATGTTCCAAAGCAGATGCAGTGCTGTTTTGGTTTTTTTTGTGGCAGGCCTTGCAGGAAGTGCGACCTGTAAATGTTTTTGTCTGTTGACGCTCATGTAACGACGGTGTGATCTGAATCGGAAGAGTGGGCAAACAATCCCTCAGTATACAGGTGATAAGATTACCTCAGAGTTTTTCTGCATAAGCCTGTATGGATTCATTATTTGTTAAATAATGAATCGTGGATAAATATAGGATGATATGAAAGATATTTGTTTGACATGTATGCCCTTTGTGCATCATTGCTTTAAAATCTAAATCCAAATTCGG
>JBBPCS010000878.1:2563072-2577420 GCA_037974645.1 Hollardia meadi
CTAACCGAGTGTTTGTGGTGCCTAAACGTAACCATGTAGTTTTGTTGCCTGAACCTAACCGAGTGTTTGTGGTGCCTAAACGTAACCATGTAGTTTTGTTGCCTGAACCTAACCGAGTGTTTGTGGTGCCTCAACGTAACCAAAGTGCAACAAAAACAATAAAATAATTACTGAAAAAAAGGGGAAAAGAGAGCCAATTTTGGGCTACAATCTCTAGTCTTCTAGGTGCAAGCCCTGGATACAACCCACTTGGCTTTGCATGATATGTGACTGTCTATAATACATGCTTTCTGACAGAAGTGGCATTCAGCTAAAAGACAATTGGAATTTCTTTCAGAAAGCTGCCTGGAAGGTGCCTGACAGAAAACTTCTCCCATCTGCCTTTCCATCGACATGGGAATGAGTACAGATATTGACTGAACTTTCATCTTTGGCTGAACTGTTCCTTTAAGGCGTGGCTGTGATGTATGAGTGTTCTTCAAGCAGCAGACCTGCATGAGAGTAAAGAGGACTTGAACTCGGCTGCTGTTTGAACCCTTACTTTTAGAGCCCATAATGGGTCTTTAGAAGATCCGTCACTGACACACACACACAAGCAGACAGCCACTCATGCACAAACCCACACCCACACACCACACAATCAGGATGTTGTTACTTGGCAACATCATTTCAAGGTAAATAGGTGCTATAAAAAGGTGTTATGTAGAGGCGGCTTTTCAGCGAGGCAGACTCATTCTTATGCTGTGAAAGCTTTGCTGTCGGACTGGAGGAGAGTGTTTTGTTAGACACTGATGGAATCGTGTATTACAGGAGAAGACATCTGTTAGCTTTGCAAGGACACAAGCAGCAATTAAATTGCCTCGCCGCGGCGCATTTCTGAGTGAATTTTAGGCGTGGAAAAAAATGCATCTGAGGACACTATGTAGAAGACATTCGATATGTTTCCAAAATGCTGCATACACATTCTCACAGAAAGGATCATAAATCAGTCTCTACAGCAAAAACATTGAAATGTTTTATGTAAGGGATTGTATTAAAACTATTATAGGGTGGGGAGGGGGGTCAGAAAAGGAATCATGTACTTTTGCTGAGGTCTACACTGAGCACTTATGGATATTAGTGATTAAACATTATTTCTACTGAAATTCATTTCCAGGAAAAAAGAAAAGAAAAAGAGTTTAAAGCATATGAGCTAAATCATCAGTACTAAAGACGAACAAATGCATTTAAAAATAGCTTGGATGAAAAAGTCAAAGGTACAAGCAAAAAACATTCATTCACCTAGTGTAAAATTCGATGACATGCTGCTAACAGACAACATATTTCTTTTATCTCTGCAATATCCAGTCTTGCAATACAGTATGTGCTCGTAGCAACTAATGCATTATTTAGATTTTTTTATGGTAATGTTAGCAGCACAGTCCTGCATCTGTACACCCTCCGTCTATCCTCCACCTCCTCTGTTGCTACTGAACGCAATCCAGGCAACGTGATTAGTCAAACAAGGTTCGCACTATGATCTGGTGAGGGTTTATTGATTAGTTTGATCCTGTTTGTTGGAACAGAAACTGTCCATGTTCAAAAGCAAACTTTAAAAATATATAGGATATTTTTAAAGTTTGCTTTCATCAGGCTTAAGGCTGGTTGGCATATGTGTCAGTGTTTGACTGCACGTCTGTACATTTATTGTACGTTATTTGTTGGAACTATTTATTTGACAGGTCCTCACTAATAAGTTCTTAGGACTTTGATGCAACTTGCTAGGAATTTTAGGAAAAATGGGAATTTCCTCAAAAGAAAAGGAGCTTAAAACAAAAGTCAGTCATTTAAAATTGGAATCTTTATTTTCCATATATCTTGAATTGTATCCCTGTTTTACTTTTGTTTTCATGTTCAGCTGACCTGCTGTGAAGGTGTACCGATTGAACGAATTTTCTCTTACATTGCACAGTTCTGTTCAGGAAACATGTTGGAAATTATTCGGAAATTATTCAGAAATCGCCTGTGAAATTAAGCGCTACCAATTGCTGCATGCATTATGTAAAAAATGCAGAACTTTACCAAGAAAGTAAAGCAAATTTAGTTTGCTTGTAACAAAATGTGCTGTATAACTAAAAAATTAAATAATTTATAAAGATGAGAACAAGACTGATATCCACCCAATACTATGAGAACTTTGAATGCAATATTGGTAAATGCATGCACTTGTTTCATCAGAATATGCAAGAAAATGTTACGAAACATATTAACGAACAGTGAATAAGCTGCAAAGGTTTGAACTCAGTTCAGCCCACCTCTATAACACCATGAGAATAGAGCAATAATTGAAACTCTGTCCATGAAATTGGCCCCTGTATAGTACAAACTACAAACATGGGGTGATTAAACGTGTAATTATGGTGTCAATGGCTCCATCGTCGCAGGCTGTGCAAAATGTCTTTTAAATACACATCAGTATGAGCTACAAGCAGCTGTTAATTAGCCAGAAATGTGAAAATGGAGAGCATTAATCACACGTCCACGCCTCTCTGTGTCTGCAGATGAGTGTGTGGGTGTGTGAATCTTTTTGGATGGGGGTGCAGTGTGCAGGTATACTGTATGTATGTACATAAAGCATCCAGCAGAGGGCAGAAAACACAAGGTTATATTATAAGGTTGTTTTTTTTAATCCAGTGAAAACACTGAATGTCACTTCTTTCAAATAACGTTCTTTCTGTTTTTCACTCACACCTATGAAATCCAAATGACGATGACTAAAACTGTGTTTTGATGTGATCAGAGTCCGAAGTGTGCATTGAATTTGTCAGAATAAACCAAACCTTAGTCAAACACATTTAGAATCAGTTGTCTCGTGCAAGAGACTGCAACAAAAACCAGTATGATAAAACAGACTGGGTAACCTTTTTGGAGATATATGGCAACAGTTAAATCAAAGATTTGTCTACAGACACCCCCTCCCTGGCAGCTCACTTTGTTCTAATCATAATGAGTCGGGGGAATAGAAGTGCTCCTTTCATGGGCGGGGGTACAAATGAGACAACATGCTGATGACATCTGAACAAAGGAAATGGGAATGTGCTCTCCAAAAACTGGCCATGTAACAAGTGATTTCATCTGGTGTAACAAGTGAAGTGTGACAATGTCAGGCGTTCAAAATAATTAATGAAACAGGGAACATTATTTTGGAGCACGATCTGCCACAAGGTACTGATTAATCAAGAGAGAAAGTGCACTGGGAAGACTTAAATCATTCCACTGCATCTGGTCGAGCTGAATGTAAGATTGAATGACTTTTTCAGATGGTCATTTCTGGCAGTGCGAGAAGTTCGTATAATGACTTGAGTGCAAGTAGATGTAACTCAGGAATCTGCGGTAAAGTGCGCTAATTAAGTTTAGTGTCAGAGAACCTCAGATAGACTTGAATATTTTGAATAATTGAAGCTGCCTGCAGAGATGATGTGTTTTTCTTCCGAAACTGAAGACATTTTCATAAAGTATCCAGGCCATCATGCAGAATATATTTGTCATGTTAAGCACTGCGGCAGCATGTTCTTGTATTTGACCCTAAAAACCTGCAGCTATACCTCTTGGCCATGCAGATACGAAATGTCTTTGTAGACACAAGCTGCTTTGCAGAACCTGCTATTCCTCACCTGCCCCCCGCCCAAACCATCACCTGACCAGTCACCTGCGCCTCATTACTAGTCAGTCCAACCATATGATATCCAGGTCAGCCGTCACCCTTTTGACAGGTTGTCTGTGCTGCCCCACCTTGTTGTCTGTGTACGTTTGGCTACTTGGCTTTTTATGAGACATGCTAAGACAAAGTTTGGTCTATACTTTGTTTTTAATACTGTCTTTTCCCCCAACTCCTCCTTCACGTGTCTGCATTTGAATCTTAACTCCTGTGGCGGTTTCGTAAGTTTCGGGGTTCACGGATGATGACCTCGGAGTGAGACTCAACAATCAACTTTCTTTGTCCAGAATCATTTATCAACTCCTTCCCTCTGGTTGGTAAACGATTATTTTAATGAATTAAACTTTAATCACTGTTCTAAAAGTACCAGTTGAGTACCTAACAGGAGGCGACTGGACTCTGTGAAAGAGTTGGCAAAATTACGCTTTCAATCGTTAATTAAAACTTTACAACCTAGTGAAATGGGGGTTTTGCCCACTTGGGGACAGTGCAACAAGCTGTCACTCTGACATCACCTATATATATTGAGTATAGCAGGTTTAAAGAGTACTTTGAATTAAACAGGTGGCGTAAAAGTACAATGCGTCTGTTATTTTGAGACATGTTTAATTTACATTGGCTGTTTTGCCTGGTAAATCAAATAGCCTAACACTGTATTCTCCAAAGAGATGGTGTCAGTTGTACAACAGATGCAGAGATGCAATTATGTTCAATTAAACATGGCAAGTGTATAAATTATTACCACAAATGTGAAGCTAGACTGTACAAAACCTTCCCCTCCAGTTTGACAACGCAAAACAGTGGTCAGTATTCCCTTTAATCTATCTCCAAAGAACCTGTTTTCTTCTTAACAATAATTGCAGTGAGCAGATGTGACTTAAGATATGGGTTGTTTCTGGGTCATACATAATAGGGCATGTTGTTCTCTGTAGGACTGAACACTTGGGGAATAGCCCTTTTAAATGTTTAATGATCTAGGGATGTGCAGTTGCCTCTTCAAGAAGAGTTCATCATGTCGGAACTTGAAGGTTTTGTTGTAAGGAAGCATGAACCACCAAAATATTGTCTTTTACAGTATGTCCTAGAATGCCAGCTGATGCCAGGAAGTGTGTCTTACAAAATAAAAGGCAGGTTATAATGAGAGACAGTAGTGCATGCAAGAGAAGGAGTAATAAGCGACAGTGTGTTGAGATGAGGGAAAAGATGGAGAGAACAGTAAAGGGAGAACTGGGCTAAATACACTGTTGCTGCTGTTGTGTATCATTGAGTTCATAAAACAGAAAGGCGTCATCAAAAAGCACATGGAAGAATCAATGTATTAGTCTCCAAAGACAGTTGTTTGATGCCGAAACAGACTTTCTTTCTCTCTCCATCCTTCCCTTCTCCCTCCTACTCTCTCCCACGCTCCCTCCATTCTCACCATGCTACTGATGAATTAAAAGAAAGTATGTCAGTTGGCAGGCAGGGAGGGGAGAAAAGAAAGAAAGAAGACATCAGAAAGAATTCATTCAGTGAGTTTCTCAACAAGAAACGCGCGCTGGATCTTCACCGCCTCGTGAGTTTTCGGGGCTGGAAGGCGGTTATATGGGTCAGCGTTGAGAGATCTACCTTTGTCCACTCAACCTGGGTCAACAAAAACCGGACAAAATACGGAACATTGATAAGCTGCTTATTCCCATTAGAACAACTTGGCCTCAGTGTCCACAAGGTGCTTCATTTTTATGCATTTCTGCATGATGTAAGCAAGCGTTTGAAATTTCCATTCAAAAAGGAGAACAGAAGTTGATTCTGGGAACAATGTGAATGCGTGAGTGCAGCCTCACTTTGGATTATAAAAGTACTCAAATTTAGCAGAATAACTTGTTATAAAGTGAAACTAACTTTGCTGAACAACAAAACAATTACACAAATGATAAATGCTGGGCATGAATAAGAAAGATGTTGTATGTTAGCCACACAGCATTATCTATCTAAAGTATGCTAACGTTAGCCAGCATTTCGGAAGGTACTGGTCATAGAGAGCTGAAGTGAAAACAGAACTTCCGGGTCTTGTTTCATAAGGAAGAAAATGTTTTTTTCCTTAAAGTTAAACTGGCAATAGACAAGTTTTTTTTGCTTTAGTGTGTCATTATGAAGTAAATGTTGTTTGCACAATGTAAAGGCTATAGAATAATGGCACCGTCGCTTCATTTTCACCATGTAATGTTGTCTGCCACCGGGCATGAAATCAGGCTGGCAGCCTGGCACCCCTTCTATCTGCTTCCACGTCTCCATTGTAGCCGAATTTAAACTCACGCTTTTGTCTTGTGTTTGTAATTGCTACTTCGAGAAACACAAAAAGCGATCCGGTTGTCTTTGCGACAGCCGCACCAACAATAAAACTACTGATTTTCCCTGTAATTCATGAATGTTAACATGATAAACTGAGAGGGTGAGGGTTATACCTTCCAAAAACCAGCATGTTCACTCTCATTGTAAGAATGCTGATGCTAGCATATAGCTCAAATCATCGCAGTACAGCCTCACAGATCTGCTAGCACGTTGTAGGCTCTTGGTCTTGTTTCACTACAATTTATATTTCTTGTTGGAAGAATATTTCATATAACTAACATATTTCTCTCCTGTGACTTCCTTTTATTGTATTACTTACTGCGATCATGACCCCATTTTCCCCAACGGAATAATAGAAATTGTATCTCTGTCTAATTCTTGACAACAAATAAAAAATGTATATTTCTTAAATATTCATATTCCTTTCACTGCTCTTCATGAAAACAACAAGTCACTCACCGCAGTGCTTCAGTGCAGCTCACTCTGCTTCAGGTCATGCCTAAGAATGCCACCCCCCCACCCCCCACCCCCCCACAAAACTGCCTTGAAATGAAGAGATATGATTCGTGTACAGTTTTGACATTACACATCTACATTATTCATCCGCTAAATATCTGAGCTCCATCATAACTCTTTGAGCAATTATACAGCTCC
Source organism: Hollardia meadi (assembly GCA_037974645.1). Lineage (NCBI taxonomy): Eukaryota > Metazoa > Chordata > Actinopteri > Tetraodontiformes > Triacanthodidae > Hollardia > Hollardia meadi. The sequence continues at coordinate 2,569,755 of JBBPCS010000878.1, forward strand.
TTTGCGCTGGTGGTTAATGCTGTCAAGCCCAGAGGCGACTCCTTTATCCATCAAGTTACCACGTGCTATATTTTTGAGCTTTTCATGTGTGAATAGCTTTTTTTTCTTTTTTCAGCTCCAGCATCGGAATCCAGAGTTGTTAGGATCAAAATGAGTGATGGCAAGGCAGAGAGAGAGGTTGCTGCTTGTAAAAAAAAAAGTACTGTTTGTTTGTTTTTTTGTTCCGGATGACTTTTGGTTTACGGCCCTCTTGAGTGTTTTTTTTTATCAGTGACTTGGCATCTTGTTTGCCCAAGGACATCTATCAATATCTCTGTCATCCCGTGAACGGCCACCTTGCATCTAAGAAACACCAGGCAGGAGTGTAGGAGCTGTCATGAACTGAAATAATTTATTTATCTTTTTGGATGTTCTAAAATAAGGACTGGGGGACAGTTGTTTCCAACAAAGCAAAGAAGACTGACAAAATTGAAGAGTAGGAGGAATATGTTGGGTTTTCTTTTTTTTTTGCGTCTCAAAGCTGAGTTCAGAGGTAATCTGGGGACCTGATGTGCTAGAAACAGTTTGACAGCACAAGAAGTCTCTTGCAAATCTCTACTTTGGTTGTGGCACAGAGGCAAGAACAGCATGTACTGTGAGTAGGAAGTAATGCAGGTAGTTACGGCTGGATAAACAAACATATTGACATGCTATTTTAAACCTCCTCCAAAATTGTCATGACCTCACCCTCCATCTAGCCTTATTATTAAAATGATTTGGCCTTGTGTTCCTCTTTAACCCAAATGATTGGCCAGGTGTCATAACATATTCCAACTGCCAAAAGAGTTTGGGTGACCTCACCATGTGGGCTTGACCATGTCCAAGAGACAAAATATGTGCCTCGTGATTAACAACAGCTGCATTCACATGCCTCCCTCAAACTGCTGAACAATGATATTCATTAATGATTATTTTAATGATAAACTGTGAAATATACCTTGGGGTTGGAACCCCTATATACATTATAAAGGCTCCAAAGAAGAAAAAAAAGATTAAAAACCTATCATGCATACCCCCAAGGGACTCATATACTGCAAAGAGGCAGGGGGGAGTTGGAAAGTCAAGCTCAGCATTTTCTGAAATGATTATGCATAAATAGCGCGTGTGTGTTACAGACAATCTATATTTTCTCTACCTGAGATGGGAAGGAGGTAATCACACTTCTAAAGGGATTCCATCAGTTTGCTCATAGACACTGCTGAAGATCATTTAATGCTCACAGTGCTTTATTTTTATCCAATCTTCTTTTTTTTTTTCCAAAACTGACAAAATGTTTTAAAATACTGAACATTAGTGAAATGGGATGTGACATTTGATGCATTTAGCATCACAGAATGGGACTTCTAACTTCCCCTAGGTATAAAACAACATATAATTTCAAATAAGTTCTGTTTTTTGTCACTTATTTGGTTATGGGTGGCTCATCCAGATTAAATTGAGATTCAGATTGCATACTGTTACATGCGCTCGAGTCTCTGCGCTTGGCAGGTTTGGGCAGCCACACAGTGCGGCTTCGGGGTCATGTCATCTAGAGATTTGCTGTGTAACCTATTTTTACCTGCAACTAAAAGGTAAACAGTGGGACAACCATCTTGGGAGGGTGAATGAAGTTGGAATTACAGGAGGTATTGTGTGAATGCAGCTTTTAGAGATTTGTTGACTGGTTAATCTTTCAGACTTCTTGCGCCCAGTTTATATTGCAGGCTTTCTGTTCGTGAGCGGGATCGGTTGTGGGATCACTCAGGGCCCAAAATATGATTATTTAAGGGATGTCATTTTCTCAGACATTAGACAGGTTCTTCAATCCATGGAATACATTTCACAGATGTTTTTACAGGCTGAGTAGTAGTCGTGACTAATAAATGTACTTGGCAAAATCGGTGGAGTAACACAAGGGTAAAAATCAGAGCTTTAAAAGCTACTCACCGCCTCTGCTTTGAACTCCCTGTTCAGTAGGCGTTGAATTTGTTTAGCAATTTCAAACAGGTTTTACTGTTTGACTGTCACCCACAGTTAAGTAAAACCCACCACAGTCATTCCCAGTTGCATCTCTTTACAAGGTCCCATAGAGACTATAATATGAGACAGGCTCTTCTTTAATGAAATGCATTGCTTGGTTTATCTACGTATACCCAGCTTTAGTTAACCCCGGTTTGTCTCAGTAACAGCAGGGTTGGCTACACCATTATGCATGTTGAGATATGAACTGAGGTGTCTGAGCTGTGGTGGAGTTTGGGCTTACGCCGTATTAAGATTTCGTCTTTCCAATTTGCCTACAAGACAAAGCTGAACTAATGGTAGGTGTAGTCCAGCATTATGTGTAGATCTCATCTTTGTTTTGCTGAGCATCCTATAATAATCCTATATAATATCCTATAATAGTTCACTTTAAAGTAAGCTGAAGAACTAATGTGCAAAATCACGTTAGAACACCTTTATTTTATTGTCTGCATAATGTGCTGTTGTGTGTTGATGATATCCAAAATAGTTCTGAGTGGGTCCCTTTGGTGGCCCTGACCTCATTCTAATGGCCTAATTATAATCAGTTTTAAAGCGGGAAACTAAATACACATTATACTCTATGTTGTGGTCTAGTTTCCTCTGACTCACTGATCGACTATGAGGGGATCCACATAAGAACAATTAAAAAATAACATGATTGAATTGTTGTGTTTATAAGTAGCATCTTGCACCTCAGTAATGTTACATGTATGTCTCCGCCAGTAACGTTAGCTAATATGACGGGTTCCTGGAGGGACAACAGTACCAGATGTATGGACTAAATCCCACTAAAAAAGTATTATTATTATTATTATTAACTGGAAAAGAAAAAAAAATCTCTTTAACAATAATCTAAACTTTTCGTACTACAACACTCTGGCACATATTCGTGAAGTTTACTTCATACAACTGGGAGTTGCTGAGTAGCTGCAGTGGTAACAGATAGGGATTACGTACCTTGCTTAAGGGCAAATGTATGGAGGGAGAAGTCTTGGCATATGTACAGACAACCTTTTTATCATGTCAAAAAATTTCAAGCTTTATTACAATGATTTATGGGATGTTTGAAGTGGCCGGTCATTGTATTAGCTCGATATACATGTACAGTGCAGATTTTTCATCGAATGTCATGCATGCTCACAATACCAGATACACAGGTACAATGTATATAATTTATTTGATGGTTTAACATGATAATCTATTGAAAAAGGAAGAGAAACATACAGAGATATACAGTATAAATCTAAGCCTAAATACATTTTGTGGCAGCACAGAACATTTCACATTCCATTATGGGACCAAGGCCATACAACACCTGAAGTCTTTGATGACTTTCTCTTTTTTTGTAACTTTTTATCTTTTTTATATATGCTCACATGGCATAATGTCATCTATAAAATGAGCACTTGGCAGCTCTCATAAGTGAGTTTGCAAAATATCTTTTTTTTCCCCAAAAAATCTTCCCAAGTTACGAATTGTAATTGCATGCATGATAAACAAGTATCTAGAGTTTGTAACAGCCATCGTCTCTCTCATCTCACTTTTCAATTGCACTAATGAGTTTGGTAATAAAATGACTCATACAATGACAAACTGCAAAAAGGGAAGTCTCACCACATTACCATCATGTGGTGTAATTGGCGGAACCATTTAAATCCAAGTGAACCAGTAAGCCAGGAAGATTTTTTTTTTCTTCTTCTTCTTTCAGGAACAAATTTCCGTCTCTGAACTACACAAAGTTCCATGACTTCAAAATGCTCTACCTTGGATACATGAGATCACGAAACATTGCTTTGTGCCCAAAACCAAAGTCAAGACATCCTCTTACTGTGTGTTCAGACAGAACGCCTGCGCCCGGAACAGTTGCATGGCTATATGAATCTGCTTTACAGATGTATAGATAGGAGAGGAAAAACGAGAAGTAAAAGTTTCTGGTGAGTTCAGTGAGAGGCTGAGCTCAACACAAACAGACACAGACACACTCCCACACATGGCCCGTTGCTATCTAACTTGACCCTTTAGTACAGTTGGTACGTTGGCGGTCTAATTCACTAGAATGACGCAAGGTGAAAATTTGCTTTCTTTCTGAACACACCCTTCGCAAGATGTTTTGGCTTATTAGATATAGAGATAATTTAATCTATAACTGCATTTAGCTTTCTTCTTTCTTGTACCCAGGTCATATGTGCACTGTGCCCCGTCTACACAGTAGAAAACAGGACAAGAAACCAGCAAGAGACTTAGGGCCACTTGAATGTGAAATCAGTCGAAGCCCTAGATTAATCAGGGTTGAGGTCAATCCTGTTTCCAGAAAGAAAATTGCATTTGTGCAGTAACAATCCAAGTACAATACATTCAATTCTTAGTCATATCAATCAGTCTGTATACATAAAATGTTTACAATTGTTTCACTTCAAAGTTTAATCCCAACTCTGCCTGTGAGTGGCCCTTGTACAGACCAAGCTTCTCAATCAGAACAGAACTCAATGTTATCAAGTAGCGTTGTTTTCTACATGTATTCTCGTACATGCACAAACAGTGTATGACATGGTATCTATGCTTTTAAATTTACATCATCGTCCATGAGATGTGACAGGGTGATTGCTCTGCAACCTTCGGTGGAATGGCACAGTTTATCAAGAGTCGGGCAGGAGAGCTATTTTTGTCCACAAAACTATTATACGTTGGTATTTGTCCATAGTCGAGCAAGCAGCACAGAAAATAAATGGTCTACGCACCCCCTTCCTCTCTCAAGCACTCCTTATCCATTTCCCGTCTCTCTCACACACGCGCACTTGCACACACTCTTAAATCACCATTGCTTCCCTCTCTTTCTTCGGCACTCGCAACGAAAGAATGGACGTTACATTCTGATGGGGAAATGATGACCATGGCTCATTATCCTCTCCCTGAAGAATGGATCCAATACATTCAGTGCTAGTATGTGCTTATTAGTCGACAGACCGGTTATCGTGGTCCGTCTACGGAATCAATGAAATCCATTTGCATCACTTACTGCTGTATGGCGGGGCATACAGCAACTCTAAAATGCAGAGTGAACATACATACAGTGTCTAGTGTAGAACTTCAACATGGTAGGATGTTTGTAGGATGTAGGAGTGCCCCCCAGAAGCTCCAGAACTGATGCTTGAAACTGGTCTGTTAAATTTGTTTGTTTTTTTTTCGAGATAGTCTGACAATTAATAGCCAGAATGACAATCACAAAATGCTCAAAATTTGATCCTTTTCATTTTGGGTTGTACACACAGTATATATATATATATATACACATTTATGTATATACACACCTATGTACCTATGTACAGAAAAATGGGTTTCATCCCTCCACTTTATCTCCACAACCAATTTAATGTTGAGCAAAAGAAAAGAATCAACAAGACAGGTTAGGAAATCAAATGCATACCTGAAGACACCAAGTACAAAAATATCATAATAGTTCATGGGGTGTTTAACTCTGTTGCCCAAAAGGCCCTTGGCAGTTGTTAAAGTCAGAATTTTTGGAGGAAGTTTGATAAATTGGAGTGCAATTCAGTCATGCTATCACGTGAAGCGCTGTTGATAGACGGTAAAGTGAAAAGAAAATGGCAGTTTCATTTATATTTGTGCTTTTTCCCCCTACCCCCGTTATCAAATCACCAAAAAAGATATTTATTTGACACTTTTCTTTAAAGCGAAAAGATGCCAGATAGCAAAAAAACAATTTCAGAACCTGAGTCACAGTCATCCTGAACCGAGGAAAATATCCTCAACTTTAAATTATTGTGTTTGGGTAAATGTTTACCAGATCAATGCATTGATATAGCTAATAGCAAGTATACTGTATATAATCAACGCTATAAACAAATGCACATCAACAGAGTCTTCTGTAACGTTGTGACATACCCCAAGGCAAAAAAGGAGTCATTTTTCCACTATGGCTGATCATTACATGCATTAATTGTGCATAGGGTACCACTCAAACATACATTAGTTTGTTTAATGGATTTTTAGGAATTGTCTGCACTTATCTGACCACCTGTGTAGTATAAAGTTTCTTTCTTGTTTTTTGATTAGAAAAATCCTTGTGTTATCTGTTGTTGTTTTTTGCAAATACTGTATTACTTATTCAATTGCTGGCTTTGTATCTCTCTATTTACACATTACTGAAAGGGGAAGTGTTGGGAAATGACTGTCACAAGTCCCAAGTACAGTACATATTTAGAAAATAAAAAGACCTTGGTACTGAGGATTCAAAGACTGCAAATATAAAAACAATTTTGACGAGAATTTGGTCCAAAACTCAGTCTTTTCTCAGTCAGCTCTTGTTTTGTCTTGTAGTGTTGCAGTCTTGAACTCGACAGATTCCATCATGTATAAAAGCAACAGAAAAAAGGAAGAAAAAGGAACAAAATGGACAAAAAAAAAAAAAAAAAATCAAACAACAACAAACATGTCAACAAAACAGTCCAATCAGACATAGTAGAGCCAGTAGACGAGGTTGAACAGTGAGAAAACGGAAGGGAAAATGATTCGTGACCAGCGGTCGATGGCGTTCACATCCGTCAGATCGGGGATTTTGATTTTGAGCTGCGAGGACCGCCTCCGCAGACGACTGCGTTTCATCTGGGCAGACCGGTCCACGGAGTGGCGGCTGGCTGAACGCGGGCCGATTCCGCCGCTCTGCTTGCGGTACTGGATGTGCGCCGAGGCCGTGCTGTCCAACTGCACCATGGACTGAGAGTTTCTAATGTCTGCCACGCTGGTGGTGATCTCGCCTCCCGCCACTTCGTTATGGATCTCCAGGGTGGTTAGCAGGATGTTACCGTGGCCATGCGGTTCTGCCTGAATGGATAAAGAAATGAGAAAACTAATTAACAACAGTATGTGCAAATAAATGGAGCAGCAAATGAGGAGACTACTTGAAGTTTTAAGGCACACTCGCTCAGTCTACAGTGCATTCAAGACCAAGAAATGTGGATGTAATCATGATTAAGGATTACATAATGAGCCTACCAGGAACAGGTCCAGTGACTGTCGTCATTTGGTTGACTTTCCAATAACAAATGTGTACAAAGAAACTCAAAATGACCACAAAGAGACGGAAACCGATTACAAAGACCCGCAACACAACAACAGAGATGCAAAAAAATCTACAGAGACGCAACACATCCACAAAGGAACATAAAACATATCTGCATCGTTTGTTATCATTTTGTGTCTCTTTCAGTAGGCGTGTCTTGCTCCCATGTAGAAGGGGTGGGGGGGGGGGGACGATTGGATGGCTGTGCTAGGGGCCCATTGTTTCATAATAACCCATGGATATCATGTCATACTTTTGCCATGGCAACAAAGTGAGCACACCCAAAAACTGCCCCTTGCTGAGGGTTCAAATTTGAAATTGATACACTGTATATACTGTATGTACTGTATGTATATCCATCCAAAAAAAGCAATGAAAATTGTCATCTCCGTGGAATATTACAACATTTTTTTCTAAATTATTCTCGATGCTGTGCTTTGCCTTTGCTCACGACCTGGCAGATATGTAAATTACAGTTATCTAACATTTCACCTGTCTATAGTGAATAGTACTGAATTTATACTTAATATAGGATAATAATAATAA
>JBBPCS010000878.1:2577520-2605733 GCA_037974645.1 Hollardia meadi
ATTACAGTTATCTAACATTTCACCTGTCTATAGTGAATAGTACTGAATTTATACTTAATATAGGATAATAATAATAAGAATAAGAATAATAATAGGACTTAATTATCATCAATTTGCACAACACATTGTGAGTGTTTCTTGCATATGGAAAAGTAATTTAGTGGAGGAGTGAAAGCTTTTTTCTCATGCACCTGCCACACGGAATTTTGAATTTTGTTTTTCTCAATGTTTGAAATAATCCAAAAAGTCTGAGTGAGGGAGAGAGCAGAGAGAAAGTAATTGCAGAGATATCAAAATGTCCTGATTGGACTTGGGTGTGTCCTGTTACAACTTGTGGAGCTGCCCTCTGAAGCATGTGAAGACACTATAAGCCCACATAATCACTTTCAACTATTTAATCAAACACATATAGAGATATAGAGATACATCATACTCCATGCCTTGTGTGCACCACAAAACAAGTCAACGATAATGAACGATGGCGATCATTCATGCAAATGTAGCAACTGTGGAAGTCCCACATTTCCCCGTTTTAAAGTTTCAGTGTTTGCACAGGTCAAGCCAATTTCACAACTGGATCACAGTCTGTTTAGATGCCCCCAAATGTCAACATAATATATTCAACAATACACTTTCTACTATTCAGTTCCATTAAATATTTTCATTCATTCATTCAAAAAAAATCCTGGCTGCTGCCACTAATGCAGCGAAGATGCATGACGGGGGACCTCTGAAGTGACTACCTACTGAAAGTCAGACTGCTGTGTGAGAAATGTGGCTTTTAATGATGATACACAGACGGCATGCATTCAGGATGACTTCTGAAAGGATAAACAGGTTCATATCTGAAACACCAATTTTACAAAGTAAGATTGAGCATGAGCATCATTTCAATGTCGCAGATGAACAAGTCAAAATGAGTACTCCTGAGAATATGTCAATGTCATGAAGAAGTCGCTTGATTCATTCCATGGATGGGGAAATATTTAGCATTGAGGCGAAAGAAAAAAAAAACATCCATGTGAGCTGATGGCAATGGCAGAGTTGACTCAAGGATATTGAAGAGTCTCACTGGACAAACAACTCACCGAGCGTGAGTGGCGAAGACCTTTAACCTGATTGGACCGTTTTAGGGACGCGGTCCTACTACCTGCCTCCTGAGGAGATGAAAATATTCAGCCACATGTGGGGAATAAATACCTAAAGATTTTCTTTTGTACAAACCAACATATTTTGGCTACTGAAGCCTCGAAAATGGGAGATAGATGCCTGATGAACAATGTGATAATTATAGAGTTTTCCTTTTGCTGCTTCTGCTATCTAGAGCTGACAAAAGGTTCATTTTAGAATAATTGCAGTGTCAAAGCTGTTCTATCATTCATGTAAGGAGGAAGAAAAAAATACTTTTTTCAACTCAGTGCTGCAGCATTTTCTGTGGAAATAACCAAACATTATTACAAGAGTCATACATGATTCAACATTGATCCCACAGGCCGTTCTACCAGTTGTGGGGGGGGGGGGGGGTGAATACATCCACACAAATCAGCAACAAATCCAACTTTCTCACCTTGAACCTTCCCATTCATTTATTGATTTACTTAGACTTTTTAATTCAATCTTCAACCCATTCGTCCACTGATGCAATCAACAAATCCCAACTCACCCTTGCTGCGTCGTACTTGGCTGCCCTCTCGTTGTTGGCCTTCTCTGCCTTCTCCGCTAGCTTCTTTTGCATCTGAGGGCCCCTCCCAAAGAAGATGTAGTTGACGAAGGCGTACTCCAGCAGGGCCAGGAAGACCATGACGAAACAGCCCATCAGGTACATGTCGATGGCCTTGACGTAGGGGATCTTGGGCAGCGTCTCTCTCAAGTGCGTGTTGATAGTGGTCATCGTCAGCACCGTGGTGATCCCTTTTGAAAAGGAGAAAAGAAAAACATGGTCATTTTAAGCAAGTGTTATGATTCACGCTCACCGGTCTCATCAACAAACTTAGCAACTAGCTGGTGCCGCATTCAACAGCTAAAAACATTCAGAATTGTATCAAAAGTTGGTGGAGACCACAGCTAGAAGGAGAGGGAATTTTAGACAAATAGTCGGGTGGACTTCCTTAAATCCAACTCCAAATGGATGCTAAAATTGTTTTGTGTTTGCTACATTTGTAAAACGGTCTGAAAAAGTTTTGATTGGTTGTCAGCACGATATGGCTCTGTTGACTTGATGTAAAGGAAATTTGTCATTTTTTCACATTAATCAATGAATGCTTTAAATAATTGTTAGTAATTGATGATGAAAATAGATAATATGCAACATTAATATCCATCACATTAGAATTGTTCTAATTATTGAATGTAAGGATCAACTGGAGTAAGTTTATTTATCCTTCTCTTTATTGAGGCTTATAGACAAACATACAGTATATTCTACCTGTTCAGACCACACAGCATCAATTAAAGGATAAAATGTGAAACTAACATTGTTTTCTCATTACCTATCATGGCAATCTGGGAAGGTAAATTTGATGCTCAATTAGTCCAAACCTGTCTGGTATAAGCTTGTCTTAAAGGATCACCCCACCATTGCAACAGATGCTGCTGTCTTGTCAGTAACCTTAAGTTCACGTTGAAAAAAACACCAACAGATGTCTTTGATGTAACTATAGAAACAAGGATATGTTTTTTAAATAGAAAATGTGTTTTCTGCATTAGTTAAGAGCTTAGTTAAAAAAAAAAGATCATGTTGCTCTGGGGTTGCCAAAGAAAGAGAACATGTACCATATTCTGCTTGAGCACTCTTATGAAACAATCTCCTGATCACCATATGTGATCTTACTTTACTTGCATGAACACACGCGTACTGGTAGGTGAGTGCATAGCCTCTGATTCATTGAAATTCAAAGGTCTGCCTGGAAACATCCAACTGCCCCTTGGTCATCAAGCAGAAATAACTCATTAGAATAGTGCTGCATGTATCTAGCCCCCAGCTCTTGGTAACCTTAACCATAAGGGGTACCGGGTGGCGTGGTTATTTGCTATCTCCCAGTAAAGGCACCTTGGCACCTTGTATATTTTAGCACGACAAATACAGAAAACAACTAGCAATATGCAACTCATTTCCATTCGGTTCTGTGCGACTCGTGTTCATGTACCATCAGTGCCACAGTGCATTTCCCAAGTTGCAGCAAATAAACACAACTCTCACTCATATTCATGCAAACCCTGACCTCCCACAATGCAATAATGCTATATCTTATCTCATTATAGATATATGGCAGGTATAGCTCGACTACTTTATCTACCCATGCTGGAAATAAATGGAGCCTATCAGTAGCCAGGCCGCTCACATAACACACACGGACAAGGCTTTTGGTGTGTGTGCCATAAAGTACAGTGAAGAGACGAGGATCAGACAGAGGGCCGGGGGGAGGGAGTGGGATAGCTAAGGTCAATGTAGCCCTTAGTGTGATTTATCGGCACATTACAAGGCTAACACAACTCATGCGTGCGCGTGCGTGTATGTGTGTTGTCAGAGGCGGCGTGAGAAAAGCGGGTGTGAATGTGAACGAGCTGGCCTGCACGTGCATCATGTCTCTGCCCCTATTGGATGGTTCAATCTCTGTGGTGATTTTTTTTTTTTTTGGCTTAACGACAGCCTTGTTCTTTATAGGTGTTCTCTCAGCTGTGCCATTACTCTCTGTCCTTCACACCCTCCCCTCCATTCCTGCTTCTCTCCTCTTTTCCTCCCTCGCCCCCTGTTCGTACAATTTAATCATGAGGCCATACGCCCGTCGGCCCCCTCCTCCTTTTTCATCACGCTGTTACACTCTCCGGGGAGAAATGTAGTTTTATAGGGTTTCTCTCACTTTTTCTGTCTCTCTCACCCCTTCACTCTGTCTGGTCCCATTGTTCTCTCCTTCTTCCCCTTGTCTCTCAATCTCTCCCCCCTCGCCCTCTTCATTTATCCTGTAACCCCCCGCCAAATCTCACCATCATTTAGTGGTGGTTTTCCTCTTTGCTCCTGTCCCTTCCCCCACTTCTCTGGTTATATGTCCCTGAATCTCTCTTCCACCTCAGCAGCTGGAACAAAGGCACACAGCAATCAAATCTCAGCTAATCACAAGCCAATAGGCCATTAACAACACAGCTCAACATTATAAAATGGAAAAGGTATCGTGTACGATGCAATAAAGCGCGTGAAACAGCGATGAATGTTAAGTCCTAGAATGCATGGGTAAATCAAAGCAGTACTAATTGAGAACCCCCATCCATCACTTGCAGACAGCACAAATTGCCAGCTATCTTGTTAGCATGCATGATGTTTCAAGACTTGTCATTTTGGCAGTCTGCGGTTGAGAGTAGAAAGGTTTCCAAGGTCTCGAAGAACACGCAGTGAACTCAAACTTGCCTGTCTACCATTACACTAAAAGTGCTCCCACACCAATTACACCTAATGCTCACACCTAGACTGTTCATATAATATGATTATGAATGAAGGGCACGGCTGCGGGAAAAGGGTTGCAACCACATTAGGGTGCGAGCAGGAGCATTTGTAGCTTTGCAATCCTTGGAAATTGCTCAGGAAAATGAGATTCTCCTTCAAACAATTCAATTGTTTGCCTGCTGCCTCCTTGAATTGATTTTCTCCCTGATCATTACACTGCTCTTACTGGCAGGTTTGCACACACAAAAGGAGCAGATGCACGCACACACACGCGTGCCCACGCACACACACTCTTCCACCACCGAGATACCTGCTGAAAGCTCGTAATGATCCATCAGGAGAAGTGAACGGACCTCCGCTTGCCTCTCAGCTGAGGAGGGGCACTCCGGATATTGCAGCTAGCTGGACTTAACACGTACACATTCCACACAAACACACACGGACACATAAAAAAGCTAATTCTAGTGCATACCCAGAGGCATACGTTAATGACCAGATATTGCAAGTGTGCCTTAATAAAAGAAATCCAGCTAGTTCAAGCAGGCAAATAAATGTGGATGTAAAATAAATAAAAGTCTGTGCACACACACACACATAATGATGCTCTTTAGATCTCCATTCCACTCTCGAACCAGCTGTATCTGCCCGTGCATAACAGGTAATAGATCAAAGTGTGTTAAGGTCATTCCTGTTCCATTATCTATCCATATAAATATGATCTATGGACCAAAGCAGCAAACAATTGGCATGGCCAGATTATAGGGGTGTAACCATATGCGTAGTAATCCCGACCGTTCGGTACAGTTCGGCGGTTCGTTGGTTCAGTTCAGTCTGTGACCCAAACCGTCAGTCGTCTATTTATGTTACTCCTCACACGCACGAAACAGAAATAGTAGAATGCGAGTTTTGCATGAAAATTTTTTGGCAGTGCTCCAGTCATTGTCTATCAGCTGTGGCATGCTAGTCAGCTTAGTCAGGTTAGCCAAGCTCTTGACATTCAGGTCAACTATATGGGAGCGCTGAAAATGGAGAAATTCGGTGTCTCACTGCATGCGGACATTGTCCAACTGAAGTCGGGTATGTCAGTGGACACTCAAAAATGCTGTCATTTAAAATGAGTGAAACAAGACAAAAACAGACTGAAAAGCATCTTCGTCCACGCAGCCTCTTGCGGCAGATTCAGATCAAAGCAAAAACTAATGCTATAGTGTTCATCTCTGTTTAGAGAAGACGGGATTTGAGGATGGAGTCAAAGTCCTCGAGCAGCTCTACAGTGTCTTCACGTGTGCATTTTAGTCTTTCCATTGTGTTGCCCTGTATAAACAAGTGAAAGCTGTAATTTCTCAACAGGTCAGAGACATACGATGGAGCATTACTTGCATTTATCTTATTTATTTGTGGTATTTTTCTTATTGACAATGTGCCAACTGTAACGGGAAGAATTACGGTCAGTGGGCCACTCCTGAATGTTAGCATTTTTTAATTTAAAAAAAAAAAATGCCCAGGCATATATAGCTTCAGTACTTTTAATACAAATCAATGTGGCATTGAAAAAGTATCAGTACGTTGACACAATACCTGCTACTTTGAAACCGATGCACAAGTTGGATGTTCTAGTCATAAATGTGCCTTTTCTTTTCATATAACGTGTGATCCCACAATCTGATGTTGTTAATGATGTGCACCTTGACTTTGGAGGTAGTGATAGGTTACTGTAAACGTACTGTAGAGCAGATAAACAAACAGTTTAATCTTTTTTTGTAGACTTTTATTCTTGTTTTTTGGTTTGGACATCTGTCCAAACAACAGCAGGCCTGCTGTGCCTAGTAACTGTTGTGAAGACCATTGCTGTGTAGGGGAGGCTCTTTGCAATTACAAATTTACAGTAGGATTAATAGTGACTGCTGTGGAAAGTCTGTTGTCTGATTTGCATTTTCAGCTTAAACCTCATTATTTATATACAATATTTTAATAGTGTCATCTACAACTACCGGCTTCAATATTCAACAAAGACAAAACTGTGCCGCAACCTCCCGTGAGGAATCAGGATGATTACAAACCAGCGACCTGCTGCTTCCCTCTCTGCCTTGTTTACTGCTCACAGAAGCCCCACGGTGAGTGGGCCAGAGCACCCACACAAGCGCTCCTCAATAAGAAGTGAAATTATGCTCATTAGAGACATGATGTTTTTATAGCTCCTGGAGGCCTCTTAGTGACCACAGCAACTGCATACACAAGGTCTGAACTAGTTTGGTCTGAGTCAAGGATGTATTCATGCATTTTCCCTCTGGAAAAGCACAATTGATTTTTTTTTTTTAATTAAAAAAAATGTTGCAATATTTAGGCAATAATATTTGCATAATTTAAAGTAAGACAGATAAGGCTGTGCATGGAAGACAGAGATCTAATTTCGGCTTTCCATCTACAGCAGACGGAACAGAAATGTTATTCATATCCATTTCTACTTAGGACCAGCAATTTCCAAGCCACTCCCTAAAGCTCCCACTAATACCATGACAGTAACGGAAGTTCAGATTCACTGTGTACACACAACACAGTGCTTTAAGGAATGTGGCTCACTATGGTCCCTGGACTCTTTTAAGAAAGCCAAAGACCTGCTCGGTCACTGCCACTGCTTCCTACCTAGTGCCACTCTGGCTGCTGACGCATCATAGTTGATCCAGAAGGAGACCCAGGAGAGGATGGTAATCAGGATAGATGGCATGTACGTCTGCAGGATGAAGTAGCCGATGTTCCTCTTCAGCTTGAAGCTCAGAGACAGTCGAGGGTAGGCACCTAAGGAAAGAGGAGGCAAAGATGAGAGCTGTGCATTTAAATCTTTTGGTTTTTAAGGTGGTGTAAAGGGTCGCAGAAAATTGAACTTTAAAAACTATAAATCTACATCTGGTTCCACTGATTTAAAAGAACGCTTCGAACATTAAAATGTTGACAGTAAATACATCTAACTTTATTAATATTATTCATTGGAGCACACAGGGACACCTTGTGTTTTTGTTTCAGTTTCCATGACAACCCCGACAGCATGGGATGGATTTATTGCTATGGTAACAAGTATCCCCTTCGCTTGCGCAAACACACATCTCTCCCTCACTCACACACACACAACTGTAAACCCTATTTTGTGACGATGTGACACAATATTCAGGATGGTGAAAAAAATTTCAGCACGTTTTTGATTTATCAATTCCTCTCATCTCATCCACCTACATAATTCATATGAGAGGTCTGAGGGATTTCATTTCTGCAGTGCGTGTGTATGAAACTGATACGGCCGACGTGCGATTTCTCATCAATCTCCCAGCGTACGTCTCTTTATGGATCGAATCTATGGCTCGTTACTCCCACTATTCATAGCTATTTTTCCTTTTTCGGTTTATATTGAAAGAGAAGTGGGGGCCATTACGCTGTAATTGCCAATCCGTGGGTTTCAGCCAAAGCTACTTGTGGAGAGCGTCGGTCCAATCGGCTGCACACTCGTGTGCAGAGTTGGAGAGAGTCACTCTAAATCTCATTGAGATTCTGTGCCTACAGTATGTTGGATTTGAAACAAAACAATCTCAATGTGTTATTGTAAAGGGCTGGGCTCTTCGTCAAATGTTGTTAGCTATTATATTTGCTACTGGCTGATGTAATTAACATTTGAAGGCAGTCAGCAACCAGAGCACCAATATTGACTAATAAGCATATACCTGGGTCTGTACCACTTTGGTCCAGACTGACATATCTCAATAAATTGGATGGATTGCCATGAACTTTTCTACATACGACCATGATAAACACTGCTTCATTTCATTTATCCCCTGGTAAAACCAACATATTAATGATTCAGAGAGAGACAGTCAGAAATAAATAGCACTTAAAGATGATTTGTATAAAACTTGTTGGTGTAAAGCACATACATGTACAGCCAGCCTTATTTATTACCTTTGACTATCCTATATTCGGTTCATTTACTCTGGCAGCCGTGTACAAAGTCAACACATGCTAAACATACACTTCATCAAAGTGTGTAAATGAGAACAGACTGTTGTAGGTCTTAAAATATCTTCGCTTCTTTTAATACATCCGCAATGGCAGCTCCTCCAGCCTAAATTGGAGCCGAGTATCTTTGCAGTAGCCGATGCAGAAGTGGCTTCAGAAAAGAGGAGGCTGAGGTTCACTCGCACGTGGGTGTAGAACTGTACTGGCTGTAACTGCTACACCAAACAACATGCGCGAGTGGGAGGAACACCATGTGTGAGGCTGAGGCGGCGCGGGAGAAAGATGAGGAGACAGGATGCAGGGATGATTATAAAAGTTGAGTGGATGATAACGGTAAACAGCAGGGTCTAGGAAGTTGGCTGGGAAGACTTGGCTGCCTCTCTTTTGTCACCCTCATGGCAGGAGGGTTGCTGTATTGTATTGCATGCATTTAGGAGCTGTGCTGTAACCACTGGCGAACAAAACCTGTCTCTGCCAGAGATATTATTACATGGCCTTGTTGAATACTCTCTTTTGATTGGTCAATGACGGCATTCTACGGCCTGTTATTTGTGAATAGCAGACCGCTGCTATGAATAACAGACCGTCATCGCAGACCATGATACAATTGTGTTGAGTAGGACAGGCTTCCTACTCAGTGCTTATTGTTGTTGATGAAAGGTGACATTATTAAACCTACTGTATAACCATCGTTATTGTTCATATACTTTAATATTTTAAGTTTCAAGAAGTGATGGTAAAACTGCTCTTTTTAACACTGTTGCTGTATCACTGGCATGCAAATAAATCAGGGGATTTCCTTAGAAGGTCATCTTTGTATGCAGTAAGGACAAGAGGGCTAAATCATACTTTCAAAGCTGTTGTGAAGCATTTTATGTTCTCTATAATCCACAAAATTAAAGGAATATTCAAGGGCTCTGCTGTCGAATTACAGCAAAAACATGAAATATAGATGTTATTGAATATTTAAAGATGTTATTATGGCAGATATCTTGACATGATAAAGACGGCAGAAAAGATGATGATAGCGTTGATGAATGCGCCAACAACACTCTCACAGCAATGTTGTCTGGTCACGCATGCATTTGCATATGTACATCCATACTGCACACAAACGGGCAGTGTTTGTATGTGCGCTTAGAAAAGAATAATTGATGTTGTGGGCCTCATTCCACATGAATATACGATGCCCTGAATCCTGGACTGTATTTCTGTCAGACAGCTTGGTAATTGGAATCCTACCACACCTCATGAGAGAGGAAAAGATATAGTCAAGAAGGATGGGAAGGAAAAGAGGAAAAAGTAAAAGCAGCGACAGAGGGTGAGAGAGATGCCAAGACAGGACGGAGAGATAGGGAGAGAGGGGAAAAAAAGGGGGAGGGAATTAAAGGCTGGTTAGTGGCACATGTAATGGAGGAAACCTGGTCATTAGCCAGCCTTGCAGGGAGCCTTTTGATGTGCTTCACACATCCTGCCAAGAGCACTGGAGCAGATCACTGGACACTAAACTTTAATTGTCCACCACCCATAGGGGACATGACACCTCTCACCAACAAATGCACTCTGGTGCGCTCAGTATACCTAACCACTAATGATGGTGAATGCAATGGAGCACATGCGCAACATTATGAGATAGACATGCAAACAGTGAAAATGAGAGCGAAAGCAAATGATCCAGAACTCTGAGCAGCGACTCAGAATGAGGCACACTGGGAAGACTGAGAGGGGGAAAAAATACTGTGCAGCCTCGATAGAAATGTTAAAAAATACCCGAAGAGCAAACAAAAGGATGATTTACTGTTCATTTCCTTTTCATGTCCTCCTCATGAGCATGACTTCAGTGAGAAATTCTGTCATTACCAAATGTCACACGGCTTTTATTTCCCTGCTGCGGCTATGGAGAAGCTGCCTCTCTGCATGTGTCTCCGCTGACAAGATTATAACGGCAGTTAGTTAGGGAGCGTCAATAAAGTTTTGTATCCAGGGCGAAATGAACACATAAAAATCTGATTAATTTAAGACCTCAGTGTACAACACATAAAAAGCAAAGTTCAGGGCATATGTCAGAATGCCCATGGGAGCAATGAGGGTTGCTGAATTACTCTTCTACACGTCTCCAATTTGGCAAAACAAATTAATTACAACATGTTTTTCAACAATGTTTTTCACGTACAGTAACTTGACAAATTTCCTTGACATGTCACTCTAATTAATTGCCCTGAGAGAGGAAAAGCTCCAAAGCAAATGGCTATTGTAAACCTATAAATAGTACTTGATTGATGTGTTTCATGACACCAGTTAATGATGATGCCAAAGTCAAAGATTTATAAGCGACCTGCTCGTTATATTTTTTTATTCTTTATGTTGTATTTTATCTGGTTTTTTTAATCCTTCATCAGTAAATGTTTGCCACAAATGCACCAATCAAAACAGAGCAACATTTGAATTAGAGGTCGACCAATACTGGATTTTCAAAGGCCAATATAATAACAACAGTTTGGAGCAAGGAACATCTGATAGCCGATTAATTACCCAATACCACCACCGTCACCCACCCCCGCAAAAGAAAATTGGCACTATTAGAATTGAACAACCTTTGACGCTGTTAGAAACTGGAAAAATGTTGAACTGAACATCTAAGTCAAAGCAATAAGTCAATAAATCTGGAACTGCTCAAAGTGATTTGAGCTATTATTTTTTCCCTTAGAGTCAGTAATTCCATTTGAGAAGTTGACTAGTGGAGGCTGCGCAGCCACTGTTTGGAGCCAAGTTCTGCCGTTACCGATCGGTCGACCTCTAATTTGAATCAAAATGTGATGACATTTGTGTGGTTGTTTATGTTGAAAAAAACCACGAACTTTAACTGAACCTGCTGCTTATTTAGTCATGACTGTTTAATATTTAAAACTTAAGGTTTGAAACAATTTATTTAGGGGCTTTAAGATCGACTTGCTCCTGTCACACTGAGTGATTGCATTGACTGATTGAATTGATTGGGGTCTTCAGCTACACTTTGTTAATGTCAGCATGATAACCAAACCATTAACTCCAACGTCACCTCTCAGGGTCAAGGACCATCTGACATGGACACAATTTGCTCGGTAAGCTGCATGTTTTGGTTCAGTTCCATTCGAGCATCCTTGCATCAGCCACTGTTACATGAGGGATACTTCAAAGGAGGTGCATTTCCTCACTTCAACCCAATTAGAAGCACTGACAAACAGAACTCTGGCTCTGAGGATTTAAGATCAACAGATCAAGCTTTGGCACAGATCTGTTAGCTATCTACAGAAATTGATTAAATAATCAGCTTGAAAATCAGCCAAACGCTTGATATGCACAATTTCATCTAAAATGTATATGTATATATACAGATACAACGCATTACAGTAAAACATTTACCTGTGGAAAACACAACGTTTCTGGACACCAACTTGTAGTCGACAATGGAGAACTGTGGCAACTCGATCCGTGTCACCCCTGTTACAGCCGACTCGCCTCCTTTCCAGTAGAACTCGATGTCGTCTGTGGTGTAGCCATCTGCACAAGAAAAAAAATGCACACATACACCAAGGTGTAACCATCTGTCTAACCATCACTGGAGACCAAGATATGCAGTGTTGCTGATCATCCAACTGGGCTGTCATTTGGGAAGGAAAAAAAACCCAAAAACATGTTTGAAGTTGTTTCCAACAACCAGACGTTGCTTTGAAAAGCCAGTCAGTTAATGGGTTCACTTGAGTTCACAAAAATGTCAGAAGAATTCAAAAGATAGCTGACATTTTCTTCATTTCTTTATGTTCATACAGAACCTATGAACGAAAAATCTGAAAAGATCTTGAATGTGCTTCGTTGTTAGACCGCATTTGACAAACTGGCTGTAGCTCAACTTAACCCACAAGGATGCCAACAGGATCCATGTGTCTCTGATCATGCTAATCCTTATTTTCCATCCGACCACATGGTTGGTGTACCATGTGTGTCAGGTTAAAAGATTAAAAGGCCAGATTACAAGGCTAAAATGAAAAACCAGCAGCACTCTGGAGGTGTCTTGAGGACCAGTGCTTTGGAGATACTATTCTCCTGCCGTCTCTCAAGACGGTAGATGCTAGATTAGCAATGAGAACCAGGTATCTAGTGACACATGGATGATTTCAGAGTCATCACGTGTCAAGAGAATGCCTGAATGGATCTCCAACCAACTTACACTCTTATCGATTTTATACACGATGATCATTTTACTCGACACAAGACATAGTACTGAGCC
The DNA here is from genome assembly GCA_037974645.1 of Hollardia meadi. Taxonomy (NCBI): domain Eukaryota; kingdom Metazoa; phylum Chordata; class Actinopteri; order Tetraodontiformes; family Triacanthodidae; genus Hollardia; species Hollardia meadi. The sequence goes on from JBBPCS010000878.1 coordinate 2,590,228, forward strand.
TCTGAAAATGATTGTATAATGTCTCCTGTTGGTCTGGAGGAAGGTCTTTCAGAAAAAATAGCCCCTGTGATGCCATCAGAGTAATTTTTAATTTAGGACCACAATTGAGTGATGTAAAATCAATAGCACCATTTGAGACTAGCTTGCAGCTTGACTGATTGTTCAGAATACGTCTGCCTGTGCTGCTTCAATTTCAAAAAAAAAATTCTCCTAAATTGTCTCTCAAAAGTCTCCAAACTTTATGCAAGTGCAATATTAAATTTGTGGATTACCCCTTAAAGGTTAACTGTTGAATTCTGCCTTATATAAGTCATAATTGTCTTATATGGTAAACCCCATCCTCCTGGTGCCTGACATATTTAAAACAAATGCAGATCTCAAAAGAAAATAAATGAAATAAACTCGGTTTTATATTGTTTTTCTCATTTCACATCTCATATGTACTGCGTTGGTACTCTCAGTGCGCTGATAGTCTCTCCTAAAGGTATTAGATCTTTCTACTCACAGCTCTCGATCTCCAGAGTGCAGTTCTGTTCATCCAGGGGATACCTCCTGAGATCCATCATACATGCTGCAGTTGTAGTTATCCTGAAAAAGAAGACGCAGATGGGGGAAGAGAGGACGCAAGAGAGAATATTTAAAGACTGTATGTGATTTGTATTGAAAGGAAGATGGATGGAAAGGTAGTAACGAAGGACGGAAGGGGTGACCATCATATGTTCTGGCCCTTTTGAATTATTATAAAAACAGAGAAGAAGATAGGTAGATTCTTCTACTTAATGTAAAGTAAGTACAAAACATTAAGTGCATAGCTCTTGACTTCTCTCTTGTCTTTGAAAGAGTAACTAGGAAACTAGATGTCCATTTGTATTCATACCAAGTTCCTCAGTTGGCTTCATATTACAGCAGACTATTGGAATTATCATCTTAAAATAAGATTATGGCACTGTCTCCAAGGTTAATGCTGAATGTGTAACTGTATACATAATTATACTATAGATCACAGACTGACGAGCAGTCCTCATTCTTGTTATTCACATCAGTTCATGTCCCCCCTCAACGCAGAAGAATTCCGCAAATAAAAATCATATTAAGGCATCACATGTTGGCAGCATTTAGCGTCTGCTCATCTGAACTGGGTCATGAGGGAGGTATCCCTTTGTTTATCAAATGTATGAGCTCAAACGGCTGATAATCAGACAGTTAAAATAAGCAGCAAAGTGAAATGCAAATTCAAAATGATTTAGACTAAGTCTGCCCTGATTAAAAGCCGGCTGCTTGGCAGTTAGCCACTGGATGTCTTCATTCAGCTAAGACTCAGATAAGGCTGTGGAAACCCATTAGGTGATATTATTATACAGCTAAAATTACAACAACATAAGATTGACTCTGCGAGATACAGACATATTGTGACAGACTGCAGTTTACATATAGTTTGAATTTCTAATATATGACCAAGCCTCTTTTATGCTGGTACATACATTAACTGTAGACGTTGTAAACTTCAAACAATAAACAGCAGAGCTGAAACAAATAGTCCGTTAATTGATTGATTAAAAGGAAATTAATCCTAACAATATTGATGGGGCACCAATTTCTCTGGTTCCATCTCTGGTCTTAGTCTCCTATGACAGTAAATTGAATATCTTTTTGGACTGTGGATTATGGAGTCAAAACCGTGTACAATATTAAAACAATAAAAAAAAAGACATCATTAAATGAATAATCACATGAATAAATCATATAAAACATATCAATTATGCAACTAGGTGACAACTCCGCAGTTATGAAAAGTGACATAAAAAACAGACATTATGTAAGTAAGATAATGAAATTAAATGTGTATACCTCATTTCAGAAGAAAATATGAATGGGAGTGAATGTTTGGTCATGTTTGAATTGTGCCATGAATTATACATATGCTTTTGATAATCCCGCAAGTCAAGAAAGACACAATTTGTCGTAAAGATGGCAAAGAACCATTTTGTTTTGTGTGAAACTGCTCAGTGAACTACATCGCTTGACTCACATGATATACAGTATGTCACTAATGTTAGCTTGGCACGGAAAAAGCATTAAAAGAGGCGAAAATCACTACAGGTCTGGTCATGTTGATAGCTGCAGCTGGTTGGTTGCCTCCGTTAGCTAGCTAGCGTGCGGGACCAGGAGTTTCAGGGAGTGTTAATTGAGACCGACATTATGTATTTTCACAGTCTTACACTTCAAGAGTTTTGACACACTGCAACTTTCTTCAACACACATCATGTGTGTAGTTCATGACATAATTCAAAGGAGATCAAAAAATTTGTTGTTGCTATTAATTAATGTATATATTTTTTCAAAAATAAGGTCCCATGTTGGTCCACCCTAAACTGCACAGTGTATTCTTTAATACCATGATAGGAAGCTGTATTCAGCATGTTACGCAGCTTCACCTGACATACATTTATGTAACAGCTCATATCACAAACACCATGTCACACATCTCCATCTCTCCCTTTGATCTCTTGAAAGCACTGAGAGGTCTATAAGTAGCCCACGAGGCTAAGTGCTATGAACTCCACTTGCATAATCAAGCATGGCTGTATGACTATGAAGTATAAACACTGACAGATGCAAGTACTCGCGTAACACACACACACACACACACACACACGCTTTGCACTCTAATAATTCAAAGCATGCATTCATATTCATAGGTCACACTAACTCTTCTGAACCTGCCTGTCGAAAAGATCAATGGGAAAATGAAAACAAGGGCTTTATGAAACAAATATCAAACAACAGCTGCAAGCTTAACATTGCTTTAATGCACCTCCTAACTTATTCATATTTCTTTTCATGGGTGATCTCTGACTGCACCTTACCTCCCTTAAAACCAAATGCCGGGGTGCTCTTGAGCATGAAGCATAAGCAGCAGAAAACGACCAAGTTCTCAGCTTTGGCAACTGCGATGCCATGATAGGGCTTTAAAAACAAAGAATTAAATTGATACCGGGAGACATCCGAGAACATTTTGACCCTGAGATTTACTTTGTTGCCTGTTGTGGGAAGTGTTACTCATTTGCATGGCCCAGAACATTACCACTCTAACAACATACTGTAAATAAACTCACTTGCTGCAGTATACTGGGAATCATAACATGTAGTTACTGCGAAGCACAACATATAGAATATATTATAAGACATCTTCTGAGGTTCCAGTTTGTGTGTGTGTGTGTGTGGCTGTCTGTTAGTAGAAGTCCCTAAAAAGATAAGGAAACCAGCATAACTATATAAACTGCAGTGCCCAGGTTCACGGCATGTCACCTGGTGCAACAGTGTGGCTCATTGGTGTGATTTTAATAGCTTTGGGTAATAATGTAGCTATTCTGTCTTGGACAATTCCAACAGTTCTGTATTTAGACTTGGTCATTGCCGCTTGGTTAAAGAATACGCTAAGGCCAATAAAGTAACTTGATGAAAGCAGAAAAGAGTACTCAGATTTCTGAACCTACCTGAGGCCGTAGAGAACGGTTCCATCCGGATGCAGGCGGATCATGCGGTTTTTCACAGTGACTCCGTGGACGAAAGACTTCTTGTCGTTGAGGAAGTAGGTGTCGGGGACCCAGAGCTGGTCGGCAACCCTGTTATCCAGGGTCAAGTTGAGGGGTATTCCTATGTAGGCTAGACGCTTGTCCCTCCAGTACTGTTGGAAATACATGGTCAGCGTGTAGTCCTGTGATACAAAGAGAGGAATAAAGACAATGACGATAGGTCACATCTGACACATCTTTTTTTTTTCAAATTACTTCAATTACACAGAAAGACACTTCAAGAGTAACTGCATTGAACCTCATGAGCAATATTAGATATTTGCTCGGCCTATTCCCCACTGTTAACGCTGCTAATATTTAAATGACATGACACAGCATCCTACAAGCTGGAAGGGAGTGTGGGCCAACTGGTTCACACACTGCAGCCAAATTCTCAGAAGTGCCTCTGCCTTTCCTTCTGGAATACAGTAACTAATACATTAATGTGCCATTGTACAACAAGCAGGTGGGCGGGCTGACTCATGTAGCCGAAGCTTTAGAGGAAAAGTTCATAGAAAATTTCATATCAACAGTAGTGTATTCCCAGTAGAGGTACAGTGATTCACAAGGCTGTCATGGTGCACATAAGCTTTTTAAACATATGCTCCCTTTCATTTAATTCAAATAGCCTGACTCTCAAGAATTACACTTTTTTCTCCTTTCAAAATAAAGTAAATTATTGTCATTTATTCCGTCGGCTGTTGTTTTTTTAATGCAGTTTTGTTATTTGCTCAACTACAGTTGTTTTTTTCTCTCTCTCTCTCCATAGGGGACTCAAATGGAAATGCATGCTTTAAGTAACACTTGATTACTATTCTCTGTGGTCATACGTAATTTGTTAGTCTAATTGGTGTTTCCCCATTACCCAAATGCAATCAGAATCAAAACGACTGAATCTCAAAGGCTCAATTGCAGTACATAAAAGCTTTGCAGTTCTTTCCCCACATCCTGTGAAACACAATCATAGCCTGTATTAGCCGGTCACGCTGGTTGTTTAAATGAGACTGTGAAACATTGAAATAACAGTCTTCATCTTACAACAGAAAATGCAAGAAACTGAAATTAATCAGATCTCAAAAAGAGACTTAACATGTAACAATAATTATCAGTTAAACAATGCATCTTTACATCACTAATCATACACTTATGATTATTTTCAAGATAACATTTTGTCTCAAGTCACCTCAAACTGTGCCCACTTTACAAATGTGTTTCACAACAACTAAGTTCATTACTGGTTTCCTTTTAAATCACTTAAGTGTTTGCAAACATAAAAGTGTTTAAGTAGAATTCTGACATTCTTGGTATCTCTCTGTGTAACAAACACTCGCCATCTGGCACCTACTGACGGCCCAGTGAGCATTGGCAAGGAATACTTTAAGTATAGCCATGAGAAATGATTAGTCCTGTGAAATCAAACATTTTTAGGACAGTTGTGTAAAAAAATAGGACTGTATAGAAGTAAATGTTTTTTGTTTTGCCTTAATTCAAGCAGTATTTGACCACAGCAGTAGCAGAGGAGATAGAGGACAGAGCCCCTCCCTCCCTCCTTCCACATAACATAATCCATTTACCAAAGCTAACAGTCTCTCTTCACTATTTCTGTTTTTATCTCAGTCTGTCTGCACCTCTCTCTCTCTCTCTCTCTCTCGGGGCAATGCCATGATCTCCCCTCTGCCCGCTGTGGTGTTGAAATGAAACCAACGCACACCAAGCTGGCACTGGCAAAGGCACACGCGTCTGTTGGTGCCGCAGTTTTCAGGTTCACACCAAACACACAAAAATGATGATTGAAAAAAAACGCCACAGCAATAAGCATGGTTTCCCAAGAACATCTGCGTGTTATGTAACTGAAATAGTTATTTGTCTTTTCGCACGCCCCTCATGCATCTCAACACTGGCACTAATGCTTAGAAAACACTTGAGGTTTAGCATTTTCATGAGATAACTAAAGAATAGAATCAAATGCAATCCCAGGCACTTGGCTGCATCTTATTCATTCCTTTATTTCTACTAATACCTCATACCCAATGGATATGTTTTCCAGGTTTGGTTAGCACACAGAGATGTGAACCGGGAAGACCTTAGTCAGCACAGGATCCAGATTGGTCACACAGCATGAGAAGGAAAGCGCATTGGCACTGAGCCATAGATGTACAGTACGGTGGTGGAACCATGGCGTTTTTGGTATCTGCAGCCCCTAACAGGTTGGAACCATTCTGGTTGTGTACCAATCATGCAGGATGAAATAATGTAACATTAAAAAAAAAAATCTGACACTAAGATTGTCGTTCCTTTCTACTATAATCTCTGAGCACAAAACATCTTTGTATGCTCTCTTTCAGTGACTTTTGTCTATACATAAGAGGTAATAAAGGTAAAAGGCATGCATTTAATGTTAATAGATTAGTTTGATTGACAGAAAAAATTAACAATGATGCAAGAATTTGGATAATTAACTGTTTTGTCAAGCAAAAATTTCCAGCTTCACAAATTCAAGGATTTGCTGCTTTTTTTTCTGTTTTATATCATTGTTCATTGAATATCTTTGGATTTCGCTTTGGACTGTTGGTTGGATAAAACAGGCAATCCTAAAATGTCTCCATGGGAGCTTGACATGACCAAAATTTTCACTCAAGAGATAAAAAATAATAATAATAATAGGTTATTCAAAAGTTTAATCAATAGGTTAATCAATTGCGAAAATGATCATTAGTTTGCAGCCCTAGAGGAATGTGCGCCAGACAATGTCATTAATTAGAATACCATGCTAATATCCTACATTCTTGTTACCCATTAATAATAAGTACACACACACCAGAATAATCAATGGTGATTTTCAATGTTAACATTTACGCTATGGTAAGAATGGACAAATGTTACTTCATAAAGCAAAAAAAATGTAAAAGTTTTAAAGCTCAATGTGAGTAGTCTGAGAAAAGTGGAGGATGACAGTTGTGTATGCCACATCTATGAAAAACCTCAACCTGCCTACCTACAGCAGCCACAGCTGGATTATTAACCAGCCTGCTTTACCCCAGGCTCTGCAAGTCTCTAGTTCATCATCTCTATTGGGTTATTGTAAAATGATTTAGTGCAACTCATCTAGGAGACCTAACGGGGCACAACACAAATTTTACAAATGAAGTTTATATTTCTTGTCACAAGGGCTTCTCCTAGTTGTTGAAAACAGTTGTATAATGACCTCGGTGGCTCTGGAGGAGCTTTCCAAAGCTTAAACGTTTTAACAAAAAGCATCCATTACAAACTGGAGGTGTGGGGTTTGAAAGACCTGGCCATTTAGTAGGCAGTACTCATTGCATTGTGGGTATTGTAGGATCCAATAATGCTGAGGATATCATCAGGATCATCTCAGCTTAGGCTTTACACTAAAGAGTTTTAACAGGATGCTTGGGTGCGGGGTATGAAAGTGGCCATTTTTGAGGCAGGGGGACCAATGAAAAAGGCCACCGAGTTGCATTATTGGACCAAAAAAAAGTCAGAATGTCTTGGCTTCAATTATTCTTTTAAAAAAAACGAATTCTGATCACAATTTTGCCAGAGCCCAAAATGACATATTCAGGTTTTTGTCCAACCAACAGTCCAAAGCCCAAAGATTCTTCATTTACTATCATAAGTGACAGTAAATGATCACGCTAAATGATCATAAAGTTTTTGCCTTTCTGTTTGTAGCATGGGGAACTACAACTACTATACAATCTTGTGTTGTATAATGACCATTAAATCTTTCTTGACTCTTGAATCTTGATTCTAAATGATGAAGAAAAGGAGCAAATCCTCACATTTAAGAAGCTGGAACCAGCAAATGTTTTGACATTTTTGCTCAAAATGATTACTTGATTATCAAAACTAGTTGCAGCTCCAGTTACTGGGGCTGTAGACAAAATACAATGATGACACTGATGTAGTCTGTTGTGTAAACTGCACTTTATAGGTCTTTGAACGTGACACAATGCACACAGAGAGGTAGGAAGCAGGGTCAAAGGCTCTTTTTGTTGCCCCGTGCAGGTTAATCCAGCTACGACATGAAAGGGACTACTTTCTCTCCATCTCTGATTCCATAGGATATACAGCTCTGGCGGAGGAATACATTGTTGCTCAGCATCATGAGTGATGTGAGAATGTATGAATCTAAGTGATGAAAACACCTCCCTCCTACATAGGTTAATCTTCCTCCTTTGAATAACTCGCCCACATCAGGGAGCTGACTTCTGCCAGTGATAGCATGGAGTTAACCATTGCTGCGTTGCTTTAGATAAGAAAATAAATCAGTCAGTTTCAAGGATTTGGTGACATAAAGGGCAATAAGTGTTATCAGTCATAGTCCCATTAAAGCAGTCAATGTGGATTGATCACAGCATGTGGTGAAAATTAAATTTGCTGTAAGAATGATCACTGTAGACTTGGATTCCCCCTCTCCTCCATTACCACTGTAACCTTACCCTCCATCACCCCCTACAAATGACTAATATCTTTTACACTGCCTTGTTTTGACCCTCATCGCATCAATTCTCCCCCTCCTCCTCCCTCTCTCCCGTCTCTCTCCGAGCGGTATCACGCTTGAGGTATGAATTTCCATCTCCCGCCAGCGTGTCAGCAGGTGGGCAGCCCGGCGAGCGGCTACAGTGCACACGCTCCTCGTAAGACATAAATGATTTAAATTAACCGTGTAGCCTGTACAGACACGCGGCCAAGGAATCCTCATCAATCTTTCATGAGAAACAATCAAATAGAATTTCAGATGAGGACGGGTTCAGCTTTGCTTTACCTGCCCTGGAACTCCTATTAGAGAGGTGGGCTCAGATTTTCTATGAACTAGGACTATAGATTATGAATTATTGACAACTCATCCATTTTCCCACAACACATGAATTCCCAACGCACGCAGCTTTACCACTGCTGTTTGCTTATTAGCATATGTTTTCAGCAGAGATGATGACAGTGACCAGTGGAAAAGACTTCCAGCAAAAGCCTCAATTATTCAATTAACTCGACTGGATAATCACTTTCATTCAGGGTGTGTGAGAATTCAGATAAGCAGAGTTTTGGCTGTGAACTGACCCATATTCAATTTAATCTCTCTCTCTCTGCAGTGCTAGCATACTGACTGCTATGTCGTGATACCACCAGTATCTAGGAAATATCCTGCTAACATTGTTTGCCACACGGCATATGTCCTCTGTCCCCAGCATATGCTGCAGCCAGCTCCTCACCACGGAGCGCAGCACACTGGGACTGAATAGAAAATGTGGTGATAAGCTGAAAAAGAATCATTATCATTACATCTGACACGTATCAAAGCTGCTCCGCTCAAAAGCAACATGAAAAATAAATGGCTGCCCCGGCTAAACTTCACAAAAAAGCGTTGGTATATGTAACCACCGTGTACTCCATATGAACCCCCGTTCAAGTCGAGCAATTTGAGTCACTTCAATGTAATTTCTGCGCTCTCCCTCGGGAGGGCCCTGAGGCGGTATATCACCGCAGTGCGGGGGGAATCCCTCTGCGAGTTCCTGTCCCCCTCCCTTCCTTCTGCTGCCATAGAATGGTAAAAATAGCACTGTCCCTTATTGAGAGCAAACACGGGGGAGGTGATTGAATTGGGCTTTTTCCTCCCAATGACAGTGTTGGCCTTCAATATATAGGATAATTTCCTCACTGTCTAATATTGTATGATGTATTGCCTCATAACAAGGTGAGAGGGCGAGCAAGGTAGGAAATAAACAGCGGTAATTGTACAAAAAGAACATTTTTCTCTTATGTGTGCTGCAGCGTCACAGTGGCTCTGTTCATAAAACTGTGCACAATCTTCTTTTTTTTATCAATAATTTGTACTCTTTCCTTTTGTTTCAATACAAAGTAATTTTTAAAGATTGTTTAAACTATTCTAATATGTTGGACACTTTAATGTGCATTCAGGCAACTGAAAGCGAGTATAAGAAGGTTTTTTTAATTTTTTTTATTGAATGGTCCCAAAAGTGTGTCATATGCTTTAAATAACATGCAGTTATGGAAGGCAAAGTGCAAGGGGCAAAGCAGGTTTCAAACATCTTTTGTTTGAGTAGATTACAGTCGTGTGACCGTGCATTCATGAAGTAGCACATACAAATTTCACAACTGTTCTCATAGGAAACCGAAACCAAACCTGTTGTATGATTCATGAGCAGATCGTCTGCCTTTGTCCACAGCGGAAACGCATGTTTGACTTGAGAATGCATGAATGAATGAATGAATTTGGAGTTTAAACGTGATGCAAAATAGTGTGAACATGAATAAAAGCGTTAACTAAAATAAATGCCAATTTACTGAGATGTTATCATTTTATTGGTATATCTTGGCATGGCAACAGTGTCCAGTAGTTGTTTAGAAAATCGTCTCAGACAGAGACTTCCGGCTGGTGTCAAGGAACACCCTTTATCGCACCGTACAGTGTCACATCACCAACTGTAAAAGTAAATATTCATTTAACTTTATGTTTAGCCCATTCCCTTTCGCTCCGTACAGTGCTGCTCTAATGACACGTCGTTTGTGAAGCTTTTGTCTTCTCATGTCCAGCTTAACAACTTAGTAACAACATTTTACCTCAGAAATGTGTTTTTTTCTGCTTTCCTATTCCATTAATCATCTCACTAATAATACAATAATCAACATATGGAAGGCTTTGTATCGCCTCTCCCCCAAGGAGTTCTTATAGTCTATTTCTGCAGGGCTCTTCTCTCCCCTCCTTAAACCTCACATGTCTGCTGTATGTGTTACATGAAGTCGAATCTAGACTGTTGACTGATGACCTTTTCAATAACCCCCCATCATAAATCCAGTTCATGGTTTACCCCTTTTTATTTGCTGCACCATAACAGCTGCTTCCATGGCACCGAGAAAGGAAATGGGGCCGGCGCCTGTCAATTGTAGATTCCTCAGACCAATAAATGCAGTGTCTTAAAGGTGTATGCAACTCAGAGGCTATTATCATGAAGGGACTGTAGAGTTAGAACCAGTAGAAACGGGCTGTCTCCCCTCAATTCGTACATCCTCTCAGTGGGTTGGCAGTGCAAACCAGGAAGTGCCCGCTCTGCTTATTCTAAATCTTAGTGATCATCACTTCATCCTACAGCGGGCTCTCTCCTGAGGCCAATTACATTCCATCAGGCAGGAAGCCGGATGCAGGATAAAAGACATGGGGGTATATTAAGCCACACTCAGTGCACAGAGAAACAGATATGCTCTTTTCGCATAGCTGGAGGACCTATATAAGATAATTAGGGTGACATAGTTTGCGCATTGGCAACATGTGATTCCAAGATTTATCTTATGCAGGGGAATCTACACTACATGGTTACCTTGGTGATCGTGGCACACCCCGGGTCAGACCAGATTGTGTATTTGAAACTTAATTAACCTCAACACTTAATTAAGTCATCCTGATACCGTTAAGCAGAGGTGCACACATACTGTACGTTCAAATAACATGAGGAATGAAAAAAACTAAAAGGTGCTAGTTTATGGGCTTGTTTCTGAAAAATCCAAAATAAAACAGGCAGCAGGAACATTTGGAGAAAGAGAGATCTTTTCACCTCTCTATAATGACAGATATTTTTTTTTTCTTTTCTGACACCCACACGCAGTCGTGGGTGTATGGATGACTAGCTTGTTCAGCCTGTTACTGCAACCACATTCACAGTGCAAACTCTGACCAGTTCCCTGTATGAGGAGCTCTACTTTTTATCGTGCCTAATTGAATTTCCCAATATTATGATGACTTTCATGAGGCACAGATAATGGGCCTGAATAAAGAGCTAGACAGCTCTTACTGCAGAGGATCACGCCTGTTTGTCCATTTCTGCAAGAGAAGGTCATGATAATGAAAACACACCTACACACGGTGATCTTATTTTGCATTTAAAGTTTCTTACTTTATTTAAAATGCAGACAAACACAAAGCTGTACTGAACTCAGATGATGCTTCAAACCTTAGATTGAACCAGCTGTACCAAAAACAGTTTCAAAACTCTCCTCTCTGAGCAGGATTGCAAGACGACACTAACAAGCGACACGTCTTTTGTTGCAGTGATCCATTCCTAGGCGTACAACTAGTTTCCAAGTAAGCACTGCTACTGCTTATTCACACACATAATCTGTTTTGCTCTGATCTTGTCCTAGTGTGTGTTTCTCATCAGCGGAGGCCCCTGGCACACCACAAACAAACCTCAGAGGTAATTAGTGTGCCTTTCTCAGACACTTTAGCATCTGCTAGAGCAGGAGATCGCGCTCCGTGACGGCGTCGGGCAGCTAACTTAGTCAACCGGCCCTACCAGGTGGATACAGATGCTATATTTATGTGCTGCCTTTCGAACTTTGCTGCGGGGTATTTTGATCAGTAACCTCCTCCTCTCTCTGCCTCCTTCCCTTCCCTTGATTTCTCGCATCTTCAATCCCTCGCTTTCTCTGCTCTTTTCTGTTTCGCTCAGTCACTCCCCTCTCTGTCTCCGATCTGTTAATCTGCTGATGGCCCTTGTGTTATGTCCAGTAAAATGTTCAGGGCTAATGGCACTGCAAAGGCTACCTTTGACTCTGGCATGGGTTGATGAAATGAACTCCCACTGCTCATCAATTAAAACCAGAGTGGAGGTATCTACAGTATAGGGGGTCAGGAGAATGTATAGTGTGGGGCAGCAAACAGCAAACACACGTCCACTTTGAAAGTAATCATCAATATAAAGATTAAGGGACTGTACATAAATTATTAGGGTGGGGTTGAGTAAAAGGTTGAGAAAAAAAAGGATGTCTCTGTGATCTAAAAAAGATGTATAGTCTTTTGTGCCTTTGGAAGGAGCTGTACGAAATCTAATAATTGCCTTAAATGATGTCACTTGAGTTAGTGTCAGATAGGTCTGAAGGCTACAAGTTTGACCTCTGTAGCCCACTCCTCATTTCTGTTTGAGGCTAGCGCCTTGAGGCTCAATTAGCTGTGACTAGCATAACACCCAAATCTGACTGGATTGTCAGTAGTCCAGTTCCATTATGGGTAGTGCGACTCCAAAGGGATAGTCTATCTCTGGTTCTGCTGTATTGATTTTGATTATTTTATTTTTTTTAATGTTGTATGACAATGTTATAAAGTAATGCTGAATCACTGGAGTACTATTTCAATTGAATTCTAATTTTCACAATAGTGAGCAAATCCTATATTGTCAGAAATTAGGATTTCCCAAATTAGCATACGTAAAGAAATTGAGGAATATTTAAGCCATTCTCAATTTTTGAAATAGTAAATAAAACATACTTTCTGTCATGGTGTAGACTTTTATAAGGCTAATATATACATTTGGAGTGAGAAAGAAAAAACACCCTTCTCTGCCCTCCCACAGAAGTTAGACTACCATTCCCTCAGTAAAAAGAAAAAACACATAACCCTCATTTTTAATGCCCCACTAGTAATTTATGGGCAGTCCCTTATATTGTACTTTACAATTTGATGACTATATGTTTGTTTCCAACCCATTATCAATCAGTCTTATCTCTAATACAGACTTGCACATTCACATGCATGCATGCATATATTTCCTTGTAATGCCTGTGTGGATAATCCATAATCCACACTCATTTGCCACCCCTTCACCTCAACCTTAACCCCAACATTCAATGCCTAACCTTAGCCCTTTGCACTGTTTTATCTGCAATTTTGTTAACCTCTAATGTTCTTTGCTCTTAAGATTATACCTCACTGCCACCCCTGAAAATCTTTTCTTTTCTTAACATGACATTCAGGTACTTCAATTCTGACATTTTTTTTTTCTGCAATGGAAGATTTGGGATCTCACAAACCCACGCTAAAACTGCAGGACAAACTGCAAAAGCCACAGGCACTTTTCATGCTTTTGTTTTACAATTCCGTTTTTTCTCTTTGCATGGGAGAGAACGTCACATTGAGCTTAATATTTGGCAGTATTGTTTTGCAAATCTGTCTTCGTCTTAGAATACGTTGAGTAGGATCCAGGCCTCTATTTCAGTACAGCAAGCGGCATTTGTCTCAATAAACCCTCAACTTTTAAAACTAGTCTCCCAATTATTCCTTTGGGTCATTCCACTAGGCTAGTGAAGCGGATTTAGAAGCTGAAGTTTTAATGAAATGAATGCAGGATGGAGCCTAACAACTTGAAATGTAGTCTCTTTTTTCACAATAGAAACAGAGAGCACAGCATTTACCGAGGCTGTGCTGTTGAGTGTTACTCAATGGATAAAGCATGGCACTGTCACTGTCAGAACAAAAACACTCATTATCCATTTCCTGCTGGATAAATCCCCCATGCTGAAACCTCAGATGGTCCCAGCACTGGATGAAAAGCACCCACCAAATGTCACATGCTGGTGCAAAAAATAACAAATAGCTGGACCAGTCTTGTTTTGGCTTCAGCACTGGAGTGCAGCCAGGAATTGTCCATCTAACAAGTGCAGACGCACATGAGCAGTCCCCCAGTGCACTGGCAGTGATGAGAAATGGATCTAATTAATTATCGGTTTAAGTGTGATCTCAGCTGTCTGATTCTCGGGTTGATCAGCTGCCTTTGTGTGCTCTGTGGAGAATAGCCTAGCTGGCTTACGTGTTAACTGCTGGCAAAAAAATCTTGCCAGCACTTTGTTACTGTATGAAATCATTATGGTTATCAAAATGATTAGTTGCCAATCCTTTCATGTGTACCGACATTTAACTGAAACTACAACCTTTCTCTCACGTTAACCAAAGTGGTTTTGTCCCCTACGACTTGTAAGGTAATAAAATATAGCACTTCCTTTGCTGGTAATACAAAAAAAAAAAAAAAAAAAAAAAGTCGTATATAAATGTAATATTTAGGAGATGAAGTTGCTTTGATGGTATCTTGAAGTGACAAAGGACAGGTAGTAATTGTTTCAACCCAGAACATGGGACTGACCTATTGAGTCATTAGTATTGATCAACACCCACCCACACACACACACTTTCCACCAGATAAATAATGATCATTTTCTAATATGGTGCAGTAAAAATCCAGCCTTTTTCCTCTCTAGCAGATCAGGTCAGTAAGGAACAGACATTATGTGTGAAATGAAGCTCTGTACACTATAATGATGTCTGAGTTGATGTTGTACACATATAGAGGTCGAGGTGTAAACTGATGACTCCTCATGACTGCAGTGCTTTAGTGACTGTATTGTTGTAAAAGCACATGGGCTCACCAGTCATCATCTGCAATAAAAGTCAGAATGGTAACGCCTACACAGGCAATGGCCCGTGAAACGTGTCGGCACAGAGGTGTTGATCTGGGATCAAGGATTGTGGCTTGTCGGTTTCAAAAGCCTGCATCCAAACCAATTATGAACAATTTCCACCTGTATGGGCCATTCAATCAGGTAAAATTTTGATGCAAAAGTATTGAAAATGTGGCCAACAGGGCAACCAGTGCCGCTCCGTTTTCCGATGCAATTTGGGTCACCTTCGGCTGATATTTTAGGATACAACAGCCTGAAGTTACTTTCCTGCATGTGGGTACACGTGTCAACCGGGGGCAAACAGCATCCAGCTCACGAATTAGCAAATCCAATCAGAGTTCGCTGATAGCTGTCCGCTCAGAGGGCCTCCTGGGAGGACGCTCCTGAAACACTGTTAACTTTGGCGCGAGAGGTTAACAAGTAGAGCAAAGAGAGAGCTAAAGGTCCGGCTGTCAATTGCAAAGGATTTAAAAGGAAAGTGGAGAGTCCAGCATTATCAGTGTATGTTTTCCTTACTCCATGTGTTGCATATGCATTGTGTGGACGGTATTGATTGCAGCTTTTATCTATCCTCTAAGTGAGTCGAAGCGACTGTCTGAGGATCAGGAGGAAGCTGTGTTATGTTTTTTTTGGGGGGGGGGGGGGGGGGGGGGTTAAAACCCAAAA
>JBBPCS010000878.1:2610167-2629739 GCA_037974645.1 Hollardia meadi
GATAGAGAGAGAGAGAGAGAGAGAGAGAGAGAGAGAGAGAGAGAGAGAGAGAGAGAGAGAGAGAGAGAGGAAGCTAAGGAGGAGAAGCAGGGGAGACAGCCCCGAAGCATAAGGTGATTGAACTCGTGATCGTCCAGTTTCAACACGGCCGACGGAGACCCCCAGCCTCCAGTCGCTGTTTGGGAAAAGAGCCCCCCAAAAAAATAAACCAAGGTGGTGATCTGCATTCAGGTAGCCCTCCTTTTTTTTCCTCCTCTGACTTTTAATAATTAGGCACAGCATGGCAAATATTAACAGGAATGAGAGATACAGTTTCATGTTTTGGGTGATGGGGAGAGTGGGCATAAAGGTGGTGGAGGATAGGTGCGGGGAGGGGGCAGGGGTATGAATTGTAATATGCTGCTGTACACAAAGGGGATCATGCTGCAGGAAGCAATGGCCCTTGTTTATATGGCTTTTCTCTCTGACACCTGAGCCTTTCTTGTGTTTGCGAGGCAGATGTGTTGGATTTAAAGAGTTGCAGATTGCAGCCTCATTCAGCAGAGATTGTCCCGCTGCTTGAGGTGGTGATTCCTGTAATGGTCTGCAGAGGGGTAAAGAGTTTCTTTGTGTGAGCTGGGCTGCCTTACAAGGATTGTTACACATTTTGTCCTATTATATCAAGAGGACAGTGAAACCCCATTATTTTTGTAGTGCCGGATTTTTTGTAATGTCAATTTTCTTTGTCTCTTTCTGTATGTGGATGTGTGTTACAGCTCAAAGCCACAAAGTGAGCAGAATTCCAGTCATGGCAAGGCTCGCCCTTTCCCTCCTGCTCCTGTGTGGATGCCAAAATAGGTAAACAACTAAACACATGTGAAACAGTTGCTGAACACAGTGTAAACATCTAGAAAAGGTCTGGTTGCTGCAAAGTGTGAAGCTTTAAAGCTTGAAGCAACCTAAAGTCTCTCGCTTTGGTCCTGAGAAGCGAAAATGTCTTAAAGTTGAATTTTCAGCGCATTCAGCAGTTTCAAATTCTGATTTTTTTCCATCTGCAATTTTATAAATGAAACTCTTGGATATTCATGTATAGTTTTGACATGTTCATCCTGAAGATGCTCGCCAGCTCTGCCCTCTTCTCTCTAATTGATCGCATATCTGAGCTGCACTCTGCTACAGCACGGCTTAAGTGGCTGTCCTGCACTCAAGAAAGGCAAAAGCAGATCTTTGGCAACACTGTCAGTAAATCACTGGAATAGTCCACTCTCATTTGAGTAGATTAATGGCTTTTAAACCACATGTTTAAACCCAGCTTGTAACCTTGTTTTCCATGTCTCTCCTAGTGTTCTTTGTGATAAAAAAAAATGCTAATTTTCCTCATTTTCTAGCCACAGAGAATGTCCTCATCCTCAAGACATAATAACGTGCTTCTTGCCACATTTAGAACTCATTTGTTTATATTTGGAACACATGTCAACGCCTTAATTATCTCTACTGGTAGTTGTAAGCTGTACTAATGCTCAATAATTAATCACAACAAGCCTATCCTTAATGTAGCGAGCTAATTAATCACAATAACCATGTCATGTTTGACGCCCTGTTCTTTAACCAACGCCACAGTGTTGTTTCTCCTCAGAGTCTCTTTACTCTCTCCTTCCTCTTGTCTCCTAGTCTCTGCCTGTCCTCCTCTGAGGCTCAGAAGGAGGCGGCCACCAACGACAACAGCACAGTTTTCACCAGGATCCTGGATGGGCTCCTTGACGGTTACGACAATAGGCTCCGACCTGGGCTTGGAGGTTTGCTAGGGACCAATTTTTGGTCTTATTTCACATTTTTTGTCAGCGCAACATTCAGAGCCTCCTTATATGAAAACAACACAGGAATGTTATAGTCTAATATCATAATGCCACAGTTGAGCCCCCCTAGAACGATAATCTGCTAATTTGGACCCTGAGAGGCCCGGCTCCCCGCTGCAATTTCATGCACTGATTCCTGGTAAAATGCTGTTAGATGTTGATTTTGCTCCCATGTCAGCTAAGGTGAATGCACACACGTGTTGTCAGACGTCGCATTTCCTTCTGAACCGCGGCGTGGATCAAGAATGCAATGCGGCCATGATAGAGAGAGTAAATCAATCAAGCCATCTTCAACGCAGCCTGTGTGCTGTGGTGTTTTATTCCCACTCTTCACCCTGGCAACAGGAGATAACCTTGAGAGCCGACAAATTGCCATTCAAAGGTGGATTTTTTTTTTCTTTTCTAAGATGCTGCTGACATGAAAGCTTTTTTTTTTTTTTTAATTCCTACTCTGCTTCGTTCTCTAATGGCTCTGCAATTACAGCACTTATTCCACCGATTTCCAACCAGCTTTTTATTTTATCCTCATGCCAGTGCTCCCCGTTTCCCCCATGTACGTATAGCGCTTGTCCCATAATAGGAAGTAACAAGGCTTTTTCATTCTGAATGGCTGATGTGTCATGGCAAAAGCATGCTCTCGCATCCTGGTAACGGTTGCTACCCTTGACAAGAGGGCCTATAAATACATAGCAGAAAAACATTCAGGCCTTCATTCAGCATTGGACAAGCTGCTCTCCAGAGCACGACCAATCCCAGCTCACCAGGACCAAATTTATATGCATAGAGGAGATTTTGTTGGCTTTGCTGGCACAAACGACAGAAATAATGTGCTTCATGTGAATACTGAGAAAGCACTGATGTGGGGCTTAAACACTGATTTTACTGGTCAATATCTTCTTAAAGAAATAGAGGCTTTTACACCTTGAAAAATATATTGGGGCATGCATATGTTGAAATAGAAAGATATTAAATCAACAGTTCACCCAACTGTTGGGTGACATTATCTACTCACCCCCATGCCGATGGGAAGTCAGGTGAAGTCTCTTAGTCCACAAGACATTTCTGGAGCTTCACAGCAAAACAGCGTTGCGGCATTCTCCTAAACAATCGAAGTCGATGGGGACTTGTTTTAAAACGGAAAAAAACAATGGGGAAAAAAACATAAAATGGCTCCGTACAGCTCGTCCGGCGTAATCTAAGTCTCTGGAAGGCCTGAAATTCCAAATTGTTTTGAAAAGACATTATTTACACCCTTTTATAAGCTGAAATCTTCACTGTAGCCGCTAAGCTGAAAGTGTTAGTGTGCACCCCCACAGTGAAGACTTTGGCTTAAAAAGGATTCTGGAGACTTGGATTGCACCAAATGAGCTGTATGGTGCCGTTTTGTGTCCCCATCTACTTCAGTTGTTTAGTAGAATGTTGCAAGCTGTTTTCTTTGAAGCTCCAGAAATGTTTTGTGGACGAAGAAACTTCACCTGACTCTCCATTGGCATGGGGGCGAGTAGATAATGACTGAATTTTCATTTTTGGGTGAACTGTTGCTTTAATATCTTTCTATTTCAACATTTGCATGCCCCCCAGAACAATATACAGTATTTTCAAGGTGTAGAAGCCTCTGAAACTAGAGCTGCTAATAGTCAATAAGTCATTTTAATAATGGATTAATCACCTAAGCCATTTTTAAGCAAAAAAAACCTTGAAGGCGTCACCCAGTTTCACATGTAACTTTATTCCAGTTTTAACAGATCAAGACCAGACAAGAACGCCCCAAATATCAGGGGGAAACATTGACAAATATATAAGAGGAAAAAAATAGTATTGATCTTACACTGTATCAATTAAAATTCAGTTAAATTACAATCCTTTTCATTACCTTTCTATGACCTCTCCCCACCTCAGACATTCTCAATTGTTCTCTCTCAACAGAGAACGTCACAGAGATCAAGACGAATATTTTTGTCACCAGCTTTGGCCCGGTGTCTGACACGGAGATGGTGAGTTCAACCACTGCAAACAATATAGATACACAGAGCTGGACAAACACACACACATCCAGCCCATCCAGACTACAGTTGATATTTTTAAACATTATTTTTATGCTGCTCCTGCTATTTCCTTAAAAGTACGCTCATGTCTTCGTTGTGACTTTGAAGATTGGCTCTTTTTTACTTGTAAATGAGACAAAATGAATGTGAACGACTCACTTTTTTAAGTTTTAATGCAATGTGGCTCGCCCGTTCCAGCTTGCTCCAAATGACTCATCCCTTTATTAATCCATTCTCTTATTATCTATATGGTTCCACCTGGATAGCCAAATGCATTAAATCTCCTCTTTCATTAACTCTTCTATTACACCCTGATGTATCTCTGGCACACTTTGGCAGAGCAGCAATCAAACGATGACAGGAGATTTGAATGGTTTTGCAGTCCACGAAAGCTCGTATGTCAGTCTGCTTACAGCGTCATTACTCTGTGGGATGGCGTATTGTATTTGTTTCTTGTCCATTTGTTTGTTTGTTTTTTAGCTTGAAGTGCGTTAATGTTTCTACACCGCAATGTTTGATCACCATACGTGTGTGTGAAATCTTAGTGGATTTATGACGGCATAAAGAAGTAAAGGAGTGAGTGTAATGTTTGACCATTTTGTGCTACAATTGACTGTAAAGAAGTGAGTTAAATGAGCGTTTCCGTCTCAATTCACTTATTTTCTTTGTAATGTGACAAGAAAATGCCAAAACACAACATTTAATACTCCATCAGGGAAGAATTCTGAGTCTCAAGAAGAAAATGATGCTGCAACAGAGTCGAGAAACAGAAACTGAGACCTCATCTCACTTTAAATTCTTGGTTTGGGGTAAATAGACCACAGGAAGTGATGATGTTCTGAGGAGTGAAATAGATGCCAATCTCCAACACTCCATCCAGAGGAAGATTTTTTGCCTTTGGCATCCCTTCAGCATCTTTTGGGATGTAATGATCACAGAGCAGGCAGATTGGTAAACATGAGAGCAGAGTGCAGTTTACTGACATCACATCACAGGGCCTCTGGATCCAAACAGTTCACCTCTTCACTGCTATTTTGGGGGAAGCTTTTGCTCCTATTTCTTGCCTTTTCTAGTAGAACTCTCTGAAACCTTTCTTTTGCCTTTGTCTCAGGAATACACCATAGACGTGTTCTTCCGTCAGAGCTGGAAGGACGAGCGTCTGTGCTTCAAAGGCCCCATGGAGATGCTGCCGTTGAACAACCTGCTGGCCAGCAACATCTGGACACCGGATACCTTCTTCCTTAATGGCAAGAAATCTATTGCTCATAACATGACCACGCCCAACAAGCTGCTGAGGCTGAAGGACGACGGCACTTTGCTTTACACTATGAGGTAGGTTTATTCACATCAACACTTTTGCCTTCTACAATTTAGACACTGAATTGTGGTAAGGTGGTTCGCTTCACACCAACCCTACTTATAACCCCCTTCGGTGCCCAAGGTTGCTAGGATGCTTGTCAAACTTTGAAATTTCATTAATTTCAAATAGGCTGCTTGTCATAGTTTGATGCCAGTCTTGAGTCTCAAAATTCTGAATTGAGGACACCTGACACTTATGTGCAGCGCAACTGATGTGTCATGGCAAAGGCATGGGGAGTATTTCAGACCACATACAAATGAATAAAACATCTAGCAAGGCCAACATAATACACAGTATGACTGAAAGAGAAAAACAGTGATATAAAGCCTCAGTTTGTGACTCAGACGGTGGGAGAATAGTGTCACCTTGTGGCCAATCAGAGGCATTTGAATTGTCCTAGACAAGTCCATATTTCAGTAAGAGCAAAGCAAATAGCAGATACTGCAAGTGTGTCTTTAAATTCCTGTATTTCTTCTAATTATTTTAGCTTTTCTCATATTGAGACATTATGAAATACACATAGTATAAATAGCAGCGTGAAGTATCTTTTTAAATGTTGGGTTTTGAGAAAAAAAAAAAGCTGCAGAGGGAGATCATCCATTATGAAAGGCAGCCTTATTGTGAACTATAGTTTTTGGCAGTAATGTGGTGGTAAGAAAAAAGACACAGAAACAGGCCAACAACCAGATGGTGATCACTATAAACAAAAAACGCCAGTATTTACACAGCAACATAAAAAAGAAAACAAGTCCCAGCTTTGAAAATAAAGGGAAAAAATGACAGTCCTCTGATGGATGAATTGTTGTTTCTGTTTAGTGGAACGTCAGCGTGACCACCAGGACTCACTGTGACCTTTGGACCAGAGAATTACAATAATGCTGTGCTTATCCTCAGGAGTTACTGTAGCTGCAGGACTTAAAGAGTGACTGTATCACGGATGAGAGCACTCTATCTGATACCAGTGCCACCCACAGGGAGAATAACACTGGATGGAGGACAGATTATCCATATGCAACTGCCCTGACATATATACATATCCAAAGAAGTTCGTATTTATACTCGCTTCTTTGTCACACGCACCGCACGCACACATGAACGCACACGGCGGCTGTCGAGCACAATTTCTGCTCTAATCAGTTGTGGCGACGCTCAACTTTGACCTCGAGGCTTAATGAGCGAGGGATTGCCTGAATGTGTGTGCGTTCATTTCCATATGCGTAATATTATGGAAATCTATGCATACATGGA
This sequence comes from Hollardia meadi, assembly GCA_037974645.1. Taxonomy (NCBI): domain Eukaryota; kingdom Metazoa; phylum Chordata; class Actinopteri; order Tetraodontiformes; family Triacanthodidae; genus Hollardia; species Hollardia meadi. Next base: position 2,616,656 of record JBBPCS010000878.1, read on the forward strand.
CTGTATTTCTATCTGAATGTAAAAAGGTACACGTGTGAGAGAGCTTGTGCTTCCGTCCTCTAAGAATGGCATCAGATTCCCTGCCACAGTTGAAATGAAGTTGCAGCAGGTTGCTTTTGATCGTTTAATTGTTACAGTACTGTGCTTATCATGACCAGCGGAGCTTAACCACAGGCAGCACGCATTTTATGTCCTGCATAAACACACACTTACACACACATACACACACAGGCCGTCTGGGTGCTCGCAGGTCAGCAGCAACAGCGTTTTGTTTTCTTGTTTCTCTCTATGCACAATATGTCATTCTGTTTGTTACCATTAGCATAAGGCAGTTAGCCTTTATCAATCTATACCCAAGGATGCTATTAACCCTTGTGTTTTATTGAAATTGGCTTTCCTTCCTAAATGTTTGTTGTCCCAAAGACTCCACTGCTGTATTTGTAAAAAAAAAAAAAAAATCCTTCAAATATTTGCCTTTCTTTTCTTCTGACATTACCCAATATGTTGAAAAGTTTTGTAACCCCACCCTTTACTGCTGACTGACTGCTATGCATAGACAAATATTATTAATATATCTCTTTTGTTTGTGCAAAACCTCATTCACAGACAAAGAAATGTATCGTATGCTATCCTACATGGTGACATTACACATGGTATGTTTGGGGTCAATTCAAACCCAGAGAGGTCTGGGTTAGACTTCTTATGAACTGTCAATAAACTCCCGTAACATGAATTAAAATATGCTTATTTGGGGCTATAAAGTACTGTCAACAATAACCACAGACAGATAGATAGAGCTCATTAATTTCCATTGCATTTAACCACGTTTAACAGCTGCTAATTTTCTGCAACAGTATCCAGGACCCCAACCAGAACGTTAGGGTTATACTGTATAACAAGATGGCTAAACGACTGTGTATCCTACAGTCGGTGATTATCATGAGCCAGAATTTCTACAATACGATCAAACAGTTGATTGTTTAAAGGATGAACCTCCCAATTTCCTATGTAGCAGTAGGTATAAACATTATTTACTCTGATGTACAGTAAAGGTTTATTTGAGAAACACAGATCTAACACAGATACTACTCTGAAAACATGCACTACACACACTAGTAAGCAGAGGCACTCGTTTATGTAAGTGCACATTACACCTTACATCCTGTCTCACACACATACAGCACATCATGTATGGGCGTCAATGAAAGCTCCTCACTCTACTCTCCCATAACTAAATGTGATTGAGGCGCCGCTTCATTTGGAAAATGTTACTCCGAGGAGAAGCGGTTGGTTTCTTTTTATGCATTTGTCTCCATGGATAATTTATAAAATGCCCCTTTCCACAACCCTCCGCAAGCTTAATGCACATGGTTTGATGGCGGCACATTAAAGCCAGATACCAGATAGGTTTCATGCATATACAGCTTTATCAGCTGGTTGAAACCTCTATATTACCGCAGAGTGAGTGCATTACACGGCATTATTATTAGGTACAGTTGAGCTGCTGTTCTCATTCATGCTACTCATGTTGCCTTTAGTCCAGTGGATTCCTATCTAATCACTTGAATAGCTACCATACTGACAACTTGTGTAAGTGTGAATTATAATAAATGTTCCTTAATCTTATTTTCTTGTGTTTTAACACTTCTAACAGTTTTTTTTGTTTGTTTATTATATAGAGCCCCAACTCTCATGAGATTGGCTGTATGTGATGAACGTTGGGAGATTGTTAAAAATGTGCTTGTTAGTGTGAAAAGACAGATGGTGCAGCATGGTGGTGGCTCAGTGGTTCATACAGCATATAAAGCTCTTGTTCCGTCGTACCAAGCTCTCCACTTATATTATTGGGATATTGGGAGCGTTAAATTTCCCACAGGTGTGAAGCTGGTCTGTTTCCGGGGTTTTACCCATGCAATGTACTGCCTTCCACTCAGCCCACACTGGCTGAACAGAATCATGGGAATTACTCTAATTTGGTGTTTTACCACCGATATTTAAAATTTAACTGCAATGGGATACATAGGTTCTGACTTTCTAACACAAATCACAATACACCCCAAATTAAAAGCTGTTAAAAGTTTACAGGCATTCCTGCTACTTGAGCAAGGCCACATAAATAATTAGAACACGGTATAACAGCCAACAGCCCATTTACTTTTCCCAAAGACACTCTTTCCTCTCCTTCATACACATTCCTTCAGCTGTTTTAGACACAATAATGCAATTGGATAATCCTGCACTGATGTGGAAAACAAGCTGAGCCTCAAAACAGTCAACTCTGTGGGGACCGGAGGTGGCCCCTTAACCCACTTTGTTATGTTTTGATCCCGCTAATGATATAATTTGGGGAACCACCTGGAGTAGATGCACACATGCAGGAGGCTCTGACGCATAAAAAAAAGCACATGACCCAAGAGGATTTTGCCACATCTTGATGACACAGTTGTCGGTACGATTTTAATGTAGTTCAGTGGAGGAAAAAAAGGAAAGTAGCTCACATTATTCTGTAGCTAATGTTGAGGTTGCTCATATGCCTGAATAATTAAAGCAGAAAACAAAAGCCAATACTAAAGCCACAGAAATAAATGTGTTTATGTGCACTGGCTTCCACACCACTTAATTCTCCTTCATCCAGCCAATTAAGTCCAGCGAATACACATCATCGTTTCACTGTTTTTCCTGTTTGTCATCATGCACTGAGCAAGATTACCCAGAAGGACTTGATTAAATCTAGGGCAGATACAGTAGATAAAAAAACAACAACAAAAATGTATAATTATGATGTGTGCATGCTCGATTTTGATGCTTTATTTGCTTAATCTTGGGGTTCTTTGAGGACAGTTTGAGGTCCCATCCTGGCAGCTAAAATGATAATACTGTGTACTGAATGATTGTGAATGACAGGTAGTAGAATTAGATTTGAAAAGCTGGGCTGACTGAATGAAGGCTTCTATAAATCCGTAGTGAGGTAGAGCTAGGATTATGTGTGACATTCGTATTTGAATGACCTGGATTGGCAGGTGATTGGCAGAACAAAATGAGAAAGGACTTGAGTGAGAGTTTGGAAAAGGATTATTTAGAGGAAATCATCTGTCATGGAAAGACACATAACAGTCTGTGACCACCTGGTGGCAGTATTGCCACTGTAATACCAGTGTTACTGAGAGAGAAATACTGCACATGCACGAAACTGTTACTGCTTTGAGAGAAAAATATCATAAATAACATTTTCTCCTGTAATTTCTCCTGCTAATGCTGAAAAAAGTATTAATCTGGACTCTAACGTCCATCCTGTTATTTTAGTCACATTAATTGTAGCTGATCCTGTAATGCCACAGTGCTCTGTATAATAGATCCAGCTAAATGTTTAAAGGTTACATGGTGAGTGTGGAAAAAAAATAAGAGACTAAGTAACATACATTGTGTATTTCCCTTTTCTTTGCTCCACGGGTCAATTAATGAATACATTGTATGTGTTTTGCCTCAGACTGACCATATCAGCAGAATGCCCCATGCAGCTGGAGGATTTCCCCATGGATGCACACGCCTGCCCTCTCAAGTTTGGCAGCTGTGAGTAAAATCTACTTTAATATGCATCATGCTCTTCCCTATATACTAATCCCAGCCATTATGTGTTATTCGGTCCAATGTAATAAGCTATGCAAAAGGTTAATCTAGATATAGAGAACAATAAGGATTCATTTTAGACAATATTCAGTAATTGACAGAATAATGCTGGAGAAAAGTCATTAGCGCCTGGAGATTGCTGACTTTGCTTTCCTCACTTTAAATTCATCATTTTTAAGTTTACTTTTAAAGTGAGCTTTTACTGAACAGCAGCTACTGTGGCTGCAAGTCACATCTATTGGTATAATGCTAAATGCTAGCTTCCGTAATGTGCATCACAGAAGCAATATTTTCTTAAAGTTAAGCTACTGGTCGTACCCGATGGCAGCAAACCCTTTGAGTGCACTAAAATGAGCAGTGGTGCATTTTATGTGTGTACGTGTGTATGTATAATATATGTATTGTGAAAGGATGACTGTGTCATGTTGCGGTTTAGTTTTCAATCATCAAACCATTTGGATAAGCAACATATAAGGAAGTAATCTTTGTGTGATGCAGTGTGTAAAAACTGTAAAAACATTGGGTTTAATATATTGATAAATCAAACCCTTGAACTGAACTGAATTCATGTACACTGACTGAAATCATCAGTGTCCTCAGGGGAGACATACTGTAACAAGGATTATGGAGCTCAGGTCAAATAACTGGTGTGTCTATTTAAGTCAATCAAAATATACCTCTGATGGGGCTCCTTATTTAAGGTCCTCCCTTGCAGCTACGTATTAAAAAAGAGGTCACTGACAGAAGATAAGACCAGATTACTGCAGTTTCCTCCTCACTTAATTAGACCAATTATCAGAAGGGCTTTCCCCAATGCCTCTTACCAGTACAGCTTGTCTGCGTGTCCTACTAGTGAGGACATGTATAGAAACTTGACTGACCCTGAGGGTATATAAAGACAGAACGGGTCAAATGCCACACCTTGGGAGCTTCTTTGGCTAAAAGGATGATGCTCTTATCCCGAGATTTCTGTTAGACGCGGCCCACGCGCACTCACTATATGTCAGAGAAGCACTTTTGACGGCAATCCAATTACAGCACAAGGAGCTGCTGGGCCTTCCCAATGCAAACACCAACCTAATTGTCCCAGTGCAATGCCCTGCAGGTGAAAGGTGTCAGTGTCTAATAGGAATAATGTGTTGATGTCCACACTGCATATTTACAAGGTGAAGTATCCGAGTAAGGAGACTTGTTTTCCTTTCATTGTTCCTTGTTGCAGCGCTGAGGCTAATGTGAGGCTATGTGTCCTGACCACCTCCTGATCACCTGATTTAGTCTTTGTCCTCAGATTGTCTAACGTCATACATACTGAACCTCACATTACATTGCAGCTAATGGCATCCGCTATCATTACTACATGATAATGCAAAAAGAAGTAAAACAGACTACAGTCCCTTTTCTTAAGACAAACAAAATGGCATGCCCAAACATTGTTCTAGTCCTGTAATCTGTGACAACACTAAATTCTGACTGTATCCACTGTTTACTATTGTCATCAGTGGGGGATGAAAGGAATAATATCCAGTGTAATAAAAAAAAAAAAAAATGGGCAAATATAATCGTCAGTGTTTAAACAAGCCACCAAATCTCTCCATCCCCTCTTTTTGATTTGTTATTTCAGTATAAGAGCAGTAACTGCAAAAGCAGGGAAGTTACGGGGAAAAATGTTGAAAGAGTTCAAGGTTTCAGCCTCCCCACAACACATAAAATGTATTGCCTTCATTTTATGCCTTTGTAGGCTGACTATTTTACCTCAGAAATGATTGCCATAGAACCTATAGGCTACCTAAAACTGTATTATTTTACAGTCCATAGCTTAGAATTAAATTGATCTGTTTTGGGTGTCCTGCAATTAACATTCAAATTAATATAGTAAATACATTTACAATTGAATGCATTTCAACATGTTACTCAGCCTAGCTTTAGCATGACTTTAGCTCGTATTTTTTCCCACTGTCATGATTGGTTTTTACGAGACTACTGCATGTAGTTTTGTGGAAAACTATGGTGAGCTGTAGCTAAGGTTAACTGTGGCTAGCTCACTAGCTAGCTTTAACCTAATAACTTTCTTGCTTTAGTTTGTCTGGTTTGTTGTTTCTTTTTAGTTATTATATTTTGTAGGTCACAGTTATAATCCCAGTACTGGGCCACATGTATGAAGGTCATAATAAACAGTACAGTTAGTCCAGGTAAAGGGCAACTAATCCCTTATTCTGGCTTATACTACCTGTATCCTAATTAAGCTGCTGGCCTTTAGCCATGCAGCTCCCACTGAGGAGTTGGAGTAATACTCTGTGGTATTCAGTTAATGGGAAGCCCAGTGATATTTGATCATTTGATTCACAATGCAAGCTAAGTGCTGTACTTTCTTATTTTACCATACTTTATTTGGGAGTTAGAAACATTAGTAGGTGAGTTGAGCTGTCATTTGAGACTTTGCTTATTTAGAAACATCTTGTTTCCTGAATCATAAAGATGCAGGTGAGGGTGTGAGTTGCACAAAACCTGGCTACCTGAGCTGTGGAAAAACAATAAAATATGGCTTTATGAATCATCTCTCAGCCTGTCTTACCCTCAACCCGCAATGATCCAGTAGTGAATCATTTTGTGATTGCTCTCCTCCTCGGAGTGTTTTATATTCTAAAATATGAATGTCTGAATGACTCTTATAAACTTCTTTTCTTACTCTTATAAACTTGAGCGCTTTCATGAACAGTAGAAAGACGTCATGACTTCTTATTCACTAGAAAATCAGGGTAAGGATTTCCTCTGTCATCAGTTTGGGATTTACAGAATCAAAGAGAGGGTTGAAGCTGTGCTAAAGCCAAAGAAAGGACCAAATTCTTGTTGGATACTTCATGCTCACACTCTAAATTTGTCTCCCACCTGCATAAAGTTGGCTTTTCCATTCGAGCACAGCACAGTTTACATTAATATGGCAGAATCTAAAGCTGGTGATTGTCAGTTTTACCAGCTCAAATGACAACTGTCTCTCGAAGTTCAGCTGTAACTTACTAGCTAGCTATTAACAAGCGCATGGAAGCTGTGGATTTGTCAGATCAGCTGATCCACACAACATAGCACAAAACCTTTAAGCAGTACAGGAAAATCTTTCTTCACTTCTTGGACATCGCTGCAACCAGTGCCTATTCTCCACAAAGAACTCATTTTTGATGTTATACTATCCCCAAAACGGCTGTGGTTCATGTTCCATCTGGTACCCACAGTCAACATTGGTTTTCCAGCTATTCTAACTATATTTACTTTCCTGACTCTCGAGTAGTTTTAGCTGCCTATATTTAACCAAACCTTAACCACAGAGGTGATAGATGGAAAAGAAAATCTCATTAATGACATATGGGTCATTTTGGAAGACACTAGCAAGCGACCTATTTTGTTGTGAGATATGATGACTTGTTGGTTTTCTATTTGAGCACATCAGTATTGAATTTTGGCTAATTTTAGAAGATATCCTTAACATTTGATCGTCCAACTCTCATTACATACCGATAAATGTCATTACGATACACTAAATAATAATTAGTCTGTAACTTGTGTTGTTTGGGAAAAGCTGTTTTGGTTTGTGAAATCCTCTGCATTTCTTTATTTTAAATTCGAGACAGCTTCACTCTACACAGTGTAGAGCTACTGTAAAGTAAACAAAGTAAACTCTTTGCCTCACACATAAGACGGGAGCATCAAAGCATTAAGCGTGAACTGTTCAAAAGTTGGGGCAGGTCTTTAGCTCTTCCTCTCTGTAATGAAATTCACCAATAATCCCTTATTCCAATCTAACTACCCAACAATTAAGGTCCTGGCCTTTGGCCTGACAGTGTCCAAATTTAAACACTGCATGCCCTGTACACCAGTATCCAGCTGCCAAGTGAGCACCCAGGATGGAATACTTAAATTGAGATGTTATCTGCTGGACAAAAATAAACAACAGGAACACTGTTACACAAGACCAAGCTAAGGGTTTAAATAGTGTTTGTGACAAAATAAGTTGTATTTCAATGTTTTAACGCAGTTTCGGCTTGTCCAGTGTTCGATTCATAGATATTTAATGGACATAATTGTCTTTTTCACGCCTCCACAACATTTCCAGGTGACAAAAGTAGATTTGCTGCAGTGATTGTCATGGATGAAAAATCTGATCTACTTTCTAGGCCCAGTATTAAATTGTAGCCTTTAGAAACAACAACAAAATGTATAAAAATTAAGCCTACTGTAAGTGGGCTGACACAGCCCTCCTTTCTTCTTCTTACTTTTTTCTCAGCAGATAATTACTTTTCCTGATTTCTCCCTCAGCCTTCATCAGTATTTTTCTATAACAAATCACTTTTAGTGCCTGTTTCCTACCTGCTCCCATCATTGAAGGTATCTGTCAAAACAGGTGACAATCACAGTCAGCAGTGACTTCATATATAGATTGTCATCTTTTCTAATAAATACTGCACTTGGATTGAATCTCAAAGCAAACGCTGACAGATTGTGATGACAAACGTGCCATTTCAGATGAAAAAAACAAACAGAAAGATGAAAGAAAAATGTGAGTTACAAGGTTTCATCTTTCAGTATTTCAGTCCTTCTCTCGGGGGCAGGTGATGTGATCTTCCAGTGTGCAGGATTTAACATGATTAACATGAATATAGTAGGAGAGGCTTCAGAGTTTTTGCTCTGTTTTTCATCACAAGTGTGATGCAACACATTATGGTTAATCTGACTCTCGTCTGGTTCCTGTTGACAGGGGGGGGGGTTCATCTCTGACCCAGAAGTGTGGTTGAAACAAAAATACACTTATCCACACACTCCCACACACACACACACACACACACACACACACACACACACACGGGCATGCAAGCAAAACTCTGCTTTTGGCCTTAAGCCTGCAGTCCAATCAAAAAGTGCTAGACGGACTCTGCACCAGCACTCACTCAAATAAACACACAAACAGATGGACAGCTACACACAACATGAGCGCTGCACTGTGGTTAAAACAAGTCGCTTTTGGAAGCTCATTGTGCTAAAAAATGAACACAATAAATTCTAAATGCACAAGCAAATTCAAGTCAGCTTTCTCTTTCTCTCTCTCAGATGCCTATCCAGTGTCGGAGGTGGTTTACACTTGGACTAAGGGAGCTGCAAAGTCTGTGGAGGTGGCAGAGGACGGCTCCAGACTCAACCAGTACCATCTTATTGGGCAAACCGCCGGCACAGAGGACATAAACACAAGCAGAGGTGTGTGTGTCTGTAGATAAAGAACATACTTGAATGTACAAAGAAACAGAAAGACTACTGGAATAATGGTAGTGGTACTTAATAGTACATAGGACTGTAAATTTGGGTGATTAATAAAACAAGGTGGAGGTAGCAGGAGTAGTTGGACTGAATCTCAAAGGATGGAGTGTCAATATAGTAAAAGATAAAAGAAGTAAAGTTCTTATTTACTACTAACCACTTCCAAACTAGTAATTTTTAACCATTAAAAACTTAACTAATGCATAAATTAGTCGCTAGAAAATGTGCAGGAAGTCACTGTAGCATGACAAGCCATAACATACAGTAAAAATACATTTTGATGAGTTTCAGGGGGGCAAATTATATATTTAACTGACAATCCTTGATTTATTTTATTTTTGTCTGCGTACATGAAATATGTGTGTTTCAGAATTAGTGGTGTGCATGCAGTATACAATCTAACTACGAGTCAAATATAAGCAAGCTAACGTTAGCTTCATAGGTTAAGATAGCTAGTTAAGTTGGCAGCAGAAACATCTGGTAGGTACTGGGTGTAAATATGTACTAACAACTATTTATTATGCAATACAAACTGTTTTAATTGAGTGCTGTATAAATCTTTCGACGACATTATAACTGGGCTCAGTCTGAACATGGTGGAATCAGTTCATGTGCTATAGACCTCCATTACTCTCTAAAAACTTTTTAAAATACATCAGTGAATTTTTTCATTCTCACGACAGTCCCCAAAAATTACACTATTCATTCCTGTTTGAGTGCCCATCTGTATTAGGAATTCACTTAAAAAGAGGAAACTCTGAAACCATATTTTTGTGGCTCATTTTGAGTCTTTATATTTTAAAATTGCTTCAACATTTTCTCCAGGAACTAATGTACTTGGGGTTGGGACGTAATGGTATTGCTGGTTTTGCCCGTTTATGGGATTTGTTGACTTTAAGACAGATATAAAATAATGCCTTACGCCTTCACCATTTAAAAACATCAAATTAAAAACTTAATGTAAAAAACAAAAAAAACAAAAAATGTAAACAAGTTATTCTAAAGTTTGCTTGTTGTTCACTTTTCCTCACTGACTCACTCATCAGCCCACTCATCATCCCCCAGCCATCTAACAACATTCTCAGATAGGTTCCTCCCAGCAAGTAATGGGTTTACAAGGCAAACACAGAGTCACAACAGATTCCGATTAATTTAAGAAAGGCTGACTCAGCTGCTGCACAAAAGGGCCCTGTTTAAAACTTCTTCTTTTTTTCTTTTTTTTACAACTTATCATTTTTTAGTTAAATGAAGAAAACTCAAGCAGAAAGATCCCTCCTAAAAGAATTTTCGACCACCTCCATAGGGCAACAATTCTATCCCCACTTTTCTTAACACTCAATCACTCGTACTCCTAACCCTTCTTACGCCTCTTTTCCTTGAATAAATTCGTGCTGTATTTGATGCATGATAAGTGTAATACCAAATAACGTGATGTAACTAATTCTAGATAAGAAAAGATAAACGCTGCGAGGGGAAATGGGCGTGCGAGGCAGAGAGTAAATGTGGGAAACATTATCAGGAGATCAGAGTCAATGAGTGGAGGCTAGTGGAGGAGAGTAGCCTATCCCTCACACAACCAGCTGTCTACAGGCCCGGACAGCCCTGTCAAACAACACTTATCCCTGCATGAGCCCTTGCGCGCGCACCCACCCACCCACACACACACACACACACATAGAGCTAGAGAGAGACCAGAGACCTTGGGTTAATCCCTCCCCATCCAACCACCCATCAGCTTTTGCATAAGAAGATGACATCACAGATCAGCGAGGGATTGGTTGGTTGGCTGTCCCTGAGTGTATCTGTGTGTTTGTGAGTATCACATGTCCTCACAATGATGGTAAAAAACCTACAAAGTGAGGACATTTTGACGGTAGGCACAATGACCTGGTTAATTCTAGGTTATATCTGAGCCATGGGCTATGTTTAGGGCTGGCATTAAGGCAAAACTTTAAGTAAGGTTGATTTTATTGAGTTTGATTGGAAGCATTGACTTTTGAAGCTTAGCATAGTGGAAATAGTGTGACTTGAATTTTAAGTAAGGTCCTCACAAAGCTAGAAAAAGAAGCGCGTCTGTCTGTATGTCGGGATTGGACAGCCTTTCTCTGACATGTGGGGGCGGGGGCGTTGAAAGGCATCTGCTTAATACTCTTATGTAAAACCAAACTGTAATACACTTCCCTCCAGTTTCTGGGCGAATCGTTATTAAAAGTGTGGATTTCCCCCTGTTTGTTTGTTTTTTATTATTATTTGCAAACCACAACACAAACATTGCTTTTGCTGGCTGTGGTTTAAGCAAAGGGTTAAAGGGTTCGTTGGTTGAGGGACTACATGGCTGCCTGGCTGGATGGTTGACCGGTTAGCATGTTGACCAGGTTGCAAGTGAGTTGACCAGTTGATAAGAGGCTGGTTAAAGGGCTGAATGTATGGTGGACGAATCTCTTCTTTGCTGACATACATTTTTTAACTATTGGGAACTATGAATCAAATAACCAACACTAGGGACACCAAACATCTACACATGCATTATGTATAGGGACAAAAAAATATGTGCAAGTCTGAGCAGCAAATGTAGATTACTTGAAAAGTGTGAGTGTGAGGCACTTTTTTTTTTTTGGGTATATTTAAAATCATCCATGCTAGCTAGCCATATTTGCTAGCTGGTCGGGATCAAAAACTCCACAGGGTATCTTACACATTCTTTGCCATTGGAATATTTCTGTGTTTTTCTTGTCCAGTACCATTATAAACATAATTTTGAGTCGACTGTATCTTTTTAAACAGATATAGTCAGCTGACATGGTCTGAATGGCCATGAAGTGCAGCAGATTTGCTTTAAAAGTCACAAAAAACACCAAGCAACATTGTAATGATAATGCTGTAATGATAATTAATGGCAGGCCAGGAACAAAATACGTTTCAGTAAGTAAACTAATACTACAGTGAGTAAGAAACTGATAATCTTCAATTTGTTGTCAAATTATGCCACATTTTCAGCATCATTCGACCAGTTCTGCCCACCTGTTATTGTCTTTGAAATGCGATTTCATATTTCTGGAAAGAAATACATCATTTTGATTATTTTGATAAATTGCAACATTTGATCAACAATCCAGGTCATGTTACCTTGTCTGCCCTAAATCAGCAAAGCGCCATTTGGTGGTCTGACTATTACAAGAAAATACCAAACATTATCTGTGATTTCCATTTATCTGAAGCACTGAAGGCAGTAAATCATCATTCATGCGACTCGAAGCTTCTGTCTGGAAACCGTCCAAATCAGGGGTGATGAGTTTGAGCTCAGGGGTCACATTGAGTCCAGTAGGTTAATTTACTTTTAGTATGGGTTTGACTCTCTTGCTAACAACTTTCACAGACCAAATATGACACTTACATACTAACTTGCTTTAAATGACATATTCCCACCTTGGATGTCGTTGACAGCTTTTACTGGAGGTTTAATCTCAGATGAGAATACAGATTCCACTTTTATCTTTGAAACCATTTTTTTCCCCCTTTTTTTTTTTTTACAATTCTAGCAACAACTTCTCACAGGTCTTTGTGTTGCATGCTCCTGCAACATGGCTGATTTAGTATGTACAAGTCTGAAGATCTGGAGAATGTAATGTAACAATATCTGACAATTAGAGGATATGTTCCCTAGAAGCCAACCATGGCTGAACGGCCTTTGCTTAACATTGACAAGCACATTGTCAGAAATGATCAAAGTTGTATATTTAGGCCAATAAATGTCCTCAAAATAGGTACATTTGCTGTGAAGGCCAGGAGATTTCTCTTTTCTCTGATAAAAAGCGAGGCAGAGGGAAGCTTGTCACCTGCTTGATTAAGTCTGACAGTCTCCTGCTGTTTTACTGAGTCTCGATAAAGTAAATTCAAAACAGCACTTGATTAATGATTGTCTGGCCTTCCTTGTGTTGTTACTCTAAGCACTAGCAGTTTGTCTCCTGGCTCCGGCTGCATGGCCTCAATGAGAATAAAATATTGATGTCTCATTTTTAAAAGTCAGACGAAAACGTTTGAGGTTTGGATGCATATACTGTATATGGGAAATCTAAATGGTCAAATCAAATCAAATCAAATTTTATTTATATAGCGCCAATTCACAACAAAGTTATCTCATGACACTTAACATGTA
>JBBPCS010000878.1:2634563-2655006 GCA_037974645.1 Hollardia meadi
TGTGTGTGTGTGTGTGTGTGTGTCACTGACGAGAAGGACTTTGATTCAGATAAAAGCCAGGTGTGTGTGTCAGGAATAGAAACCAAAGCTGCTCAGACATCATTGGTTTGCAGCTGTTTCCTGTCTCTCTCTCCATCTGTTTCTCTTTCTCTCACTCAGTCACCTCACCCTTTTGTGCCCTCCCCTTCTCCCTCCCTCTCCTTCATCACCCTCCATTTATTTCCATTTTAACCCCCCCCCCCCCCCATTTACTATCAATTACTGCATGCTGCTACATAATTCATGTCTGGCATTTGCAGGGTTTTTAAAATCCAAGTGGAACTTTGACCCATTTTGCATCCTATATTAAAACCTCATAGATCCAATTCAGAAGTCATGTCAGATACAATCACTCCAGGGCGAAGCAAGAGAGTGGAGGATGGGATGTAGGCATGGCAACATTTGGTCTTTCTACTCATATCCTTGTACAACATAAGGCAGCAGCCCTACATTTTCCTCGTTTGATAAAAAATTGAGATGCTTCCTTTCTTTTATTGGAGCATAAAACCAGTGGAAATCAGATTTTAGGGATCTTAACATTATTTCCTGAGAAAGTTCAGACTGAGTTTGGATTCTTTTTTTTTTTGGATCCCAGTGCCAGAAATAACAATTCAGTGTTTGTCTTGCACTCAAATGCTATGATTTCACACTGCCATGAAACTTTGACTGAAAATGAACTGGAGTAGATGGAAGATGATGCGACCATATCTGAAATGGAAGGGACATTTTCATATTGCATGTGCCAACACGACTCGACTAAGTGTTAAAGTAAAAACAGAATTTAATATAAAGAGAGACTAACTGGAAGAGTCTGCATGTTTATGTCAGTCGAGTCAAGCACTTTAGCCGAGGCTGAAATGTCTCGACAACTATTGGACCGATTTTCTTGATTATTCTCTTCTCTTCTTATCTCATCTATGATAAAGTATGAAGCAGCACGCTAAACTAAGATGGTGACCATAACAAATACCTATAAAACATTTGTAGGTTTGCATTGTCATTTGGTACCTTCATGGTGATTTACGTGCATAATTTTCTTGTAAACCCACTCAGTCACAGTTTTTCACGCCCAGAAAAAATCGAAACTTGTGATATGAACCATAATTCACAGACTTTTCAACCTTTGTCGATGGTGTTTCTCCAAGCTGCGGGTCAGTATGGCATCCCATTACTCTTGGCACTCAAAAGAAACTCCTGAATGGATTTTTCTTATGACTGTGAGGTGTTTTTTTAAAAAACACACAATTACGTGCTCAAGTAAGTTATATTTTCACATGGATTCATATTCTCATATCCTGAAGTAACTTCCAGCAGTTAATGCTACTTTATGCTCTTCGATCTTTGAATTTAAAAGTATGTCTGCCTGAAAAGGTGGTCATCTATCAGAAACACAGGTAGACGTCTTGAATTGAGTTGCCCCTCGCTAATGAACACAAGGGCATGCAGCTTCTTTGAAAGATCAGAAAATTAATGGATTGAAAACATTCAGGCTCCGTCTTCAACTCCAAATTACCGTGCTTTTATTTAATTTTCTGGTTTGCATTTGCATGTTTGACATGTCGTGATGAACAACGTAAAAAAAATACAAATAACCAGACGTGCATGTGGACTTATTCTCAAAAATGGTGTGTGTTCGTTAATAGTCAATTTTCTGATTGAAATGCATTTAACTGCATAAGATTCAAATCATAATTGGAATTAATGATTTCTCAACAGAGCATACTTTTCATCATTATAACTACCCAGCTGGATCAAAATCAGTTATATGGGACATTTACAATAAACTAGAATATTTAGTAATTTGGGTGTCTGGTAATGTAAAGCAGTTGGCAGCAACTGTTATAAGAAAGTGAAGAATACTTATGTAGAATGGCATTGACAATCCATCAAAACCTCATGGTTTATGGGTGTCATATTTGGTGAAAAATCTGTAATTCCGACGTAATGTCATATCTACTTCCTGCTGAGTTCACACCCAAAATTACAGCATTTCCACTGGACTGAAATAGTTGCTCTTTCTACCTCTGGCTCAAATCTTGGTGGCTTTGAGGGTGACTAGGTCCTGGTGGGCCTCTTCTCCTTGATCTTCACAGAGCTGACATTTGGCACAGCGGTGACACCTCACCAGCTGAAAGGACAATTCTCAGCTGAGCCTCCTCAATATTTCAAGTCCACTGACATTTCATCAGATGAAGAGGAGTTTAGATGCTGGCAAATGCTCTTCCTCACATCTTTGCTATAGCCAGTTTAGCCGAGCCGACATTCACCTGCGGGAAGGAAGTGCATGGAGCCTCTCACACACTCATGGACGCGGCAGACTTTAATGGATACACACAAGCTGGCGGATGGTGTAACCTTTTATGGGCTCTATGATGCAAATGTCTCTTCCGCTCTGTGTGTGTGTGTCATGGAGAGGCTTAATGTCGCAGTATTAACAGGGTTTTTCTTGAGTTTTATAGTCCAGTCAAGGATACTCCACTGATTTGGAATTTCCTTTTATAAAAGTTTCATACTTGTGATGGACAGTTAAAAAAAAACATTTAAGTAGCAGAACAAGTGATATTGTCAAAAGCTGGTGCCTACATTACCCACAATGCAACAAGTGTATTTTAAAACACAGGCGATATTCTGATTCAAAATTCCAAACTTGTTTTGCTGCAGTTTTAACATTTCCGACCATGATATATTTTTTTTCTACTTAGTAGCAGGGCAGCAAATGAAATGCCACAGACAAACACAAAACAAAAAATGAACAACAAAAAACAATAAAAGTCTGCGGAACTAAAATTTACAACATTAAAACAGAGAATGGTAAACATTGATAAAAGTCAATCAAATAAACATCAGAGATTTAAAAAAAAAAAAAAAGTTCGGAAATGATTCTTTACCCCCTCTCTCTTTACTAGGGATGTTGGTGATTAATCATTAATCGATTAATCGCATTTAAGAATTTAACCGATTAAAAATGTATTAACCGACAAGCAGCGTCTAAAAATGCACAACTGAACAACTTTTAATTCTCTGAGAATCAATCAAATGTGACTTCAACATATGTGTGAGCGTCATGATTTAAAACAAGCTGCAAATGAAATGATGGATCCTTTTTTTTTTCACATTGATAGCCATGTCATGTCACGTATTGTCATCTGCCAGCATGGAACATTGCATGCGGGACGTTGTGTCGCCATGGTAATATCTGCTTCTGTGTTGACAGGCAATTTAATCATCATAGCTCGTACTTACAGATAAGATGATCTCATTATATTTTGCAAAACCTCACTGCATAAATTAGCAAATTAATGAGGACCCCCCACCACCACCACCACCACCAAACATCTATACCTCTTTAATAACACCACCACATGAGTATGCTGGCAGAAATATTTGCAAATGAAATGCAGTCTCCTGTGCCAGTTTTGAGCAGGCAAACAGCAGGCCTTGACCAGAAATTCATCTCCAAAGAGAGGCGGTGAGTCTTTCATTCCTTCAGCGTTCCCAAGTTAATGAGAAACCACAAAGGAATGGCCAAGCCATCGTGTTGTGCTTTAAAGCGGGTCTGATACTAAAGTGGAGTACATTAGGTGGTAATAAGACCAAGCTGGGTCTGGATCATGGCTGACACATTTCCCATCCCTGTGAGCTTTAACCATTTAATCGATTTCCATCTGTGCCTTCCGTGTCCTCTCCACTCCAGCCGAAGCACCGGTGGTTAGCCAGGGATTTGTGGTGGTGGGGTGGATAGACATTTAGTGGGGCTGCTGGGAAGAACAAATCACAGAGACCTGATTCTGATGGAGCTGGTTTTGTTTGTGTTTGTGTGTGTGTGCGTGTCATGTAATGTAACATTTGTTCACTTTGTTTTCTGTTGTGATTTGATTTTAATGTGGCATGGAAAAAAGACAAAAAGCTAACATTATGAGTTATTTTTTTCACTTAGGCAGTTTAAATCTTTCATAAGATTCGATCTTACCTCATGCAATCAGAAAAACATGGGTATTAACCTCATATTTTGCCACTCTGGGGACACCTAACTCCACCGGAGACGGATGTGGCTCTCTTTTCTGCAAGTCTGAAACTGCTAAAATCTCATCCTCCACATTAGTTTGTTTTGTATCAAGCAGTTTCAATTGTTGTGATTGCACCAGGGGAGCAAAATAATGCATAATTCATTGTTTACCTGATGGACACAAAGTCTAATTAAATCTCCAGAATTTCCAGCTGTGACGGGTGACTCTGATTTTTAATTTCTTTGGTGAAAGTGACAAAGTCGATTGTGGAAAAGTGGGAATAAGTGTCACTAAGGACTTGACGCCTTTATCAATCTAGTATTAGCCTAGGAATATGGTTGGGTGTGTGTGAATAAGACACCTTATATTCTGTCTCTTCTCCTGTCAAAGAGATTATGGCATTAACCTCTGTCATGGCAGATGTCCAACGCCTATTAGCATTATTCTAAATGCATTCCGTTGTGATTGTTAACACAGTATCCTGGGATTAGCCTAAGACGAGCCAAAAAGCTTTGCATTTGCATCCATTTGCAACATAATCTTCAACAGTCTTAAAGTCGATTTTAATGCCCACGCAGTAGCATTTTGCTCCGCATTCACTTTCAATTTAGTCAATTAAAAAGTAATTGATACGTTATATGGATGATATGCTACTCATTTACCACGGAAGCAGGTAGAAGAGCTTGTTGTGATTATTTCATTATTCATTAAGTATTAACGGAAATTGAATTGAGAGATAATTTATTCAACGCTCCCCTCATTGCCTGCATAAACGTGTGTGTTTGTGTGTAACAAGCATCCCCTACCCCTCCCCTATATATTGCTGAGTTATTGCTTGGCATAAGCCGTGTGATTGCCTGGTGGCGATTCATAAGCAGCGAGACCTTTCCCTTTCCCTGGTTCTCATTAAACCTCAGAGGGAGGAGAAATACCTTCCCCTCCCAGATCTATTAGATTGGATTTAGAGAGCGGAATACAATCTGGTACAGTACAGCATGTGCTCGCTCAGTCCCCCCCACACACACCCAAAGGCCGAAACTTTAAGACTTATAGGACATTTTTGAGAATATGAGTTTTTACCACACCCAATGTCATCTTTTATCTCCGTCCAGTAAAATTAGTTGGACTAGTGCTTCTATGCCAAATAGGTGTAATACACTCTGCAGGGTTACCCAGCGAAGCTGCTCTCTTTCATTTAAATAATATTTGTTTGTACAAGAAAGATTTTCTGAGCAAATAATCAGCAATAATCTTTGCTTTGAATTTACTCCAGTAGACGTACACACAGCTAGCTGCTCAGTACAGCCACAGTTTAAGTGGCTATTCAGTATCCTTAGAGAGGGGGATAGTGTAACTGCTTTGCTTTTACTTAAAGTGGTTAGAATCAATACTTTTCTCATGAAAGTGCATAAAAGAATGTGACTGTGAAAGGGGTCACTTATAGTGAAGAATTTAGAGAAATATCAATCGAATCAGCGGCTCCACTTGGCTCCATGGAGCTTTATAGAGAGTTTCAGTCACAACAGACAGCTGCTATTAGCGAACAAGCTCAGAACAAGTCAGAAACTTATGAACATATAGTGGATAGTGCTGCATTTAGCAGCTAAAAAGATTTTGTTTCCTCAGGAGACCAAAAACAGAGATAAAATAGAGTGAATGTTGGACTTGCATCCATCGCGTGGCCAGAAACACAATTGAATGATCAAGTTTGACTGCTGGATGTGTAAGTAAGCAACTGTTCTCCAAATTAAAGATGAAAATAAGTCAGTGTTGTCTTCAAAGTTTGACATTTTGGGAAAAATATGCTCTTAAAAGATAAGCATGAAGCTATTGGAAGCAGCTGGCTAGCTTAGCTTAGCACAAAGATAGGAAATGGGGCAAACAGAGAGCCTGGCTCTGCCCAAATGAGACAAATTCTGCCTACTACCACCTCACCACCTAGCTTACCAATTAATAACTTAACTCTACCGCTACTTTTAGCTTCTCTTATGTTTTCTTTGTATAAGATTATAAAAGAAAATAGCAGTTTTGCGGGGGGGGGGGGCTATGTGCTGTACTGTTTCCTGGGAGAGATCAGTAACTTCCTGGAGTCTCTGCTGCCAAGAAATAGTCCGGCAGATCAGAAAGATTTTTTTTAACCTTCGGTCAGATGCAGGCTGTTTGCCTGTTTCCAGTCTTTCTGCTAAGCTGAGCTAACTAGCTGTGGACTCTAGCGTCATATTTAGCATACACACAAGAATAGTAAGGATTTCTACCTTTTACAACAATCCTTTTCCCACAATGCAGTGAAGATCAACAGAAAGCACAGGAAGCTTGGAAGGGTTTCATTTTTAAAACTGGATTTTGCAATGATTTGCCAACCTGTGTGTGCTCACTTGCTTAATAGAGATGTGTATAACTTCCTAAAAGTGTTAACACACTTAAATCAGTAACTTGCTGTACAGGTCCATTAGTGGCACAAAAACAAAGGTCCTTATAACTTAAGATCTTGGCTCATAATCATCACCCTTTTTTCAGTACAAAAGTAATCCAGGTTGTTATCTGTACAGCATGAACAAGAGCTGCTTAGTAGCCGAAGCAACATCACTTCACATGATGCAGCTGTGCCAAAATGTAAAACAAAGAAGTGTAAAAAAACAGAGAATTCATTATTGAGACATTCAGCGAGACTCACCCTGGACACTTGACTCTTGTTCCACAGGTGTTGATATTATCTCATGATCTCATTTTGAAGCCTGATTGCTTGCGTGACTTGTGAAAACCTCCCTTTGTATACATTATAAAATATGGCCCAGTGATCAATTATTACAATAGCCATTTTCATAAGTCAATTTCATAAGAGTCAATATTAGTATACTCATATTTTGTCCATAACTTTTAACGTGGCTGTCCATACCTAACAATGCTAACACATGTGTCCATCAACCTGTGTTTTCTAGCTCTGTAGCTCTATTTAATTGTCGAGTGTTTTCCAGCCAGTGTGAAAAGGAAAACCTTTGTGAAGTGAGATGAGGTGTGCCCTGACATTTTGCACGAATGTTAAGTACATTTTTAACAACAGCATTGGATCGATTTTATTAAAACTTCGAGAGCCTCTCAGTTAAGTCCTTCAGCTGTTTGTTTTCTGGCGCCTCCTTAACACTTTTGGCATTTCCCTCTAATCAACAAACAGTGTGTGTGTGTGTGTGTGTGTGTGTGTGTGTGTGTGTGTGTTTGTTCTCTTAGGAAATTGGTTGTTTTGCCAGTGTGTGTAGTGCAGCGCCATGCAGTCTGAGTGAGAACCGCTGGAGAAGACGGCAGAGAGCAGCTCTAAGTGGAGCTGGTGCATTCACATACATAAAGATTAGGTGCCACTGTGTAACGCCACCCCCTCACCACATATAGACCTATGACATTTATTATAACTTAGCTTTGGTACTGCATGCTGATTACCTGTTATTCTTAAAGCCACATTCATATGAGAAGAAATAAATTTTAATATTTTAGCCAGAAGCATCAATATGTTGAACTTGAGTTCCCCCATCAAATTTAACCATTTTAAGCTCAGTTATTTTGTATTTAACCATAAATTTTTCCTACCTCTTAAAGACTTCAGCAGACTCACTGCCAGGTTTGCATTTGTACTGACACGCTTCAGTCAATCTGTTACGCCAAAGGGGCGTTTTGGGAGCCTACAAAGGAGGGGATGCATGGCCTACTTGTGATTACCACCAGGGGGCTGACACAAATATTCCTGTTGTCAGCTCATATTTACATGAGTTCTGTTATAATGAACATGGATATAAATTAGGTGATGACTACTAAGCCTGCAGCAGCTACACAATCAGGCAGAAGTATAGGAGCAGTGCATTGCTTGTGTATTGAAAAGTTATTATCGAGGGTAGTTTAAGCCACAAATTTGTACAATTTAGTCTGAACTTAAGGTGCATTTACGGATTTACGCCGTTGGTGGCCGAATAGTTCTTGGTTGCATCCAGAATAGACCAATCAAAAACAATTGACAGGGATAACTTGTGGGAAGCCAGTGGAGGATCAGGTCCATGTTGCAGTACTAGCATGGTTGGTGTAACGCTCTCCTGTCACTCTGCTCAAATATGTCATATTTGCAGTATTGCCCATTGTTTAAAGGAATAGTTGAACAATTTGGGAAATTTGCTAATTCGCTTTCTTGTTGAGATGATTGACACCACTCTCATGTGAGTACGCTAAATATGAAAATACAGTGTGTCCAGCTACAGAAACGTTGGTTTAGCTGACTCTAAAAATAATTTTACATGAGTAGTTTACGTGACTACAGCTCCTTTACGTACACACACACAGAACGGTTACCATTTTAATTGGATAATGCGATTCACAGTTAAAATGTAGACCAATAATAGTTAAAGTAGAATAAACATTCATTTTCAAAGATGCAGTATTTATATATTTATGTATGTAGGCCTATTCATTTATTTTTTGATCTGCCATCCCCGTGGGTGCTCAACCTTTTCACCCATGTGATCGGCGCCTATGGCAGCAGTAACAACTTGCATGCACCAAACCAAAGGCAATGCGAGCTGCAGGGTTTTTACACATACTACAGAGAGGTCATGCATGACAGGATGTGATTACTGTGGATGACATGGGCTGTACCAGTGCCCCAAAGTATATATGGAGTCATAGATTACAGTGTGTGCAGACTAGACGCTTGTGGATCCCTCAGTGACTTGAACTACTGTATATGACCCATAACTGTACAGAGGCTGTAGTCGTGCAGACTGTATCTGTTCCACTGGAATAATCATAATTACTTGTTTACAGGAAACTAAAGTGATCTGAAAAGGTTTCTGGACTTAAAAAAAATACACTTTCTAAAGAATTTGCTAACCTAAAGTGCATCAACATGTGCAGACATTGTAAGCAAAGAAAGAAGTTTATGTGGCATACTGAAAAAACATAAAATTCAATTGTTTTTACACCAAAATTGAACAGGCTTTGAAATGAAGGATTTTCATAGGAATAATACGTTTCTTTGGTTGGCAGTAACTACAGAAGCAGTGAAGCTGGTAAAAACTTCATGGTACGACAGGCTATAAGTGAACGTACGAGTTGCAGTAGGAAAAGAGACAGTGAATGAGTGCATAGAGGAAAAGGTTAGCAGTAAATAGCCAATCTGGCAGTAAATGTACAGTATAGGTTACAGTGTGTCTGCTAATAAACGCTGCAGCTTCTTAAGACCAAGAAAAGTTTCGTCTGTTGCTTCCTAACTGTTGGAAAAGTGAACAGCGTTATCCCGGAAGTAAGAATCGACTTGGGCCGTGGAGGAAAACAAACATCTCCCCTGTGCTTCCTGACTACAGTCTGAAGCTGAGCAGGAAAGGCTGCGTCTGCCCTGCAGACATCACTAAACATGAAGGCCATTAATCTTTATTTTAAGCGAAAAAGATTTGAATCAACAGAATGCATTTTTCACCCCCCCTTGTGTGTGTGTGTGTGTGTCTGATGAGGCTATGGTCAGATATTAGACCTCAACAGTGCATAAGGAACCATTAACCTATTGTTGTATTGCACAAACACACCTTTCTTGCTATGAGTCAAGTATTACCCAACTGAACATTACTACTTTTGTCCCTCGGCCTACATATGAATTGTTTACTGATTGACAACACATTATGTTACATTTTTCACTGTGCTCCTAAATTTCTTTATGGGCTCCTAATTTTTTTCAAGTAGAAGCACATGTACTCCCTGGGGAAAAAGGTTAGCATTGAGCCCTGTAATGCCTTCATTTTGTGCCTTTAAGATTGATTGTAAAGATAGATCATAGCAGCCACATAATGCCTGAAATCTGTAAGAAATGTAGTTTTGGCTTTAGCTAATTCAAACTATGGCTACTTCTAGCTAGCTGTAGCTAGCTCTGTACTTGTAGCTGTCTCAATTGGTTTCTCTGTGTCAGAGTAGTGGCTTCTACAGTCCACAGATAAATATATAAAATAAAATTGCAAAGAGGCAAGAAAGGTCCCATTCATTTCCCCCCTAGACAACCAACAAGCTTGCTGAAGCAAATATATGGCATGAATCAGCATGAAACTCTCCCAGTTCAATCGTAAGTACAAGAGATTAACAACTATGTTTGAAACTCTCCGGTTCTTTGACAAAAAGTAGAAGGTGCATGCTGTCAGTGGCAGACTGAAGCTTAAGATTAAGCAGCTGAAGAGAAAACTGACAATACAATTTGCAGTTTATATCAATCCACCCATACAATTTGTGTCAAGCTTGAATGAAATGAAAATATAGCCTGTGTGCAATTATTTCAGTTCGTCTCTGCTTTACTGCGAATTTCACACGCTGTTTTCACAGAAATTGCGCGTTTCTCTGGCCTTATATTTTTTTTAAATGATAAAGCCAATGCCAGAAATGAGTACTTCACAGAACATTTCAAGCACTGTGCCTTTGTCATACAATGTTTTTCTGAAGGAATCACCTGAGGCAAATGGCTAGAAGGCCCAACTGTAGATGACTTTTACTAAGCAGGATGTGATTAATTATTTTACGGCACATTTATTTTGAAAGTGAGACTGACGATGTGAGGCCAGCCCTCGGGACAGCATCTGACAGCCCACTGAGGCCGGCAGTACTCCCAGTACAGTGCTCCTTGGACGCTGAACAGATGGGAGTTGAATGGTCAGCACACGTCTGTATACATGTGTGTGTGTCTGTTTGCCAGGGCTGACAATGCGTAATGCATTTGTCATGCCAGCCAGACGAAGCAGGCATAAAAGCCCTTTCTTCTTAATCGAGGCCCACAGGGTAATGTGGTAATACAGATGGGGTCTGTCATGCTTTTCTGAAAAGCAAGATGAGGAGGAGGAGGAGGAGGAGGATGAGCAACATGAAGAGGAGGAAAAAGGAATCATCTGGCCCCGGTGGATCATGGTTTCTCCTTAGAAGTGGAAAATTGGGTTGATAGACAGATAGGTAGGTTTTAGTTTCTTATCATATTGATTCCCATGTTTTCAACTTTTTTCTCTTTGCAAAAGAGCAAAAGAAGCTCTCAAGCAGAGATACGAAAATGAATAAACAGCACAGAAGAAGTCAAAAAGTATGTCCTGAATATTATTTTTTATAGCAGCGTCATCGTTACCTATGCATCATCCCACATGAATCTCACATGTGTTATTTGGACATATGTCAGGTCGGCTCAGCTTTTGTGATGGTCGTGTTTGTTCAAAGACTCACCCTCACCAGAGGGGGAAAAAATAAAAGATGGGAGGGAGACTGAAAAACAACAACTGGATTGTTTTTTCCTCCCATATTGCACTGCTAAATAAATCAAACTGAACAAAAACAGCAGAGCTGACTGTCTATGTAAAGCATATTTTAAGGAGATTCAGAGTGTCATCGTCTACCGTGATTGCGCACTGTGGTGTAAATTAAGGACAATTCCCTTCAGGTTGTCCCGGTTTCCAAATGCTGCAGACCTGCTAAGCTGTAACAGATCAGCTTTCCGCTCCATGCTTCCACTTCTGTGGTCCTCCAATTTTCTCCATTTTCACTGTAAATAGGTCTCACAGGAGGGACAGTGGTTCTCATTGTCGCCTTCCTCCAGGTGTTTCCGCCCCATAATCCGAAGACATGCAGATGAGTTGGACTACATTGCCTAAATGTGCAAACATTGTTTACCTCTGTCTGTCTTGTGGGGTTTCCTTGTTTCATGCTAGAATAAACCCCAGCCCGTGGTTACCCTGAATGAACAATGAATGCATCTTGTGCATTTCTCTATAAATTGTACATTGTGATTACGTATTGTCCTGTGCGCCTTCGATGCCAGATTTCCCCCAAATGGACAATAAAGATTTGATTCTGAGCCTCAACTTGGGCTTGATGCCCAGTAGTGGTGCCAGAAGGACTCAAAAGAAGTTTAGAGATGCTATGCTCTGACCAGGAGCAGAAATCTACATTAATCCTCTTCTTCTGGCTGCAGTGGGGGAGTGTGGTCAAAATAACAGTGTTGTAAAAAGTACCCAAAAGTCATTCTTGAGTAAAAGTACACATATTGTGCTAAAAAAAAATACTAAAGTAAGAGTCATAGATACAAATACTACTTGAGTAAAAGTCTTAAAGTAGCTGATATTAAATGTACTTAAGTAATCGAATAGTCACCAAAGTTATTAAGGTTCATCCTCTGGGGATCACGAATCTCTGTGCAAAGTATCTGTCAATGTTGAGATATTTCACAGGATAAGTGAAAATTTTGACCTGCTGGTTGTGCTAGATAAATTGTCAGTTAATCACAGAAGTTATTCCGATTAATCCTCTGGTGAGCATGAATTTCTCCACCAAATTCAATGGCAACCATCAAATCCAACATCCATTAGTTGAGATATTTTAGCCTGGACATTTTATCCTTTTTATCCAAAAACTGTTAGTGACCAGCGGGTTCTGAAGGCAACATTTAAAGTATTGTTTTCACATATAAGGTATTGTTGAAACTGGAGGCTGTGCTTTTGAATGAATACAGATTTTGAAGAACTAATTTCAGAAGTGCATCTGCATTGGTATCCCTCATTGTCCAGTTGGTGGAGCAGAACATGCTGGTGGAATTGAATCAACGCCTCCCAGCAGGCCTTCACCAACCAAAACCGTTTGCATCAGTAGCCCAGCACAGCAGGTCCCTGGGGACATAACACGCAGATGTGCACACATAAATACACCCATGTGCATTTCATTTCTGCTATTCATATCACCATCACAGCACACAAAATCACATGACTGTGAAGATGCTGACAATTTAGCAATACAGAAACTCTTCAGTGTCAATGGACCATAAAGAACAACTGAAATAATAGAATGTGGGTCATGGATTCATTAAGCAGCTCTTTTCCCAACATGTGACAACTAAGATAATTGGATTGCATGCAAAGTATCGTATGTTTCGTGCTCTTAATTGATAGTGCTGCTGTCTGTCGAGAACCATCTAACATCCTAGTGAAACTACAGTGTTTTTTTCATCTTTTTATCAACCTGTACTTGTGATTGGAATATTTACCACCCTGCTTTATATTCACTCGTGTTGGATAGTGAGCAGCTGGACTGAGCAAAGTCAGGGGTTAAGCACACTGCTCCAAGGCACCTTTTCTTCAGGTAAGAAGGAGTATAAACAAGTGAAAATGAACGTTAGTTTGCAAAAAACTTAAAAGGTCCACAATCTTGTACTACATGAAAATAAAAAAAAGATTTGAATTGACAAAAGTGCTGAGAGTGTGAGTAGATTAGGGCTCCCACTAATGCTTATTTTCATTATTGGTTAGTCTGCCAACTATTTTCACAATGAATCAAAATTGTAAAAGAAATAAAAGAAAAAAAAAAGGCTCAGCACAATTTCCCAGCAAGCAAAAAGCAGCAAATCCTTATATTTTAGAAGTTGGAAGCAGCAAATGTTTGACATTTTTACAAATCAATTATGAAAATAGTTGGCAGCTAATTTTTTTTGCTTGACTAATTGATTAATCGTCTAATCGTGGTAGCTCCAGAGCAGATCTGTAAGATAATGTACATTTTTCAAACACACCCCACGTCCCAAAGAGTTTTTTTTTTGACGACACACCACTCAGCAGATCATCCAGGCTGCAGATTCCAGACCAGTACAACCTGCTGGTCACAATCCTGCAAAATTATACAAACCAGCTATAACACAATCTCACAGGTAGACATAGACATACAAGAGCACTGTGCTCTTCTTACACAGGCACTGTGCTTAACCTCCAAACAGCTCAACCTGCATTTACACTATTGTCTGAAAGAGGCTCAGCAGTTGTTGTATTCAGTAGCACTTTGAAGGGATGAAGTCGTGTTTGTGTGTTAGAATGTGTGTGTGTTTAGCCTATGAGCCATCACAGGCGTGAATAGCTGCACTTTTATCTTCAGTGTCCTGTGGTTCAAAGAGTGTGAGAGAGAAATGATGCATGGGAAATATTTGCTTCAATGATCGAATGATATCATGAAACAGATTACCTCTTGTTTGGTATTCAGTTCTGGACCAATCAAAGGTTCACATTTTTTCATCCATCGTAAAACAATACATTAGACTTAAAAGTGTGAAACTGTCCTTTAACAGTATTCACTGTGTTCAGTAGTTTTTGAGACATGTAAGTCTGAACGCAGCAACACCCTGACATCTGGACCCTTCAATCCGTAGAGCCATGCCGTCAGTGAGGCTAAAAATGATCACAAGCAGTGTTGTGGCCATGGAGGCCCCACGTCATGTTTAACACCACCGAACATGTTTGTGCTTTTGTGTGTCGGTGTGTTTCTTAGCGATGTAGATGCTGTCGCGAGAAAAGTCCTTTTTATTACTGTTTTGCAGTAATGAAACAGGTTTTGCTCCAATTTTTGCTTCCTTGAACCAACCTGAATGTTGTTGCCAAGCAAATCTAAAACTAGCCAAGATCTTAACATACTGACTGGAAATGCTATTAATTGCCATGGTAACAGAGTAACTGCTCCAGGAAGCACAGTGGAGATGTTCTGATTTAAAATAAAAGTTAAAAAAAATCTTTCCTCTGGATGGATGGTTCTGCCTTCATCAAAAAGGAAATAGACTTGCTTTTCTTTGTCAAGGTGACACTGAATGATGATAACGTTTAAACTTGATTGTTGATTTGATTTTTGGCCATGGAAACACATGCAGGTTCAGTCACACATGACTATAGGATGAAAACACTGACAAATAGCAAATAAAATAGAATCAATGCATGTATAAATCTCACACACGTCCCACCTACAATATGTGCGGCTACCATCACTCATTCTTCTTCTTTCTGGCTCTTGCAGTGAAACCAACAGTCATCGATGTGGGCATATATGTCAACAGCATCGGGCCTGTGTCATCCATCGATATGGTGAGTTAAAGCGTTCACTCTCTCCCTTTCCCCCCCAGTCACACACACACACATATTTCTCCATTGTCCGACATTAGCATCATCATACATGAATGCTGCCATTACTCACGCTGTATTTGGGGGTCATGTGGGCCACCACAGCTGTTTCTGTGCTGATGAAAGCCAGGAAAGACAGGTGCGGACGCTTTGTTCACGTCCCGTGGATCAACTCGGATTAAGCAAATGAGTAAGTTTAAAATCCCAGAGGAGTAATAGAAATTTCTGCTCGGAAAGCTCTCCGCTATCGAGTTAGACAGCAGTGTCTCTGTGGAGGGAGGAAGACCTCGTCTCCAGCTCGGGCATCACAAAGCGTCATTGTCTTCCAGTGTTTCGGCTTTTTAGCTTCATTTGGTAACTGGATCTTTTGCAGCAGCATGGTAATTCCAGAACAAAGTTTGACTAGAAGGAAAAAATGGATTTGGAGAAACTCCAGGGCATTGATCAATGCGCATTTCATTATGGAAGGCCTGATCAGATGCCATGAAACATATAAGTGCTGAAAGTGGAAGCTTGATGAGCTGTAATGAGAAAATAGCTACTTTTCAGACAACTGAATGCCAAAGCAGTCTGTTGTTTGGCCTTGAATGAAGTGCAGTAGACTAAGTGGATGCAGTCTTTCGTTGGGCCCATTCAATTGCTCAAAATACACCCAAATGTGATATTTATTTTTCTGCATGGTGTATTGCTTTACAGATATTCAATGAGCCATATGTGATAAAGAAAGCTTTTATGTCTGAACTTAGCAAAACACCAGATGTCGTGACTGTTGCAACATTAAGTATTCCCAGATATTAAATCAATTTAGCCTTTTTTTAACTGTCAGCACTACCCAGCAACCTATGTTATTCAAGGTCATCTGCTCAGTCAGAATTAAATGAAAAGAATCATAAATTATTGCATGGACCAATGTACTGCACTGAATATCATTCCTGTGTGTGCGATGTCTTTGCCATTTCATGTTATTATTACTGTTATTTAGAAATAAACTACCGGTCGTTTAATCTGTCAAGTTGATGCAAGTTTTAATATCTACTGGCAGGTAAGAAAGCCAGCCTGTTTATCATGTTATTTAGATAAAGGTCTGACCAACTGGAATACAGTGCAACTATACACAGCTGTCCCAAATTAACCCTATTAATTTTATGCCAGTGAATTATGCAGTCATTTAGCAGAGGACATTAAGGATTCCTCCCAAAACTGCAGTCGGGAAATTCAATTTGGGATGCAGTTGTTTTCGTACCCTGGACTCTGAGGAGCCAACAGGAGATGCACTTGGTAAAGTGCTGTGTACTTTGGAGTCACTGTTGTATTTTACTAACCCATTATTAATCCGTTAACATGAGTGCGAGAGTGAATGGAAGAGATGGCAGTAAGATTACCAAACTGTAACCTACTCATATCATCTTTTACATATCTGTTTTTAATCTGAGTCTAGGCTCTAGGGATAGAGGGTTTTTTATGCAGTACAGATTGTTAAAGTCGCAATCCTTTATGTTTCAGTCCTGGTTGATTTGATGACACCTGTGGATACCCTGGTAGCAGCATGTGTGGGCATGTGAGGTTTAACACTACATTTCTCAGAATTGTGATGCCAGCAAACACTTGTTGAGCAGCTACTTTGTCAGAAATGCAACAGAAGAGCAACTTCTGTATCAGTTCACAGTGCAGGCAGGAAGTCAGTCAAGTGCTGGCCTTTTCCATCAGGTCATGAGCAACTGCAATGTGATTTGATTACACTAAATGAAAGACTAAAATAATAAAATAATTTTGTTATCTATTGGACAATACACGTCTAAAAAGGTATGAAAATAACAAACCAAACAAACAAGATATACCATGATCTATCGCACGGCTATTGTATTTGCATTATATTGTGCATGTGTTTCTTTTGTTCTGTCCACTTCCTGGTTGCTGCGATTTATACAATAAAAGCATACTGGTCATCACTCCCACTGAAGCCCCTGCAGGGTGATTCAGAAAGTAAATAGAAGGCTCTGGAGGCTTATTTTGCCATGATGGCTTCCTTCCTGCAGGACCCTGCTTATTATATGGCTGCTTACAAAAGACATCAATCATCACTACAGACAAAACTGATAAAATGCTTTTATTACAAACTAAAGCCACTGGGAAGCTTTCATCGCAAAGCAGGACTGTCTGCACCAATGAGCTCCAGCTCTCTGGCAGGAGAGAGCTGAAGAGAAATCAACAAAATGGACCAGATGCTCATGGCTAAATGTGAAGTGAACAGACATAAAATAACCGTCTCCTGGTCGATCAAAACTGAGACTTGAACAAAGCTGTGTAGTAATTAAACAATGTGCCACAGTGTCACTGTATATGGAACTTGGCTGAGGTGCAGAGCAAGGACAAGGTAACACATGTATTTATTAATTTATTAAGTACAACCTCAAAATCAGCTGAGTTTCAAGTATATTATCTCAACATAGCTAGTTCAGCTTTGGGGATTTCATTTCAGGGAACTCTATATTTTTGTTTTTGTCTATGTATTTGTCACTGGTTTGACTTGGTTGGGGCTCAGTGGGAGAAAGGTGACTTTAATTTTTACTGTTGTGTTTGTAGTCATGGCTATTCAGTGTTACCAAGAGCATTTTCCAGGGGCTAGAAGGGTGGAACCAGAAAAGGGATGTACCAGTGCTCAGTACTAGGTTGTGTTGGTGAGGGGGATGCTGAATTTACAAAATCATTTTGTTTGGTAACAGTTTCTCTACTTTAGCAACAAGGAAGATCTGTTCCTTTATGTGAAGCCATACTATATATCCCTGCTGCAACAGGAATATGAATTTGAGTAAGAGATTGCAGCTACACACACACATAGACATAGACAGACATCCTGGAGTTGTGAATTAAAAACTCTTGCAGCCTCTTGTAGTAAGTCAGTGAGACATTGCTGGGCTTGGCTCGCTGTGGGAGCCCAAACTTTGTTTCAGTGGAGAACGGGATCCCGCTGTGACATTCCAGTGATTTCCCTGCTGCGTAAGTGCTGACTGGCTTCACCCTGTCAGGGCCAATGGACGCTGGTCAGTGGAGTGCGAATCCGTGGCCGCCCCCGGGTTTGACTGGACTGGAATTAGTGCAAAGTCACAACTCTTTTATCTCACTCTCTCTGTCCGCCTCTGTGTTTCATCCCCTTTTATCCATTCCTCAAAGGAAATGTTACCTTGTCACAGAGAGAACAAGTGATTTTTTCAGTGTGGTCTGGCATGTCTTGAACTGAATTTTTTGTTTTTTATTTTCCAAAGCACCACATTCACTCTGTATTGCACTCTTCCTTTTGCTTGAGTGCAATCCATCATTTTGCCCGAGAGCTCCATTTAGCCTGTTGGCTCCTTCACTTCTTCATGGGTGTGTATGTGTGTGTATGTGTGTGACTTCCACATGAAAAACCAGGTCAACTCCCAAGCATTTCTTCGATGCATGATCTGTATTGATCATATACAGCAACTGTCTCCAGTGCTACGACGGAGTCAGCGACAAAACTCCAGGATCCTTCTCAGCTGCTTCAGAACAAAACACATTATCGTTCCTCATTTGCTGCTATGGTAATGGGCACTGGCTGGGATGATGCAATGCCAAATGAAGCTGATAGTAATTTAGGGCATACTGTGATGAATGGTTGAGTGATTAAACAGCATTAGTGGCATTAAAGTCAAGCGAACATCGACACTATGTTCTTGTCGTCTACGAGCGAGCCAGTGAGTGTGAGGCGTATTGAATGTGCCGCTCTGCTATTGAGCCTGCCAGTGTATCAGCCAGGCGTAGAAATTATTAGGACCACCTGCTCTGTCCATGAAATACACGGATGATATGAGAAACCAAGCCATGATTTTCTATTGATCACCATTACTAAACCCTCCTAAGGAATGAACCAGAGCAGGCATGTGAAATATGTTCAAGCCTTGGGACATAACATGGAAAAGCAAAAAGCTGTGTGCACACTGGCAGGAATAAGGTTTTTTTGCCTAAATATTGTCAATAAGACTGTAAATAACTTTTTTGCTTAACTTTCATTATGAAGTAAATATATACTGATCAGCTACAACATTAAAAACACAGACGAGTGAAGTGAATAACAATGTTCATCTTGTTAAAATGTAATGGTTTGCTGAAAAGCTTTTGGTCCTGGCATTCATGTGGATGTTACTTTGACATGTACCAACCACCTAAACATTATTGCAGACCAAGTACATCCCCTCATGGCGACGGCGGGACTGCGGCCAAAGGACACCAGCCAGAGAACAAACACTTTCTTCAGACATCAGTGCGGAGACTTCACTGCTCACATCTGCCTGAAGTGTCAAAGCAGATCATTTTCACCTATGTGGAAGTGTCTTGCTGCTATTTGTGGCCGTGTGACACTCGTGTCACAGCTCAGCTTTTTATCACATTCACGGAGAAGACGCACTATACTCTATATAAAAACATGTTTTTACTGGACATCACTCAAGGCTTAAATTGGTCATCATCTTACATAGACTCCACATCAATGCTTTATGTAGTGCTTTACTAAAGCAGCAAATGGTGTAAGGGTGTAATAATGTGAAAATGTACTATGAGATGAGAGGAAATGGCTGAACGTTGAAGGACACAGTTCATGAAGTGCATGAGGAGCACTGTTGTACGTGGGCACACTTGTGAGAAAAAAGCTCATCTAAGTACAGGAAGGAAACCATACTTATACAGAACGTATTAAGTTCCATTAGGTTTGCTGGAGAGGTTAAATTGTTCAATACCTATAGTATCCTGTAGTTGTTATTGTAAAAGAGAGTGGTGGAGGTCTATGTCACCAAGATACATGTAGTGCATGTACATGACAATTTTGAATACTCGTTTTACAAAATGTCATGTAAAACTGGACTGGCTCCAAATGGTCTCCCCTGTACACTTTAGGATTAAGAAATATTGTATAAGAATGAGCATTATTTGCAGTGGCCAGTAGGGGGAGACTCCGCTGGTTTCAAAAAGAAGTCAGGTTGTATGTAACCTTATGAGAAAACGACTTCTCACTTCATTTATTATCTCGGTAAACAGTTTCCTAATGAGTTTATGGTCTCAGTCGCTAGTTTCAAGTCTTCTTCTCTACAGCATGATGTTCATTTTGTAAACGATGGTCCCGTTTAGAGAGCTTTAGGGCGTGGCTACCTTGTGATTGACGAGTCTCTACCACAGCACGCCCTATGAGCTCCACCATCTCACTGGTCACTTCTGGCTCCAGAAACCAAGATGGCGACGGCTGTAAAGCCAAACTCGAGGCTTCAAAACACTAGTACATTGGGTGACATCATGGACTGATACATCCAGTACAGACAGTCATCTCCGTTAGTCCAGACACATGTGTGTTTACATGAATAATCTTTGAAGGGATGTCAACCCCAGCCACAAAAAAAACGTGTGTGTGTGTGTGTGTGTGTGTGTGTGTGTGTGTGTGTGTGTGTGTGTGTGTGTGTGTGTGTGTGTGTG
>JBBPCS010000878.1:2709211-2723646 GCA_037974645.1 Hollardia meadi
GTGTGTGTGTGTGTGTGTGTGTGTGTGTGTGTGTGTGTGTGTGTGTGTGTGTGTGTGTGTGTGTGTGTGTACATGAGCGTTTTTCCCACGTCTCCACAGGAATTCACAAATACAGACTTCAGAGCAGTATGACGCTGCTCCTTCAGGCTGTGTGTGTGTAAAAATAGTATTCTGGTTACACTCTTATGTCTTATGTTTAGCTCAAAAGAGGGGGAAAAAAATGAACAGTCTGCCAAAGAAGGACATATGATGCCAGTAAGTGTGTGTGTGGGTTTGTGTGTGTATGAGTGACTTGTATTTCCAATTGAGCCAAGTCAAGTTCAGTCAAGTAAATCAGTAGTACTCAGATCCTTTAATTAAGTATGTACAATTACTCATTTTTAAGAAAAAGAATCTTGCATTTTTAAAGTAAAAATATCAAAGTGATAGTGTTCCTTATACAGAAACATATCCCCTGTTAGTGAATGACTGTGTATAGATTGTTTTACTGACGCATCAATATATACGTAAAATATTTAAGTCCCCTTTAAAGCCTCTTCCAAAGGGTGGGAGAGTAAAGTGTTTCAAGTTATGTATATGTGAAATATTGAATAATGTGAATCATCTCTTTAGTGGATCTGCTAACGATTCACAGACATCAGAGACATATAACAAAGAGCCCCAACTACACTGTTTTTTTATAAAACAGTTAGAAACCACTGGTCAATTGTTTCACAGTGCTTTGTTTTCTTGTTTTTATTCTGAAAAGTTATTATCGATGTCAAAGAAATGTAGTGGAGTAAAATAAGTAATTTGTCTTTGCAATGTAGTGATGTATAAAATAGCATTGAATAGATATACTCAACTTAAGTAGATCTAAAGTACCTCCACACAGTACTTGTGAGTTCTTCTCACCACTAGTCAAGTTTAATCAAAGTTTAGCAATTACTTTTTGAGAGTGAATAAAAAGATCCACAAAATCAAACTAAACACAAAATAAAAAATAGTGTAATTGTTAAATAGTGATGGCATATATTAATGTAAATAATAACGTATCTATGTTCACAGTATTTCACATACTGATTTTACCGAGATCACAATCTTTTCCCAAAGTGAATCCCATAGATAACATTTGGTGACTGTTTGTCGAACTGAAAATATCTTTTCCTGATCTAAACCACAGCATTTCTGTTGCTTAAACTAACCACAGACAGGACCCCGGATTCTTGTGTGAGAGTCCTGCACTTTCTACGCCCTCCATCCACCCCGACCACCTCCCTCTGACTCCAGCACGGGTTATAAATTCTGTGTTTCACTGAGTGAAAGAAACGTGCTGCAGGCACAGATAGTTGTCTGAGTAGAGGTCGACTGATAGCGGATTTTCAAAGGCCAAAATGACACTGTTAGTTTGTAGGAGGGAAAAGCCGATAGCTGATTAATAGGCCAATATCACCCCCCATCCCTGCCAAAAATCTGAAGTCAAACTAATAAATACCTATATAAATAAATAAATTTGGATCACGGAACATTAAACTCAACGTAATAAATACCTAATATATAAATCTGAAACTTAACATCCGACCCAAAGTTATTAAATAAAAACTGGTGGGAGCGATTTTAATTTTTTTAAACTATTATTTTGCCTCAAAGTCCATAATTCCAGTTGAGAAGTTGACCCGTGGAGTCTATTGGAGCCAAATTCTGCTGAGTCGTCTGTACATTCCTGTCCATGTATATCCGATAGATCCTATAGATTATAGTATTATTATTATGCTGTATTATTAGCACATCTTACTCGCCAGGTGAACCATTTACAAAATATAATATGTATGATGGACAGTTTACTTTCAGCTCAATATTTACTATCTAAATAAACAAAATAACTGTGAAATAAACTTCCAAAATTAACAGCGATATATGCACACAGCAGTGTCCCGAACTACCTTCCCTTAACTGTGGCAAAGTCTGGTACAGTCTGGATGTTATGAGTTAATATGAAAGTTGGCTGTTATTAAACCTTAAAAAGTGAAAAGGTCATATTAAAGTGAAAATATGTGAGTGGGTGAACATAATTAATAATTTAGTCAGCTGGTGGTTGTGGCCATTACACCAAAATAAACACTGACACGTACTTTCCTTACAAAATGAGGTATTCATTTTATTCAGAAAGTGCTTGAACATAATAATACAGGATAGATACAGGATGTTATTAGCCCCAATACTGGAGAGCATTTTGTCAGTGGGTGTTGATGAGGTGTAATGGATCACTGA
The DNA here is from genome assembly GCA_037974645.1 of Hollardia meadi. Lineage (NCBI taxonomy): Eukaryota > Metazoa > Chordata > Actinopteri > Tetraodontiformes > Triacanthodidae > Hollardia > Hollardia meadi. The sequence continues at coordinate 2,711,462 of JBBPCS010000878.1, forward strand.
CATGCGAGGAGCAGCCCAGTCACGTCCACAGTCAGTCGGCCAAATGTCTTCGCAGAAATCGTGGAAAAAAGTTTGTCTTTATTTCACAATAACAGGAAAAAAAATAGAATGCGAGGTTTGAAGCCACGTTTTGCATTCGGTTTCTTTTCCTGCAGAGATACTTTGCTTGGTTTGAGCTGTGTTTGAAGACAGATGTGAAGAGCCACAGTTTTTCATTAAAGTGTTAAGTCAGGCCACATTTGGTCTTCTTTGGAGTTTCACTGAGTTACAGATCTGTGGAGGCAGGCAGGGCAGTCTTTAATAAAAAACACTGGGTTTCAGTTCCTAATGAACTGACCGTATTTCCAATCAATAGCATAAGAGAAGATGATTAATGACTTGCCCCCTGCAAAGGTAATCTAAAGCTTGAATGTTAAGGCTAAGTTTAATATTATTATCAGTAACAGTCTTTGAAATAATAGTAGGCGAGTTTGAAATGTCTTCTGAAGCTGCAGGAACATATAAGCCGAACTGTACCACAGTGTATAATGTCAGTCACCTGAAGTGTTACAGTCATTTCCCTTTTAAATCAATCAATAATGGAAACTGAATAAGAGGCCAGTTCTCAATTTATTTTCATTTTATTTAATCGGCTATTTCTTGCTTTTTAATTGCTCCTTTTTAATTTTATTCTTCTCGTATTTTATTATCTTTTCTCGTCCACACTACCGCCACCAACACACACTGTACATTTGTGCTTGCCGGAAAGTAAATATGTCTGAAAATTCTGATTATTATTGTTTTTAAATATTATTTTTTAAATGTTTATACAGATTTTTAATTGACCAATTTTGCAACTATTTAAAAAACACTTCAGCATACTACAAAGGTTTATTTTTTAATAACATGCAGAGAACAAATACCCACTAATGTCCTTTAACACACACACTTACACAAACACGCACATACTCATTCCTATTTTCTCTCTAATCAATCGACTTATCTATACAAACTCCTTTAACTGCTCATTGGGAATAGCGGGCTGATTGTTTTTCCATTAAGTAATATTACTGCTACACATACAGCCACAGGTCGATGCAGCGCTCATTATGGCCGCAGGCTGATAATAATTAACCACTAATGTGTGTAGAAACGGGCCCCCGATGGGCTGACGGTAAAGCGGGACGCTCCCTCAGGAAACCAACACAGTGGCTCGCTCCGACTGCTTATTTGGCTCACTTACTTCACAAAGAAACCAAAATAGGCCCCACAGACTCCAAGCGGGATTAAGCAGATGAATTAAGCAGGGGAGTAGTTGGAGGGGAATGTTGCTTTGAGATCACCTTGATACTCTCAACTGAAAATATAACAACAGCTGCTTGATTATTATTGAAAATAATTGTTGTTGTCTAAAGGAGAATTGAAAATTCTTTGCAACAAAGATCACTGTACCATTTTTAATAAGGCACTTGTATAAGCTGTAAATAATGGTTAATAAATCATTACCAATAATAATACCATTAATTGTAGCAGATTTTGAGTTGCCAGGTTGTTAAAAAATATCTGACTCTTTAGTCATTGACAGTCAAGTTATTAATAAGTATTTAATAAAGGGTCAAGAGTCTGTTTCTAACATGCCATCAAGTCTGCAGTTAAAATATCAACATGTCATTAATAAAAGGTAAGAAATCAAGTTAAATTAGCTAATAACATCACTGACAAAGGGTCTTTTCTAATAAGCGTCAGTTCTGCAGTCATTACTGTGTAATCAAAGCAGCATTTAAGTGTTGGTCCAGGAGCCCTGCAGAGATTATACAGCAGGTCAAATGTTAAACTATCCACTGCACGATGAACTACAGAACTAAAAAGACAAAGTGTGCAATGATGGTGGATAAAACCAGCAACAACCTGGCAACCCAAAAGATGTTCTTATTAATTAATCCCCTGAAGTGGGGGGAAGGTGGTTATCTTCACCCAAAACTATACATAGTTGTCTTATTCACATGTTGTGTGTTCTTAGATGGCTTGCTAATGTTAGCCACGGGTAATACATTCAGGAGTCATGTAGTATTTGAAGCGTGTGTGAACCTCGCTGAGGTCAGGATTTCTGCAGAGCTGTGAGGTATAGCCAGTGCTGACATATAGTGCTGCCTGCTTGTTAAACATCAATCTCTTATTTGGACACATTAAATACGAAAGAAGTGACGTGGGTGTGGAGAATTTGGAGTTGTTTAAAGGCACTTTTGATGGATCTGGGCTGAGTAAAGTATTGAGTTACTGTATTTCTCCAGGTTTAAGTAAGAGTTTGTCCATAATTTATTTAAACTTTTAGGAGAGAAGAACCAGAAATGACATGAGAGTCTGTTGGTTAAAAACAAGAAAAAGTTGATTTCCTGTAGGAGAAGTCTGGGAAGCCAGATGTTCATGAGCCTCATGTGCATGTCTGAGTACCATCGTGTGTGTGTGTGTGTTAGCGAGAAAGAGAGGTGTTTCCTGATGTCCTGGCCAGATGTTGCTGATCCCTGCCACTCAACAGAGGGAAGTTCATACCCAACTTTACAGAATTAGGAGAGACGAGTGGGACGAGAAAGTCGATCCCAGCGGACAAATTTGACTGGCTGTTAGAAGAAAATCTTTGTTTCTATTTTTTCAGCGGGTGGTATTGGATTTGAGCAACTTAAGTTCTCAGGGGTGTTGACTACATTATCATCTGAAAGCATCACAGAAAGCTCAAGGCTAAATTCAGCGATTCACGAAAAAGAAATCAAACTCCTGTTGTTGGCTCCAGCTAGCCTGACAACAGCACTGCTTATGGTTTTCATCATTCATTGTGGTATTTATGAGCCAATGACACTGTAGGAGTCATAATAAAAAAAGTTATATGAAGATATCTTGAAGTATAGTACATCACTGAGTAATATAAAACATTTTGAAATCATTGTCTAATTGAATTATGTGTTATGGAAAATTGAACATCAGTGGTTCTGACAAAAGTCATATGACAACATGCGACATCATCGGGATGATCTCAGCTTCATAATTGCTGACTTTACAAAGTGAGGACATGGAAAGTTATGGGCATTTTATTTTTTCTTACATTTTAGCTCTTTCCAGTCTTAATGCTAAGATAAGCTAACTATCTCCTGGCTTTATCTTCATATTTCTATCAAAATAAAATAAAGACATTTTTGATTTCTGTGTTTTATTTTTCCGTGGAGCTTTTTTCGGTGTCAGATATTTGTTTCAGTGCCAATACAACTTTTTCCAAATACAAATACTTCAATGCCAATGTTTCCATTTTTTCAGTTCATGTTTTGTTTTCAATGCTAAACTTAATTTTCAAAAATACACTGTGTGGTCTATCATCCCATCAGACAACACTAATTTAATTCTGTAAAAAAAAAAAAAAAAAAAAAGGTCACCATTACTGACTACATTTTTATCATTTATCATTCCAAATAAGATAAATTAAAAGACAGGGGCTGTCAGAATGCAGCTAATTGAAACTGTATTGAAACTGAACAATGCTGATTGAAATGCTGATTGGATGTAATCAGCTCACACATAATGAGTCTATTCTTTAACTGAAATTGACTATCTGACAAATAAAGTAAATCTGAAATTTTAATTGCATTCGAAATCAATAAAAAAAAGACTGTCCACGTTCGACAACATCCAGATTAGATCATTAACAAGTTATTTAAAAAAGTTAATCCTCTCCCCGTCCACTTGTGCTAACTCAGTAATGCCTGTGTGCTATCTATGCATCTGTGTTGTCACTCTCTAAAGGCGTGTGTGTGCTCAGCTCTGTACATGTGCGGCTGTACATTTCTGTATATAAGTGTTTTTGCGCTCCTATATGTTCACACTTGCATCTGTCTGTACCCTCATATATGTGCATGCACATGTGTGTGTTTCTCCGTGTGTGTGTGTTCAGTGTCGGCGTGGGGATCCATCTGTGTCAGGTTAACCCGCTGGGAGCCTCTCTCAGCAGGTAGTCCTGGAGGGCCTAAATCATCTGGACGGCCAGAAGCGTGAAATCCTTCCAGGCCTGGACAGATGTCTCTCTGTTCAGCCCGACTCAGCCTTCAGCGACCTCACAGACCTTTAAAGACGTTTGGAGCAGACTTTGGATCTCAGAACGCAGACCAGACTGTATTCACATGCTCACACAAAAATAAACCACCTCCTAAATGGATTAAAGAACATCTTTTTGAATTGAATATACATTTGTTATATTTCAATCAAGTCCAGTTGTGCTTATTAAATGCAGATAGATACAAAGTGATGACAAAATGTCCACATTATTCATAAATATCTATATCTGCAAAGGAATCTGTACTTGAATCTCCAAAATAAGGTCACAAGAGTTTGAGACCAAAAGACTATTTAAATTGATTACTTTAATATATTGCTTTTTACTTTTAAGTAGAATTGAAAACAAATGCTCTATCATGGGTGCGACAATGAATTCTGAACAGTCAAGATGCCAAGGCCAGGTCAGCCAGAGGCTAAACCAGCCTGTATTTGTAGGTGTGACACAGCAGAAAGGCAGAGAGAAAGTCTGAGACAGAGTGCTGCCCCCTTTGACCTGAAGACCATCTGCACAAACTTTGATCTTTCACACATCAGACGTTCAGCAGTCCATATTGATGGACTTTGACTTAATATCACGTTACGCGTTTGCATGAATATAGCCCGAAATGGCACATGAGGCACTTCTTATATTACGGCAAAATGCATGCGGTTGCAGTGGTGACATTTTAGCTGAGTAAGCAAGCTTCAAAAATAACGCAATCTAATACAGCCAGTATCTACTGTTTTGTAGCATTCTACAAATGAGTGGGACAATTAGAATGGCATGCAGCCTGCACCAGGCAGGCACTTAAAGCTGCTATAATCAATATTTTTATATTGACAATGGATTAAAAGACTACTTGTATCTGAAAGCAGTTGCTCATAATGACAAACCCACAGATAATTATCACCCAACTCTGCATTTTAACTTAAATCTACAGATCTATTGTTTTGGTTTTACGGCCCACGGCTTTAATGTTTTGGTTCTCTCATCGGGGGCATTTTTCAGCAGCGGCAGGCAGCTGCTTTCAGTGAAAAGGCTTCACAAAGCCACTGTACACACCTCGCTCAGCACCAAACTGCAGACGGACAAAGTTAGCGACTAGCTGGTGAGCTCAGTGGAGTATTTAGCAGCTGAAGAGACAGATAATATGGACACAGGCAATAATACTCAAGAAGGGACGCATGAAAAACTTGAGAAAAATATCCTGAGAGCATGATTTTAAAGTCTGTCTTTTTTTCTTTCTTTAAAAAAAAATCTGATACTCATAAAACATCAATCTACCAACCTTACAAATAAATGAAAAGCATTTATAAATTCCATTGAGGTTTATTTTGATTAAAGCGGTCGATGTCTTAGAAGCAAGGTGAAAAACACTCAGTGGTTTCCAGTTAGCTTCCTATCTGTTGGAGGCCTCCTGTACCAGCTGATTGAGCTGGTGTTATGTTTTAAGCCTAGGTGGCTGGGCCATAGGCCTAATGGGTTCCAGCTGGGCCTGTGTGTCTGCATTAAGTCCTCAAGTGGAAAAGTGGCTGCAAAGTCAAACCACCTGGTGAGGCCAAGCTGCCGGGTGAGGTGGTGGTGCTGGATGGGACGAACCCTGGAGAAGCTCGCCTAACGTGATGGAGGAGGCCTTGGCAAAACACAACATTTCTTATCTAATTTTTCTTTTATTTGAAGATACTGCCACTTCATAATTGGATGTTTATTTCCATCGCAAGAACATGCAAAGCCAAAATAACATTTACCAGTTCACACGAACGATTTGGGCTTACAAGCTGTTTTACAGGCTTAATCTGCTACATTTTCAATGCTCAACCATTTCAACACAAGGCTCGACAAAAAGCAACAGACACAACAGCTGTGATTTCATTGGCCTGATACGGCAGCTTTGTCACAAGTGTAGCGACAGACAAGAGCAAATAATTCTTTTACAAGCGGCATGACAGGAAAGATGGCAAGCAACTCTAGGATTTCACGTTTGTCCGTGGAGACATCTCTGCAGCAAATACATTTTGGCACAAGCATGTAGCAGTTAGATTCTCCATCTAAACAGGAAAGTCAGCTGAGAAGATATTCATTTTTTTGGAGCATCTGCCTCGAGGAAATACCTGCATTGCACTCACACTCAGGAATTTAGGACTTCGTCTGGGTCTTTGCCTTGGTGTTGGTAATTTTTCACAGAGAGGGTCTAGCATGTCTCATTCATTACCCCCGCCCGAGTTCCCAAGCACATATTCAAACTGGCAACCATCCAGTCCATTATGTTAATGCTGCCAAAACAGTAATTTTTAAATTTTGCATTTTTGGTGTGTGCAGACCCTTTATAAATTAATTCTGTCTGTGTCTTTTAAAAAAGCTCTCAGTCATCTGACAACAACGGCATGCACGTACAATGCTTTACAGCATTTACTACTGGAGAAGCAATAGTTGGCTCTCTTGTTCAGAGTTAGATTAGAAGATTGATATCACTCTCAGGTCTGTATGCTAAATATGAAGCTATCTTAAAGACTGGAAGCGGAGGGAAACAGCTAGCCTGGCTCTGTGGCAACCAGCTGTCACTGACTAACATGTTAAATCTCATTTGTTTCATTGGTAGAAATGTAAAAATAACAACTTGTTGTTTTACAAAACAACTTATCCTTTTTATATTCAAAGTCACAAAATAGAAAATGTTAATTTTTAAAAAATTTAGAGGTTTAGAGGTAAAAAATTATTCCTTCAAAGATAAAAAAAAAAAAAAAAAAAACTACAGTAGAATTGTCTTTGTACACACACACACACACACACACACACAACACACACATTCTGTGATGTTATCAGTGTGGCCCTCAGTGCTGCGAGTGACCGTGCCACACTGCATCCATCACGGCTCGTCTCCGCCAGTTGGAAAATGGTGCGCAATGCTCCTGATGAGCTGGTGAGAGATATTTATGAGGCTCCTCGTAACCAGCCGAACAGATCCCAGGCAGATGACGCCGACTCGGGGCGCTCCACTTTTTCCACGATAGCACTTAACATGTTACCTCCAGCTGTCATTCTTGGGAGGATGTTTTACTATGTGGAGCAAGACACAGCTCATCAGTAATAAGTCAGTGCAGCTTAAACATATATTTAAGAAAAGCTGTCATCAACACTTCACTGGAGCATTTTTACAAGACAAACACCATTATTGATTTTATTTTGCTTCTCGTGAGCAATTTTGCGAGACAAATGCGATGCAACAGTCCAACGACTTTTATTGTTTTCAAAGGAAGTGTTACCTCCATGGTTGACAGCAATGCCTGGCACACATTGTCTATAATGGCGTTTGTGGGTAAAGTGGGATAAACTCCAGTGCCCACCCAATATCCCTCTGGCTGGTAACATTGTGTTTTATGTCTGAGACATTAGTGTCGACTCCTTCTGTTGCATGAATGTGATTCATCATTTAAAAGCCGATATTTAGAAATTATTGAGATTTTAACTGAGCAGTAAAACCATACAATAGGAGCTCCAACTGTAAAAAATTAAAGGCTGCACTGACTTTGAGGGCAAAACCTGGATTCTACCATGAAAGCATGAGGCACTTCTGTTTTTCATGAATTGAACAAAAAAGAAAAATTCTCATCGGAGCCAATAGCAATCTTTTGTCATCCTTTTCCAAAGGCTGCTCAAGCAAGTCACTGTGTGGTGAAGAAAAATCAGTTCAACAAGCTTCAGGAGGGAAAAAAAAAGAAGACATGTCAGAGTAAGTTACTTTGAGAAAAGAAAACAGCGACATCGAGGAAGAGCCAGTGTGATTTGGTCTTCTGTCATCTGCCTTCTGGATCCCTGTACACAAAACATGTTGCGATTGAAAGAGATGGAGAGAGGGAGACAATCCCTCTAATCCATCTGGCATCCTTATGCTGCTGTTTAGGCCCCGTGGTGACTTCAGAGATAGAAGATGAGCATGAAAGGGAATTATAACGAAGTCCTTTCACTTCCAAAAAATCTGCTCCAAATTACTTTGAGAGCAAATACAACTTGAATAGGCCAACTCTCCCTCTCTCAAAGTTCACGACTTCCTCTGCAAACAAGGCCAAAAGTGGGACGGGATGAGGACCAGCAGTCATTTGAGTCCCTCTCTGATGGATCGAACATGGCACTTATGCTAATTCGTAACTCGTTTTTGGCCAGCACCGCGTGCATTCTTACCCAGCCGAGACTCCATTTGGAATGTGCCGTTGTGGCAGTAAAGGAATACGTTGAAAGATGCTGCTGCTGCTAAACTGTTTCTATTTACCATCTTAGCTGAATGGTAAAAAGACTTTGTGGCCACGGTGGAGAGCAGCACATACACCCATAGGCAGGCAGTCGAGCTCTAAGTGTAAATACTGCATGTACGAGCAGGACGCCTGGATTAAAGAGACTGGAAGACTGTCCTCACAAAACCTCAACTCTAATGAAGTAGTGTAGATTTTGAAATTTCTTCCGTTAATCTCCAAACATTTGGACTCTGGATGACTCTGCAGGTCTCCTCAGCTCTACAGAGCATTTTTAGCATTGTTCAGCTCATTGGTTGGGTTTTATGGCCAGCAAATGTGCTGTTTTGGTTCACTCTAAAGCTCTTATTAATCCACTGTACTCTAATTGCCTGGCAACAACCGGTATACAAGGTTAGCGATGAGTTGATGAACACGGTGGAGCATCACGGAGGAGAAAAAAAAGAGCCAAAAGGAGAGGGAATATTGGACCCTTCATCTGGTTGCCAGAGACATGACTCCAAATAAATACTCCACGTCTGTTTGATGTGTAAATAAGCCACTGTTTGCTAACACATTCTCCATGGCTGTGTTTGGAACGGCCTACTACATACTACCGACCAACACAGTATGCAGTACATAGAGCACACTGCTTTTCATAGTAGTATGCAGTAAGAAACTGTTAAATGGATTTATTTTTGCAGTATGCCAGGCCACGCTGCTACTGTGTAGCATCCCTATATGCTCTTAAAAAGTTATAAATGGATTTTCATTATTTTCATAGATATGAGATATGAATTAATGCCCATCTGACAGTTGGAAGGAACCAGATTCACCAGTGTTTTATTGCATTAACGTTACTTCACTGCAAATGTCACCTGACTTGGAGCTCGTGAATATCTTTGTGGGCCTGGCTGTCATCTACCATTGCTGCTGAAGTCGTCTGCTGTGTTGGCTGCAGTGGTCTGCATCAGGGGGAGGCTAGCTAGTTCCCCTCCGCACAAGCTTGTGCAGTAGGGTCTCAACTCAGCTTTTCAACTCTGACCAACTTTAATAAAACTGCCGATAGATGCCAGTATAGTGGCTGGTTTTGAATAGAAGTTGATAATATATCTGTATGGCATTTCCAAATTGTTGTGCTGCCCCCATGTGGCTAAAGAAAATCAATTAGTGTTGTCTTAAAAATATTGCATCATTAGTCAGAAGAGTTGGAAATATGGATCTATCACAGTATTACACAGTAAAACGTGTATATAGTCATTTTTCCCACCCTAGTTCTCTCCTGACAGTCAGCTGTTTTGCATTTGATGTTCCCTATTTATGAACGTGGTCCAACATTGTTTTCTAAAAGGCACTGAAACTGTCTGAAAACCAACCTGAAGATGTGTTGGCTTGGCCATGTGTGCCATTAGTCTTTTTGCTGTATTTCATCTGGAAAGTTTGACCATCCAGTTTGAAGTATTCTTTGAAGATGCACCTTGGAACTATTTGCTGCTCTAATACTGACCTGTGTACAGTGAAGCAGCTGTTTCCAAAAAACACTCCAGCTCTGAAACACTTGATAGGAACGTGCCCTGCTGTGGTCTTTCTATTATCTAAACACGCATCTGCTCTGATTGATATGCTTAAAATGAGCCAATTTCACCTCCATGTGGGATGCGATAGCCTTTTATTTGTTCAGCTTTAATTGCTGAAGCTCCTGTCAGCGCAGCAAAGGGAGCACAGCTGCAGGGAGGTGACACGTTGGCACAGGATCAGGATAATTCGATACCGCTCTACGCCTGCTTTGAAATTAGCATGAAAGAAATCGAAAAAATTCCTCCATCAGGATGTGTCGCTGTCAGAGGTTGTGTGATAAAGGCACCTCTCAGCGCAATACAGCAATTTTAGCATAATGCAACATTAATGTTATCTCAGTAGACTGCAAATGACGTGAACCCTAACTCTGTAAAACCCTCTCACTCGCACACATACTGAATCATATACACGGTGAAGGCTTGTCCACATGTCTTACATTCATGCAGAGATTGACAGATACAATTGCATGCACATGCAAACGTATTCCTTCAGCTTAATTTAAAGGCATTTGAGGGGTCAAGGATTTCTTTCAATCAAACAGAGTTCTGACAAGGGGAACGTCTTTATCCTCCATGAAAACAATCTGCAAAATATTTGAATTAAAAGTGAAGGAACTGCATGAACATCTGGGAGCCGACTGCCAGAGAGTTTTCCTTTCTGTGCAACTTCTTCGCTCACTGCAGGCATGAGAAAATAAGAAGTGGAGAGTTGAATTTGTGTCAGCGCGGCTCAGGAAAATAAGATATCATGTCTTGCTGTCGGTTGATGTCAGGCTCTCTGAGTCGTACCCGAATGCCTCATCCCATTGAGACTGCAATGGAGGCCACAAATGTGAGAGTGGTTCAACCAGAGTTCACGTCTACAGCCACTAACCGGCTCTCATTTCCCCCTCTTCATGAGCTCTGTCTCTCTATTTACCTCTTATCTTTCTCTCCACCTCTCTGTTTTACCTCTCCGACTTCTCATCAAGCTGTGTAACACTGTGCTCTCAGAGCTGACTGACGTCTCCGTTGGTCTATGTTACTCTGTGGAGCAAAAGCCAAACCCGCCGGGACGGCCTCGCCCAGTCCCAGCGTCATTCAGATATTCAGCTCGACACTTTGTTTGCATCTTCATCAAATCGCTGTCAATTTGTGATCAGGAACATGTGTTTCAGTCCACATTTTGCCGGTCAAGAGTAATCATCAGAGGCGGCAGGACAAACTATACAGTAAGTTTCCAGCTCTGGATATGTAACTGATCACATGTGGCACATTCACACAGAAAATGACAATGAACTTTCTATGTGTCCTGCAGTTGAGTTTAGCCGCTGGCATTTTTAGCATTGGGAAACTAGAGTTATAGCCTTGCGGTTGTATGCCTCTGTGCGAAGTTGCATGATTACATCCATGTCAGTCCAGACTCATAATATATGTAGTGACTGATAGAGAGCTTCACCTCATGGAGCGACGACAATCACCTAAAACTCAATATCAGCAAAACCAATGAGCTTGTAGTGGAATACAAAGCTTCAAATATGGATGTTGCTGCAAATAAGCTACAAATTCTAAGACGTGGATGCGTCATACACATGTTCAACCTGTCAGCACAGAAGATCTATACAATGAGCAAATTCTTATCTGTTTATCCTTAAGTCCAAGTGGACCTTTGTGCCAAATATGAAGAGATTCTCTCGCCCTGTCCCCCTACTGGTTCTCCCCTGGGGTGGGCACGTGGCTGTCCCTGGGGTACGTGGCCTCGGGTTCCTCCCGCTCTGTGGGGCTGCGGGTGCTCTGGTGCCTTGGGTCTCTGCCTGGCTACCGCTTGGGTTTGGCACGGTGTGGTTGCGACCCCCCACGTTAACCCCTAACTACATCCAATGACGAGCTTTCACACACATACACATTCATTCACTCACTCACACACATACACACACACACACACACACACACGCACACACACACACATACACACATACATACATGCACGCACACATGCATGCACACACTCACTCACACTCAGTCACACTCACACACACACACACAAATACACGCACACATGCATGCACACATACATACACACACACACACACACATACACGCACACACACACACACTGACTCACACTCATACTCACACGCACACACACCTACATACATACATACATACATACATACACACACAATAAGGTTGCATTGTGATGATTACAATGTTAAATGTTTGATGTTATAGTTGATGTTATTGTTGTTATTGTTGTTGTTTAAATTGCTGTTGTTGCTGTTCTTGTTGTAGTTGTTGTCCTCTCCGTCTCTCTTGCCCCCCAACCCCTCTCTGTTCTCTTACTTT